>CM076987.1:19733954-19801454 GCA_039105355.1 Benthosema pterotum
GTAAAAAACAAAGAACAACAAAGAACAGCTAATGTGGAATTCCCCTTCTAAAGTCATTAAATTGTCACTTCAGAAATGTGCAGACACACTAGCTGACCCATATTTGGAGAAAACGATAACGATGTTTGCACATTAAGCGAATCATTTGGGGAGGGCCATTGCGGAGGGGCTCCCCTGGGGAGGGTTCTCGACCCACAATTTGAGACTCACTGGAGTAATAACACCACGCCACGCTGTAAGTAACGCTGTAATAGAATAAACACACATGTGAGCACTTCTCTCTCGCCACCCAGCAGTACAGCAGCGCTGCCAGGGGCGGATTGGCCATCTGGAGTAACAGGGAGTTTTCCCACCTAGTGGCCTGGACAGGTTTTTTTTTTTTTTTTTTCTTTTTCTTTTTGGAAAAGGCCAGGGCGCCAGGCCCAGGCCAGGCAAACTAGTGTTTCTATCCTTCAAAAAAGAAAAGGTGTCCTATACCAGAGCCTTCAAGTAGGAGAGTTGCCATATTCCCGTTCACTCCTGTGCGCCACGGCGCTCGTGCTGCTGGAGGCAGTGTTGCCAACTGCCAAGATCCAAAATGAACTAGTGGCACTAACAAAATGCGCTAGATGCTTCCCTGGAACATGCAGATCAAAATGACCATTAATCTTCTACATTGTCTAGTTGGGCTAATTCGCATGATGAATATTTTAACTCTTGAGGGTGTAAAAATGAAACCAAATGGACCCGCAAGGGTCCATTTCATTTTTACGCTCTCAAAGAGTTACATCTGGTTAACCAGCTGCCCCCCCCCCCAAGGTGGCCTGGCAAAAGGCAAAATTGTCCCGGTGGAAAATACGGTGGGAGCAAATGATGGGCCAATCCTGCCCTCTGAGCGCTGCGCCTATGGCCTCTGTGAGCAAGTCTTAGCAGAAACAGGGCTGCATGCCTGCCTCAGCTTACAGTATATGTGGCGCTGTGTGCTCTGCAGCACATTAGCGCAGGCACATATAGAACAGGAGCATATGGTTAATGTTTACATAAGCTCCGGCGAGGATGGGGGTGGTGGGCCAGGGCCCCAGCCCCGGCGCGTGGCACGGGGCCATGGATCAGCTGACCTGCCCCCCCCAACCCCCCCCGCCAAGATTTATGGCCCGTTGTGACCTGCCGATTCACTCTAATTACCGCCGGGTCAAGTCTCTTCACTCGTTAGCTGTAAATCCACAACCCCTTCACGATACTATACTGTACAGTGTACTGACCGTGCTGCTGTATATAGTGTACAGTCCAATGACTGTTGGCCTGTTAAGGCACCTACTGTAGTGCAGTGGTTTTCAACCTTTTTCATACCAGGGCCCAATATTTATTCAGCATTTGAGCCACGGGGAACCACTACTTGGTCCCAAAACTAAAGATTTACTTTGTTTTTGTCCACGATACACCAGGCTGGATTTCAGAAACAAAGCAGTCAAACATAGCAGATCAAAATTACCATTAATCTTCTACATTCTCTCGACTTGGGCTACTTCAGATGATGAATAGTTTAACTCTAAGAGTTACAACCGGTTAACCCAACTTTCCATCATTTAGCCTGGGGGAATCCTCTCAAGGAGCACTGGTGGTCCCCGGACCACCTGTTGGAAACCCCTGCTCTGGGCCACTAGCTGAAACCCCGCTGCTGTTGATGTGTGTTGTATTGGTAGTCTACTCTATAATCCAGGTCACACCTCGACGCACAACACAACCATGCTCTGCGTTGCTCTCTGAAGTGCTGTGTGTGAGGCGTGACTAATTGTGTTACATGAGCTGATGTGTGTCCACGTGTGGGTTCTTTTTGCCTTCAGCTCTAACCGTGTTGGTTAAAAGCTCAGCATTGTGACGAGACGTTATTGTAACCAATATAGAGACCTCGGGGTACACTTTAGACACAAGAAAAAGGCTTCATTGGGGTGAGTAAAATAGCCAGTTTTATGGGTGAACTACTCCATAAGTATTCTGGTTTGTTTAATATTTACAGATAATGAGTTCCGTTGGCAAGGGCTCTATGAATTACGACGTCTGAAGAAGAAATCTGGCTCTCCCTCAAAAAAACAAAACCACATTTCTGGAAAATCGTAACAAAAGGCTAGATGGTAATTCAGCCTCAATAGTGGACCGTGCCAGAATGTGGTGAAAACGTTTGGTTTGGAAAGAACAAAGTGCTAAGCATTTTCACCTTTATTTAGCAACAACAGCTGTGTGTGAGGTTTTTGTGTGCACGTGTGCACACATACGTGTCCGTTAGAGAGAGAGAGAGAGAGCGTGTGCATGTGCATTACCCAATGGCTCCCCTTGCAGCGCTCCTACTCCCACCCCAGGGGGAAATCAATGGAAATGAGCTGTCAACAAATCACCATGTAAGTTCACATGGGCCACTTTAGTAAAGTAGCTGCTGTAAGCATAACACACACACACACACACGTGCACACACACACATGTGCACGCGCACACACGTGTGCACACACATGCGCGCACACACGCACACAGACTTGTGCTTGCTCACTCACTTGTGTATGTGCACACACGTGGACAGACACACATGTAGATAATAGGAGAGCAAGAGATGGGAGGTGAACGGAATGACCGCACGCACGCACGCAGGCACGCACGCACACACGCACACACACACACACAGCCTCCTTAGCAGGAGAAAACACACACTCAATCACATCCGCAAACAGTCTCCCCAATTGTAAGTGATGGGTGCAAATCAGTCTGCCACTTATTTTCCGGAACGCACAGTCCCCACAGTGGTCCAGAGTGGCTCTCTGATTTGTCCAACTCTCACCCATATCGACAGCCCTCCCCCACCCCTCCCTCTCTCCCTCTCCTTCTCCTCGCCTTGAACCTCACCGTAATAGTTGTGCGCCGCATGATAACGGCTTGATGACCCATAAAGGCCCCCATTGGGATGGCTAGCACCAGCCAGGCTGTATTTCTACAGACATCGTACAACATTAATGGCAACGCCACTAATGGCCGCCGACAGCCGCAGTGAGATAGATGTATCCATTTGTGAGCTTTTGTGGTTAAGCCTAATTTCTGCTTTGTTGTACGACATTGTTTTGCTGTACGCCCCCTGTGTGTGTCGAAAACAACCAACATTTGGTTTGTTTATTTATTTCGTGACACTTTCGGGTACAAGGGACATCTATTAAGGAGCTTCTAAAGGACTGATGAGCCAAGTGAGACTGACACTTAGATGTAAGCAGCCCAGCAGCTCTGGAGGACACCAAATTGGCTGCTTAGACTTTTCTTACCTTTCTCCTCCTAAGGCAGAACTTTTTAAAATGGAGTTTGAATTGCTTTGGAGTATTCTGCTGTAGCAGGGTGGACGCGGGTTATTTGTCTTTGTCTGTATGTATATCGCCTTGCGTCGTTGACTTTGCTGTCTGCAGGCGAGGTGGCTGTTGGACCGGGTGGTGAGGCTTGTAATACGATTCTACAAGAACCGACGTGCACATTTCAAACCAGCGTGGAGAAGCCGGTGTTCTTCATTTCTCGCACGCACACGCGCACTCACACGCACACGCGCACGCACGCACGCGCACCAGATATCTGGAACAGACTCCCGGAATTCTGCAGGGCTGCTGCCACTCTCAGTTCTTTGAAAAATCAAAGTTGAAGACTTTTTTTTATTTTCTGCTTGGTGCTGCTTTTTTGTGTTTTGTCTGTTTTTTGTTTTGTTTTTTCCTTTTTACTGGGGCTTCTTGTTTTTGTTTGATTCAATCCGTGAACTGCGCTGTAGCATCCACATATTAGTTCTGTTTTACACATATTAATCTGTTTTTATCGCAGGCAGCGTATTACTCTGTTGTTCTATTCCGTTTGCCCCGTAGTTATTTTGAATGTGCATTTTAATTGCATAAGCTGTCATAATGCTTGAGTGTGAGACAGGGAGGGAGTGTGAGACAGGGTCGATGAAGGAGCTCTGCATCCTCCCGGTTGGGATTCCTCACTGACAGTGAGGATGGAACATTAATCATGGTGGTTCCTCTCCTTTCTATCCACTGACCTTGTCCTCTCTGTCTGTCTGTCCACCAGGAGCACAGCTGGAGAGCCTAATGGAGACCATGCGTGCAGAGATCGCCGCCAACCCACCAGTAGAAGGATCCTTCGCCGCGCGCAGAGGAGACTACTGCCTTGCCAAGTTCGCCGACGGAGAATGGTACGCTCAATCTGATGCATGGTGGAATCTTAGCTAAATATCATTGAATATCTATGGCCTGGGCTGTGGCTCAGTGGTCAAAGGCAGTGGTCCTAGCTGGTGGTAATCCAGCACTGGCAGTGGTGTCCGCACGTTCGACTCCCGATCCCGACGGCCTTGACTGCAGCATGTCACCCTCCCATCTCTCTGCATGCCCCCCCGAATCAACCCATGGGAACACTAATGTTCCCATGGGTTGGTTCCCATCAGAGCCTTATAGTGGGAGAGTTATTGAGGAGGATATTGCCGAGTCCTAACTGCAATTGGGAATACATTGTTTTCAATGAGAATGGCTGTTGGCTCTATGCTCCTCCAGCAGCGTGAGCGCCCTGGCGCATAGCAGTGAACGGGAATATCCTAACTCTCCCACTATAAGGCTCTGGTTCCCATGGGACCCATAGAGTTCCCTAGATCTCGACTTATTCAGCATTTTAGTCCGCCATTATAATGGAGGTGGACGGCAGTGTGCATGTGTGATGTGTTCACAGACGCACTATAGTCAGTACAGCTCATCAAAAGCGGGGCCTATTTGTTATGCAAGGATGCTATGCACCGTCACAAAGGCAAGCGTGGCAGTTACTCTGTTAATAGGTTGAGCGAGTGTTGCTTTAAGCGGCAACACATTTATCACCCCCCCCCCCCCAAAAAAAAAACAGATTAGATGAGCTCTGGAAATTGCTATTTTTATCACGCAACACGCCATTGAGTCACGCACCTCCACCATTAATAAAAAACATACAGGATAAGTGTTACGCAGCCTTGGCGTTTTTTTTTTTTTTTATATATAAACGTCTTCCTTTTCAAAGTAAAATGCCTGACTTTCCTTATTATTTTTAGCGTGTCCTAATTTAAACCTGCGCTGCGTTAAAGAACAGACGCCCGCACTCTCTTAATTAGCTCACTGTCTTCTAGAGAGAGTCGTTTAGAATTAGCCAGGAGCTTGGAGGTGTACACAGTCACACACACACACACGCACACGCACACACACACACGCGCACCTCTTCATCTAGTCCCTCCACTGGACACTGGACGTTTACAGATGGTCACGGGCACAGATGGAAGTCACACTGATAAAGTGGAAGTAAAGTGCGTGTGTTTGTGTGTGCGCACATGCATATTCTTGCGTGCGAGACAGCTAAATGCTGTTTGTGGCCGCCGATGACTTTGGTCATTCTCGAGAAGGTGACCGAGAGAGAGAGAAACAAACACCAAACTGATTAGAAAAACAAAAATAATGTTCCCTTCAAACACAGGCAGGTGTCCTCCTCTCAACCCCGCTTCGCTCCTACTTCCTTCTCTTCTCTCCTCACCTGCTCTCCTTTCCTTCTCTCCTTTCCTTCTCTCGTCCCCTCCTCTGCCTCCTCATCTCCTATCAGGGCCTACAGACTCCAGATTGCACATTCCAAGTTTCGGCCAAGCTGTGACGTCACATACTGCATTTTTGAATGGGTGTCAATGAGACTTCCAGCTTGTTCCGGTCTGAATTTCGGCCGCGGGCGGGTCTTTCCTGCTGCCTCATCGGTCACCACTGTCCAAAATACAGACAGGAACTAGACGGAAGTTCCCATTGAAACCCATTCAAAAAAGGAGGACGTGACGACTCACAGCTCGGTCCGAAACACGGACTGTGCAAAAGCCAATGTGGAGGCACCCTTTCTCCCTCCTCTCCTCTCCTTCTGTCCGTTCCTCCTTCCTTCCTTCTTCTTTTCTCTCCTCGGACCTCTCAGAGGTGTATGAACCTTTGAGGAGAGGTGTACAAACAACAGGGTGTGTGGGGGAGTGTGTGTTTCCGTACGTTTTTAACGGGAGGCGACGAGAGCCAGGCGATGCGGGCAACGCTTGAATTTCATTGGCTGTAGCCAAAATCGCCCACATCGCCCATTCGCCTTCAATCGCCAGAATCGGCGGCTCTCATAGACAAACAATGGAGTGCAGGAATCATGGTCTGTCCATCGTTCAACGTCGCCTCCTGTTAACACGTACTGTCTGTGTCTGTGGCTCTCTCCCACTCACATCTTCCTGTCTTTCTGTTTCTCTAGTAAATAAGAAACACTCAGACCCGCCGCCTCCCTCTTCCTGACCTCAGTGTTCTTTCAGCTTCTCTCTGACGATCTGTCCCGTTTTCAAGTGAGAGGTCATGGACAGGGAGTGATAAGGCCGATAAAGAAAATAACTTGAATAGTTCGAACTTGAATAGTTTTTCTCTTGTGTTGCATATCGAAGGACAACATTCTTCAACATTATACAATGACAGCAGTCAATGCGTCACACCAATTAGTCATCATGGCGGTTGTTCGTAGGAAAAGTAACAGCAGCAGTACTTCTCCTCTCACCTCTCCTCTCTGTTTTTCGTCCCCGTACCTCCCCGTCCTCTGTCCTGATATCGGGTTCACGCTCCAGCGAGTCTCTCTGCTGGGAAATAAGTACAGAATCATTTACTCCGTCGCGTTGTGCTCCTTCGTCTCTCTCTTTCTTTCTCTCTCTCTCTTTTCTACTATCTCCTCTCTCTATTTGTCGCTCTCTATCTTTGTTTTGTCACTTGTTCTCTCACTCTTTCTACCTCTCCCTCCCTCTCAGGTACAGAGCCAGAGTGGAGAAAGTCGAGTCGCCTTCCAGAGTCTACGTGTTCTACATCGACTATGGCAACGTGAGTAGCCTGTATTATTCTCATAACCAAAAAACGCCCCCATGTCCCTATGGATACTTGTGTCTGTGGCCAAATGCATCATAATGAAGTGAAATCAACATAGATCTGGCCGCCGATTGTCACATCATGCTCAGATATGGACCAAAATACACCACGCCTGCATGTAGTCAGGGGAAAACGATCCCGGCGTTAGCCAAACACCATAGGCGGATGTAATTGGGGGGGCAGGCTTCGCACCACGGGCGTTACAGGACTTATATTTGTCAAGTAAGCATCAATAATATCAGTTGTTGTTGAAGTTGCAACAGACACGCAGCAGCATAAAGCTAAAGGTCTGACTCAGAGCGTTTTGTTTTCAGTGATGAAATGCTGTTGGTTTAGTGGTGCCACAGCTCTAGTTAGTAGCAGTAGTAGTGTTTCAGATCATTTTAAATGTAAGCAATTTGAAATATCTTGGTTTGTTTTGCATGCCATTGTGTTTGGTGGGGCAGACAGGTCTTTCCCCCCTTGCCTATGCCTAGATCCGCCCCTGCCGAACATGCGATTTCTCGTAGCATGGACCACAATTAAAGTGGATTAATCAGTGGATTACACAAAACTCTTTTTTTGGGGTGAAAGATCCTTTTCGACAACAGCATTCGTGCACGCACTTGTGTGTGCGCACATGTGCTTGTCCATTCACCCGTGCGCCACCCACGCACCCACCCACCCAGGCACCACAAAGTGGCCCATCCGGCCGGTCCGTCAGCCCGTGGGAGATTACCCATGATGCAATGTGGCGGTAGCTTGTGTGCATTATGTGTTGACCTACAATGATGAGTGACCTCATAACGTGAACGCGTGCACGCTATGCGTGTTTGTGCCCACGTGCACTCTCGTGCGGGGGAGGGAGGGTAGGGGATTTCAGCTGGTAGATGGGACTCGACCTGGCAGGCTGATAGAAGGGGGATTCTGATTCATAACTGGTATAATATGTCAACGTAGCATTAAAATCCTATAGAAGGCAGGAAAGATAAGTCATCATACTGTATGTACAGTATATACAGTATGTCATATGCTTTCATGATGCTGTATCCATTCCAAGCATTAGTTTTGCAAAAACATAAAAATAAAACGCTCTTTGGGCTGAAAATGGCCATAGCAATTGCCTAAATGTGCTGACTATATGACTATGGCAGTTTCTACATGCTGGGGAACCCCTACTCAACATTTCTAACATAAAACATCTGTGCACTCATAATGCCTGGGTCCACATTCTGGCAAAATATTCAGCAATTTTAAGTAGAAAAAAAAAAACCTGCAAGACATAAGCTGTAAAAAGATCTCCCATACCAATTCAAAACACCAGGCTACTTTGCGAAAACAGTCCAAATTATTGCACCTAAAAAAAAGGGCCACAGTTGTGGTGTCATCAAACTGTGTTATGGCCTAAATGAATCTTTTTTTTCTTTTCTTTTGTCCCTACTAATAAATTCTTTAGGTCTACCGAGCTAATTCAAAGAACACATTAACCCCTGACTAAGGGTCATTAAACTTAACTGTTATTCCCAGTCTGGCTATACATAAACAGGGGTCTCCTGGGGCCGTGTGTGTTTATAGCGCATTGCACTGAGCAGATATATATACGTAATTAGTTATTATTGGATCTGGTTTTAAAGACCACAATGGAGATAAGTTGCATGAACTTGCGTTTGGCCTGCATCTCCATGACCTCTCTCTCCAATGAACACGATATAATAGGTTTGCTTTGCATGACGTCTCATCAAATCAAAGGGCTGCATCTCCCCAATGTATCCTAACGATTTACATTTAATTGATTTGCAAAGGCTGTGTGCACAACACAATATAATGTACATCTAATTACGATATTAAAAGCAATCTAAACGATACACACAGTTTAAAGCCGCAATTATGTTGTGTAATCTGTCTCGTTATTGTGAGCTTATGGATAGGCTTTTTTCAGATGATGTATCTGAGTGAACATACTTTGAGGACTGCTGAGTGCAGTTGCACTATAATACAGTGGTTTTCAACAGGTGGTCCGGGGACCACCAGTGGTCCTTGAGAGGATTCCAGGTGGTCCCCAGGCTAAATGATGGAAAGTTGGTTAACCAGATGTAACTCTTGAGAATGTAAAAATGAAACCAAATGGACCCTTGCGGGTCCATTTGGTTTCATTTTCACACTCTCAAGAGTTAAAATATTCTTCATCTGAATTAGCACCACTTAACTAAGAAGTTTACACTGTTTTGTTGGCAAAATACAGCCTGGACAAAACCAAAAGAATTCTTTAGTTTTAGGTCTTTAGGGTGAAAATGTAATCAAATGGTGGTCCGTGGCTCAAATACTGAGTAAGTGGTGGTCCCTGGAGTCAAAAAGGTTGAAAACCCCTGCTATAATAGGACATCAACATTGCAAAACATTCAATGCTGTCCTCCTTGGAAAGCAGTTACGTTCCATACGAAGCTTCAGATGAGTGAAAACATGATTGGCTTGTCGTCTGGACTCTTGAGCCTTGTTGTTTAAAGTGCAGTTAAAAAAACAAACAAAAAACAAAACACAAGCACTGCAGTGTGTGCATTGCTTTTATATGGCTGGAAATTGAATTCAATGATATTTGCTGCTCAGTCCTCTCACTGAAAATGCTGATTGTCCAAAAAGCAGTTTTCAACCGTGCTCCTATCTGCAAAAACAAAAGAAAACTCTCAAAGAAACTCAATGATATGAGTAATGTGTGCGTGGCTGTGTACGTGGTTTGCCCCATTCTCCTTCTACACCACATTCTGCCACATATTGCCGATGAACATTAAGGCCACAGCAGTTATAAGCTTGTACTGTAGGTCCGCTATCTTGGGCTAATGTTCCTCTGAAAATAGGGATGCTGTAGGGTTGAAATGAGACAAACAATTAGCAATGATTACCAACGTTACCAGCTGTGTGGTCGTCTAGAGACGAGGCAGCCAATCAGCAAGCAGAATTGTAACTAGCATGTCGACCAGGCGTGAAGTTCTCCTAGGTTGGCTGGTTAGTGATTGATTACGAACCAGTCGCTTTGCAAACAGTTAATGTCACACAGAGGCCACGGACCCCCTCTTGAATACCTCCTGTCTAATGAATAGTATACAAAAAAATCAAATAAAATGCTGCGCTAGTTCTGACACTTCTGGAGGATGTTATATATTTCGTTCTTAAAACGTAACCACTTGAAACTAGCGTCCCTATTCTGTGGGTGAACATTCAGTGGGAAGTGTAACACACTTAGTTCTTGTGACAATGGTTGGTCCATTGGAAAAATATGTCGATGCGATGCTTCCACACTGGAGCATCAGTGTTTTAATGTGAATACTTGACGCGTGTCAGGAACACTCCATTCCCTAACTCTTTGACTGTGCCACGGCCTAAAACTAAACCGAGCACTCGGCCAGCGCAAGTACCTGTCAACCAACCAGACCCCCAGAGTTGAGGACTTTGAATCCACTGAGCCCCCGGCTGGGCCGAGTGTAATCCTGTAGCGCAGGATGATTAGCCTGACCGCTTCTGACTGCATGACGCGTTCAGTTTGTCATAGCGCTATTTCAATGATCAAACAAACTATGGAAATCCGGTTGTTTTTCATCATTCACTTCCTTATTTTCCAACAGAAAGAAAGGATTTTTTTTTGCTCCTAATAATGGAGCTCTCTGTGGTTTTGATCAAACACGCATACTTCTGTCAACATCTCTCCGGCTCAACTGTAAACAAACCCAACATGCAGTGTAAGTGTATACAGGGTATGGTACAGCTATGTACAGCCATGGCCCATGAATAGAGAGAGCTGGTCCACGCATCAATTTCCAATGGCCCCATAAAAAAATCTCCTTGGCCCCTCAGATTGAAATTGTGCGGAGAAAAAAAGTTATATTTGACAATGGTTATAAGTAACTCAAGCCACTAAATTCCATTGTAACTTGTTTTCATGGCAAGATTAGCATCTGTAAAAAAACACAACATTCCTCACCTCCAGCCTTGGATGGGGATGGAGAGAGGTGCTAAATATCAATGCCATGGTCAATGGCTCAAAATGGTTAAGTGGGCAGTTAGGTACGTAAGCTGAAAATCCTTTGCATTGACAATGAAATGTGCACCATTACTTTACACTTTAAGAGAGGAATTTATGCATGGGTGCAGACGGGGGCGTTTTTGCCATTAGGCAGACTAGGCAGTTGCCTAGGGCGCCATGAGGGGAGGTGGCGACCACCAGACATGCTTTAAAAGGATACCAGGCTAATAAGCCTCATATGGATAAATGCAGTATACCTGTCCTCTATCCATCTGTCCTAACTACAACTGAACACATGATAAGTTATTTAGTTTAAAAATAGTTCTTAATTTTATCCCTTAGGGGGCGCCATTTTACAGAAGATTTTCCCTGGAGGCCCCTCCAGGGGAAAATCTTGTCTAGGCCTCCAAATTGCTTAGAAACGCCACTGGGTGCAAAGCAAGCTTCTGTAACAACTGCAACAGTGTAACTGCACAATGTAAAAGGGAGACGCAACACAAAGTAAAAAAAAAAAAAAAACTGATCCAGCCATGAAGCCACACTGAAGTTGTGGCTTCACCACTGCCACACATTTGATCTTTGATCTCTGTACTCGTGCCGAATATTGCAACATCAATGAAATGTACAATTGTACGTTATTATTTTTGAGTGCTCACGGTCTGAAAGGTTTGGAGACTCGTGCACTATCCTAACACAAATGACCACGGCCTTTCCTTTTTTTTCTTCTTTTTACCGCAGCCTATAAAACAATAATAAAAAACACTCTACGGCAGCAGGGTGTAAAGAAAATATAATAATAACAAGAGTAAACAGTAGGGCCCAATAAAGGACAACGCAGCAATGTGTGGAGGGATGGTTAATTGGCTGCACGCATACACATACACACACACACACACACAGAATAATAATAATAACTGCTAAATTGGGAGAATAGAGGGGTAACAATAATGGCCTTCTCCAAATTATGAATAAAAACAAAGAATATAAAACAACATTGTCAGTGGAAGTACCATGTCGGTTCTAAATCGCCCCGGCGTTTGCGTTCGGCAAATCAAGGATGCCTCCGAGAAGATAAAACTCTCTCCCTACTTTGCACGGAATGTTTTTTAAGTACCTAAGTCCTCTTCTCTTTTTTTTCATCCATCCGTCCTTTCTCATCTCCACAAAGCAATCCTCGCTCGTTCTTCATCACTGATGCGCGTAAAGAAGTCTCCCCCCGCCACCCCCAACCCACCACCACCAACGCTGCCCCCAAATAATCCTCCCGTTGGCTGCGTGAGTGCATTAGCACTAGAAGGAACGGAACGGGGGGGCTCCGGACTCTCGTGTGAAATTGATCCGGGGTTTTTAGCTCCCTCTCGGTTTGCTGTCACGTTCACTTAGGTCTGAGGGTTCTGTTTGGCCCAGGCGCGGCGCCCCCTGTGGCCGCTGCTTGTCACTTTGAGGTTTTGGGATTGTTTTTAACCCGTTTTGCATGGGGGAAGGGAGCGCATGTTGTTGGCGTTTAACTACATTTTTAAGCAATGTTTTAAACGTGAACTGTTGAAAAATATCACATCTACAAGGTCATAGGTGAGGTTGTAGGTCTGATATATTATTTAAAAATGTTACAATGTTGATGACGGTACCGAATAATTGTGCATCCCTGCTATAAACTGTCATGGTCTATTGTGTCGAATGCAGCGCTCAGGTCGAAATTCCGCATGGGAACCCCTTGTCATGTTTCATGCATTAGCTTTAGCTATTAGCATTAGTTTTTGTTTGCTATTGAGAAATAGCAGATACATGAGCTTGTGGCATGTTATGAGCTTGTAGATCTGATTTTTTTTACTGAAAAATCGCAAAAACGCGGTGCAAATCTTTGAACCGCTTCTGGGAGGTCCTTGCTGGAAATCCGTATTTTCAGATGGGAAGTCCACAGACAAACGCATAATTCTGGGTGTCCTTGGCATATTCTTTTTTTTTTTTTTTTTTTTTTTTTTTTTTTTTTTAAGAAAACTGTCATGATTTAGAAGGGATTCTGTAAAATCTACCAGTGCCAGGTGGAAATGGGTTAATGTGGTCTAACAGTGTGTGCGGTTCTCAAAGCAACGAGAACAAAGTCTTCTTCATCCCTGCAGTCATTCATGCGTTTTGTATTTAAAGCGTAATTCCACCCATTTTCATTTTTTTTTTGCTGAGAGCGTACAAATGCATCATTTGGTTCCATTGGTACGCTCTCAGAAAAAAAAGAAGCATCTAAAAAAGAAATGGAGATCTGAAGAAATCCATTAACATGGTGAAAAAATACATCTTGATGATGTCATCAAGATGTTTCATCATGTTAGTGGTTTTCTTCAGACCTCCATTTCTTGGGAACACAGAATGGGGGAACTTTTCTTTTTATCATGTCCAACCAACACCTTTAGGGTATACTAATGACATATTAGATTGTTGAAAATGGGTGGACTTCCCCCTTAATATTTCTTCTTCTCTTCCCATCACCAGAGAGAGGTGGTGTCGTCCACCCGCCTGGCGGCCATGCCCCCTGCCTTCAGCACCAGGACCCTGCCAGCACAGGCCACAGAGTACGCCCTGGCATACATCCAGGTCCCACAGGACGTAAGTGGACACACGCATGCACACACGCAGAACGCATGCACACACGCAGACTGCTTGTTGTCTCCACCGTAAGGTGGTGACTATGGATCGTACCCCGTCATTCCGCCCGTGTCTGTCCGCCATCATGTCCTTGCATAGGATGATGTCATGATGACGTCATAAATCTCATACCCTCTCCATCCGAAAAAAGCCGGACGGTGGAGACCTGTGCCCCAACTCTAGTTAGTTTTTGTTTTCACTCTTGAGTTTGAAAGTATTTTACACTGTTCACCTCTTATCAATCTCCCTATACTAACCTTTAAGTGTTTTTTTTTCTGTGAGCATTTTATTTGAATCATGAAAAGCCCATATGACACGCTTGGAGGAGCAGTCAGCGATTTGCGTGATTTGGAAAACACTCTGGTCCCCCCCCCCCCCCCCCCCCCCCCCAGTATCACTCTACGCTGCTGGCCACCAATGTGGAGTGACGTCGCCACTCCCCATATTATATAATTATATTAAAGGGAATATCCCTATATTAAACGGAATATCCCTTCAAGGGTCAGGCTGAGGTGAGGTGGCACACATATACTAAAGATGGTGAATTCTGGAAGATAGTCTGTCCTGAACAGAGCCACCGGAGGCAACATGGTGTACACGCCGTACAAACAGTCTCGTGCATGGGGTCGCGAACGTCCAATGTTTACTGCTGCTATAGAGCTTTCATAGCGTCGCTCGTGGCCCAGAAATTAATTCCCCATTCATTTACCTCATAGACTTTTCCAAAACGATTACGTCACGGACAAAGACAACAACACAATGTTTCGGGACAGTCACATAATTTGTAAGAAGAAATCTAAGAACTTAACAAAAAGTGTTGTATCCTGCCGTTATTGTTTTCTTCTTACCAATTAGATACTCTATGATAATATTGTTTGTTGTCATGATTTGTCACGACCTGAGTTGGCTTTGTCCGTGCCGTAGTCGTCTTTATATAAATCAGGGGTTTTCAACAGGTGGTCCGGGGACCACCAGTGGTCCTTGAGAGGGTTCCAGGTGGTCCCCAGGCTAAATGATGGAAAGTTGGTTAACCAGATGTAACTCTTGAGAATGTAAAAATGAAACCAAATGGACCCTTGCGGGTCCATTTGGTTTCATTTTCACACTCTCAAGAGTTAATATATTCCTCATCTGAATTAGCACTATTTAATTAAGAAGTCTGACACTGTTTTGTTTGCAAAATCCTGCCTGGAATTGTGAACAAAACCAAAAGGATTCTTTAGTTTTTGGTCTTTGGGGCTAGAATGTCATCAAATGGTGGTCCGTGGCTTAAATGCTGAATAAATGGTGGTCCCTGGTGTCAAAAAGGTTGAAAACCACTGATATAAATCATTTTGGTCTAAGAGGACTATGAATGAAATTACTTTTGGGCCGTGGGGAACGTCAGATCACAAAACACTATGGAGATAGTGTGGTATGTGACTCCTGAGGGTCCTATCTTCAGTGACCGTGGGGCTCTGTGTTCACTCTTCCGTCTGAAAGAATATTATCCTGACCTGCTCCCGGGGTCCTTAAAGGGGAATTTCACCCATTTTCAATTCAACATTTAACTAATAATTATACCTTAGAGATATAATTGTGGGGTGTGTGTGTGTGCGGGTGCGTGTGTGTGCGTGCGTGCGTTACAAGGTGATATAGCCCATCCATGCACTTTCTGCAACAACAGATGGCTAACAGTGACATTAAACACGCACACAAACGTTTCCTAGACGTCACAGCAGTTGTGATGCGACCACATATATAGTATAAATGGAACATGACCTACATGAATATAAAGGGGATGTGTCATCAAGCCCTAAGGGGCGTGCGCGCGCGCGCGCACACACACACACACGCACACACTTAAAGGCTTAGCGCTTCAACCAAACCAAACAGCAGTTGAAATCCAAGTCGAGCATTTACGGCACAGCCATTTATTTTATTCTGGGGTATTAAGTCCTCTATTTTCACTATGGCTTCTAAGAGCTGGTCCAGTGCTTCTGTGTGCGCGCACGCACACACACACATACACACACGCGCGCGCACACACCCCCCAAGGTCTGCATAAAACAGGACTATTATACTGTAGCATGGGGCAGAGGGAAAAGTGGTCACCAATGCTAACTATCAAGTTATGGTGTTAATCACTTTGTTGAGCATACGTTCAAGGGATATTACACCATTTGAAAAAAAAGGTTAATGCGATTTAGAAGATTTGAAACACTTTCTTGGTGGCGCATAATATGTGCTTTTATATATTTTATTATGTGATTGACATAATATATATATATATATATATATATATATATATATATATATATATATATATATATATATATATATATACATATATATATATATATATATATATATATATATATATATATATATATATATATATATATAATAACAGTATATTCATTCATTTATTTATTGCAAAAAAATCCCTTTAAGGGTATAGTAAGTGATTTACTTCTAATATTATCATAATTTTCTTCTTATTTGGCTAATCCTCCCTACTATAGAATGTGGTGACCATATAAGAAGTTCCTCCCTGCCCTCAGTGAATCCCTAGGGTGAAAACGAAAAAAAAAAAAGTTGCATTTTGGGCTTTTGGAGAAAAGCCTTTCGTCCAATGAGGATGAGCAGGGCCTTCCTCCAATCAGGATGGAGTGGGGGTACGCCTTGATTTTAAGTTAGAATGGGTTTGTATAGGAAGGAGCTGGAGGCGCAAAAATGAACGATCAAATATCTAAATACTAAAAGGAGTAACTTATAAGCTGTCTAATGTGTTCACATGAGACGCAGTAGACCATAAAATGACCAAAAGTTTTGTTTTTTTATTGTTTTTTTTAAGTGGAATACCCCTTTAACCCCCCCCCCCCCCCCCCCAAACGTGAGCACCGCAGTCAGCGGACGTAACCACATGCATGTGCGGTTACGTCACTGAGACGCTGCCTGCGGTGCTCCGGATAGATGTGTTGAAGCTAGTAGTAGTAGCCTGGGCGGTGCGGTGCGGCGCCGTGTGTCCCTGAATAGGGATATAGGAGGGATTGTTTGGGGTGCGAGCGAAGTACAAATGAGGCCCCGTGCTGCTCAGCAGAAGGCTCTTCATTCATATTAAATACAACCTCCTGGCTGCTCGGTTTGTCTGTCCCTCCGTCCGTCCGTCTCACTCTCTGTCACACTTCCGTCTGCCTCGCTCTCTCTCTCCCTCTCTCTCTCTCTCTCTCTCTCTCTCTCTCTCTCTCTCTCGCCCTGAGCTCCCCTACAGCACAACTGTGTGACAAGTTAGGGGCGGAAGAGAGACACACACAGAGAGAGAACTGTCCTTAAAGGGGAATTCCACCCATTTTCAACTGGCAATGTCACTGTCATCAATATACCTTAGAGATGTTGTGTGGACATACAGTAATAAAAAATATGATGCCTAGAACAAAAAAAAACAAACTGTGATGCCTAGAAATCAAGGTCTGGAAAAAAAACATTAACATGGTGAAACACAACTTCACAACATCAAGTTGTGTTTCACCATGATTTCGCTAATGATTTCTCTTTTGTGACCTATTTTTCTGAGAGTGTACAAATGGAACCAAATGGACCCGTTAGGGTTCATTTGGTTCTCATTTGTACATGCTCAGAAAAAATTAATAAATAATAAATCTTGAAAATGGGTGGATTTCTTCCATTCTGTTTCCTAGAAATGGAAGTCTGGAAAAAAATCATTAACACAACTTCACATCGCCACAAGTTATGTTTCACCATGTTTTTCTTTTGCAACCTATTTTTCTGAAAGCGTACAAACGGAACCAAATGGACCCGTTAGGGTCCACGTGAAAAGGGTGCAGAATTCCCCTTTTAAAGAGTTCTGTGGTTTGAACAAGTCTTTCTGCCCACACACGCGGTGCACAAACGCACACTGTACCGTACTAACTGTATCTTAGAACACACGCGCACACACACACACACACACACACACACACACACACACACACACACACACACACACACACACACACACACACACAGGCGGCTAGCTGAAGAGGGTTGCTATGGAGACAGAACCAGAGAGATAGAGAGTACAGCGCTGAAACCATGAATACAATAAGTTGTTCTTACCAAGATGTTATCAGATAGAATGTTTGTAGTTGAAGGACCACTTCAGGGACCCATCAGAGCAAGTATAAATAGCAGCATAGTCTAATATCCAGACTGCATAGCACATATTTGAAGGTTGGTCAACTTTTTCTTCTACCTCCGGACACACAGATGGATCACAAGCACTGACCCTCTGACTACAATGTGAACATCCCAAAAGTATAAAGATTGCTCACTGAAAGAAAAACAACGTAATTTTATTCTGTGTAATAGGGCACAGGCACATGCGTGTGTGCATGTATGTGCACGTATGTGCACGTGTGTGCACACACACACACACACACACACACACACACACACACACACACACACACACACACACACACACACACACACACACACACACAGGAGAGAAAGTGGAGAGCAGTATAGTCTACTCATGATTACTGACCCTGTTATTAGCAGGTTTATTATTATGTTCCGTGTGTGTGTGTGTGTGTGTGTGTGTGTGTGTGTGTGTGTGTGTGTGTGTGTGTGTGTGTGTGTGTGTGTGTGTGTGTGTGTGTGTGTGTGTGTGTGTGTGTGTGTGTGTGTGTGTGTGTGTGTGTGTGTGTGTGTGTGTGTGTGTGTGCGTGCGTGCACGTTACCTCCTGAAGTGGAGAGTAGTAATGTCTACTAATTACTGACCCTGTTATTAGCAGGTACTCATTCATGTTTTGTGTGTGTGTGTGTGTGCGTGCACGCACTCGTGCGCAGTATAGCCTACTTATTAGTGACCCTATTATTATCAGATATACAAGTGTGTTTGCCTGTGGGCACATAATGGATGGCTCTGAAGTGGCTTGTTGTAATCGAGTTTTCATTGTTATTATCAGGTATACATTTGTGTGTGTGTGTGTGGGTGGGTGTAGATACACATTCAAATCGTACCCCTTCCATCCCTCGCACACTCCTACAAGAGTTTTAATTTGCAAGAAAAGAAACAAAGAAGTTAGAATTACGGAGAATTGTGGTTTCCAAGTTCTCTGTCGCCATGGCTGATTTCAGCCGTTTGGATTCCATAGCAACCACCGTGTCTTCTATGAAAACATGTTGCGCCTGGAAAAAAATAATCTCACAATTTATATTAGAGGGGCTGGTTGTTTTGTTGTTTGTTATCTCATTAAGATGAGGACATTTGAAGTGGTCAAACATGATTGGTGTTCTACAAATGTCTTAAATCCTAACAGTTCTCTGACAAACACACGTCATTTTCTCTCAATCAATTTCAGGGCAAGAACCCATATGTACCTGCGTACATTGTTTTTTTTTTTTTTTTTTTTTTTTTGCTACTACTTTCCATTGGTTTGATATTTTAGAAACAAAACTCAGACAAATGGCACTGATTATTGGTAAATAGAACAAAAACACCTAAAAACCTAAAAGATGGACAGAAATTTTCGTTTTCAGAATTAAAAAAATGTGGCTCCACAGTACATACTCCTAATATCTGTTATTTCCAACAGCCACAAATGTAAAAATAACATCTAAAGTGACACAGGCCCATCCTTGCGGGGTCTAAGCCGGTACTAATCGTATGTCACGTTTATCATTGTATTTCCAGGAGGACGCGCGTGCCGACGTGGTAGACAGCGTGGTGAGGGACATCCAGAACACACAGTGTCTGCTGAACGTGGAGTTCACAGTGTCAGGATGTCCGCATGTCACACTGCAGTTCAACGACACCAAGGACGACGTGGGACTCAACCTGGTGAAGGAGGGCATGGTGATGGTGGACGTCCGCAAGGAGAGGCACCTGCAGAAGATGGTAAGGTTCTGGCATTTATGATGGAAAATTATGATCTTATGGTCCCACTGCATAGTAGCCTCGATCTCCAGGCTTACATCCGCGCTGTGAAATGAAAGCCTAGACCCAGGGTACCCCAGAGCGACTATCAAAAGGCACGACTTCTGGTTTGTTAACTTCCCTTGGAAGTTGCCATTTTTCAACCAATCGCGGCACGGTGCTCCCGAAAATGTATACCCGGCTGAAAACATTTTATTTCTCACTTTGTGCTCTCATAGCTGCTGTAAAGGTTTAAAAAGATGGAATCGTGTGCACTATGCACACTTATATAACTGCTTTGTTCGTTGAAGTCATTATTTCTGGCAATAAGAGTGAACATGTCAAGACACTAGTGAGGACTGAACAAGGTTGTTTCTCTGGGGACTGTAAATACAGTAACTTCCGCAACTAGAGTCAGCAACTTCTCCAACTACCGCTGATAGTCTCAAAAGCTCACCCTTTCCCCAGGGTGACTGTATAGTCTCTTGAACAGTTTAAGTCAGGGGTTCCCAAAAAGGTAGATCACAATCTACCACCAAATGATAACGGCTGTGCAGGTAGACCACATGGCATGCCCCTAAGATTATACACATTATATATTCATCTGCTACGCTAATTAAGGTGACCTGATTGATTGTCATAAAAAAGGACCTGTCGGTGGATCAGAATTCTAAACATTGGACAGCAAAACGGTCAAACAAAGTTCTGTATCTTTTTTTTAATACATTGCAATGGAGTGGGTCATGTAAACGAGCACATTTACCAATAACAGAATATTGCTGCTTTCTTTTGTGCTATTTCTAATATTGCTGTTCTCAATGACCCCTGGAGAGTTAATTTGCCATGCACATGTGGAAAGATAGTGGAAAGAATTGCATTTTGGAGCGATGGAAATATATTGGCCCCATTCTAAGCTTATGGTGGGGTTAGGGAAACAGCCCTCCACAAAAATAACAACTAGACCACTTTTTTTGGGAAATAAATCTACTGAAAGTAAAAGTAAGAATGCCTTCTGGGGTGGAATTCTCCCCCTAAAACGGATTAAAAGCATGGATTAGGCAATGAAAACACACCTCAGGCATCTCGTTAATCGCAAGTCTTCTACAACCGATTAACTAGCAACTCACGGAAGAGTGAATGTTTTTTTTTCACCTAGTTTTAGTCACATTTTGGTGAACTGAAATGTTTTGGTGTTGGCCCCAACCCAGTGTTTTTTCTGATTTGCACATGAGTTTGGAGCAAGCATTGGAGAATATTGGCGCCCTGATCAGACCAAATCTGCATTTGATTTAGTCAACTAAAATCAGTGTTGGGACATGTGCACTACGTAACTTAATATATTACATAATATATTACCAAATTGCAGTAATTTGTAATATAAATATATTACTCAACAAAAAAATCTAATATATTATACTGTTCTTTCTGCATTGCTGCACTATTTGCTGCATTATTTACTGGCTTCCATAAATTCCAGGAATACATTTAACTCCTGTGTTAGGTATGCCACTGGCCTACGCAATATTTGATTAATAGAGATACTAAATATTTAATTATAAATTTTGTAAAAAGTTGTTTAAAGTAATATGTAATAGTAATATTAATATATTACACTTGCAGACAGTAATAATAATTAATTCATTAATAATTAATTAGTAATAGTAATATAATATATTGCTTTAAAATGAAGGTAATAATTAAGTAATATATTAACAAGGTACAAGGTAACAATATTCCCAACACTGACTAAAATGCATTTCGGTGGACGTCGATGCTGTTGTAATTGTGCAATGGTGACAGCCCTGTGCAGGCAGCAATCGGGAGAAAGACGCTTGTATGTTGGCTCTGGGTCAAATCTTTACAGCCCTTTGCACTGGCGTGGTTAACCAGCTCAGTGTTTTTGTGGTTAGAGCGTCCGCCCTGGGACTGGGAGGTTGGGGTTCGAATCCCGGCCGGGTCATACCAAAGACTCTAAAAATGGGACCCAATGCCTCCCTGCTTGGCACTCAGCGTCAAGGGTTGTATTGGGGGTAAGTCCCTGTGACATACTAGCGTCATGTCCAGGGTGTGTACTTGTACCTACAGTATATGGGCCTCAATGGTTCAGCTGGGCCTCAAGACATCATGGCCTGGCAAGGCTACTTACTGGTGTGGTTAGGAATTGAACCCTCGACCTCGCAGTCTCAGAGTGTGCTGGAGAGGGGGAGGGAGAGAGGGATCGGGGGTGTGATGCGTTTACCCTGTCTGTTTTGTTTGGACGTCGGGTGGCCGTGTCATCGTCAAAGCCGCAATCACTCACCCGCGTAATGGTGATGAGGCTCATTTTGTGCGATCGTAGTTTAATCGGCGTCATTATCTCCGTTAATTCTTCGGACGGTTATGGTTGCCATCAAAGCCATCAGTGATTGCGACGCCGTTATCATGTGATCGTTAGTGCTCCAGTCATTATGGTAACAAGCGCCCCTCTACTCAGCCACCTAGAGGTGTGCAGTATCGGATAAGTTACTGTCGCACACAACAGTGTTGCCAACTTGGCGCATTTGTTGCTAAATTTAGCTTTTTTTCTAGACCCCCGTACCACCAAATTTTGTGAAAAACTCCTGGCCCGAAAATCTAGTGCTTTTTTGCTGGTGAGTTGGGCGAAATTGAGGGTTTTATCTCTGGTGCCTAGTTGATCATTTTTCAACATTTTTCCTCCTATGATAGTCATCCTTCCTTCCTAAGAAAGGACCATTGGTAACCAAATGGACCCTTATACAGTAAATCTGTAACTCTTGAGGTCGTGAAATGAAACCAAATGGACCCTTACTGGTCCATTTGGTTTCAGTTTACGCTCTCAAAGTTAAATTATATTTAAGCTTCCGAATTACCTAATTTTCAAGAATCTACACATTTAGAAAATGTCGAAGAATTGCTATTTTGATTCTAGTGCGTTTTGGAAGTGCCACTAGTGCATTTTGGATTTTCTTTGGCAGTTGGCAACACTGCTGTCGCAAGACGCAGACACAACTAAGTAACTTTAGGTCGATGCTCTGGCTAGTAGTAATGCAAGCATGCAAGTGTGTGTGTGTATCTGTGTGTGCGTACCAAGAGAAAGAGAGAGAGAGAGAGGATTTGTCATCGCCTTCACTGCAACATTTGTTCCATTGACCCTTGAGGCTTGTAATGGAAGCAGAATAAATAACAGCGGTTTTATTTACATAACACATGCATGTAACACACAGCCGCCGCCGCTGCAGCGGCAGCGGAGCACATAGCGTCTTATATGTCCGGTTTGGAAACCTCGTACGTCCCATACTGTGACTTTTTTCCCCAGCATTAACATTCAGAAATGGCACATACTATGTGCTGTATATCGACGAGCTCGGAAAATGCGCGGCGCTTCGTGACAGCGGCTATATAGTGATGTCAACTGTCCACTCTAAGGCCCGTAATTATACCGACAGCAGCCGTCATTTTCATGTCACTCTCGGGGCTCGCTGTGGCTGTCAATTTGTTTAGGGGGCGTGTCTCTCGTTCGTATGGACGAATTAAGCCAAAGACAGACTATAACGAAACCTCTTATCGCCTATTTTAGTCAACCATTTTGTGTTTTTCAAAATGTGTGTCAAGATCTGCTACTTTTGTTTGTTTTTTTCCTTTTGAATTGGAGTCTTCTTTGAGTTTCTAAAATGAATATGCAGCACATTAGAGAGAACGAGAGAGAGTGTGGGTTATTTCTTTTCCTTTCCTCAGTGGACATACAAGTTTTTCACACCAGAAACACGATGAGCAGCGAGCGTGCCGGCAGACACATCAGGCGTTTCTTCAAACCGGACCCCCAAATGTACAGTACATAGCCTGCGGCTGCGGCCCATCACAAGCCCTCGCGCAGCCTTGTAGATTTAGCCAATTTTCCGCTCCAATTTGACAACAACAACCAAATATGGGCACGACAGCTTGAAAGTGGTTCAAGGGCCATAATAATTGTATTAATTAAATTTGAGTAGGAATGGAATTTGTTCATATTTTTTCTTGAGGGTTGTTTTTTAAGTTGTTTTTTTTTTTTTTCATTTACTCTTTCCAAATGCCCCCTCTGGCAGACCCACGCAGACCTCGACACGTTCTCTCCGATGGCAGCCATGTTGTTGTTCTTACCCCACCCCCACCCCCCCAACATTATGAAGCTTGCCTCGTTTGTTTCCCCTCTCATTATGCTAATTGGCCTGGCGGTATGTATGAGAGCCCACTCTGTAACGCCCAAGATAAAGGAAAACGGAGGATATTTATTTCCGCCACAATTAACTTCTCCGCAGCGCGCAACGACCCTCGCACATTACTCTAGCGGTCGTTCTCGCCACCGGACAAATTGATGCCCGCGAAGGAACGGGGAACGGAGTGTGGCCTGTAGGAGTGGAGTTGTTGATAAATAGTTGAATGCATTACAAGCGTGCAGCTCACATTTGTGTATACACTCATTTATGTATGTCTGACGTGTGTGTGTGTGGATATCGATTGCGCCTGGAGGAAATCTTTCATGTTCCGCAATGGAGCCAATGCAGCCGTACTTAATCACAATTATATTACAATATTGTTACGATAGTTTTGAACTATTGACAATTTAGGCATTTAATCCAGGGGTTTTCAACAGGTGGTCCGGGGACCACCAGTGGTCAATAGGCTCATACCTTTACAATCATTATCCATAAAAAAGAGGTTGCAGCAGTTGTCATTCAGCCAACGGTCATGGCAGTTGGCCTTACGCTCGCGAGTGGTGGTAAAACAGCCGACCGCTAGTATGGTTGCGGCTGTTAGCCCAACGGTCGCAACTGTTCTATAGCGGCCGTAGCAGAGGTTGCGACTCTTGGCCAACGGTTGCAACCATGTTATAGGCGTCGTGACTAAGTGCTTTGCATCGTAGAATGATTTTTGCTGTCTCTCATTTTGGGGCATGCCATATCCAATGCTTTTGTAGCTTGTACCACTACAAGGCTCCACCAACTGTTGGCAAACAGTTGAAACATGGAGATACAGGGTTTTTCTTCGAACAAGACAGCGACAATGCGACAGCAAATATATACACGATGTACCACATGTGTGCACAACACATTTACATAGTATACAGTACATGCCTTACACACACACACACACTCACGCACACACACACACACACACACACACACACACACACACACACACACACACACACACACACACACACACACACACACACACACTCACACTCGCACTCACACTCACACAGGCCCACAAACAAACATTAGCCTGCTTATATTCACTCTCATAAACAAACACATGCACACTAACGGAATAACCAATGACAAGGCTTCCTTATATATATATACTGTATATACAGTGGCCCAAGGCAGTGGATAAGGCAGGCAGCATGCATGGCTGCCTGTCTCCGGCTCCGGAGAGTATTTTGACCCCTGACCCCGCAGCCAGCAGCCAGAACTATAAAGCAGCTCTAGCTAATGGAGCTTATAGCGTTGTGTCGTGAGCAAGTGATTTAAAAACCCACCGTCTAAACCAGGGGTTTTCAACCTTTGATGCCAGGGCCCACTATTAATTCAGAATTTGAGCCACAGACCACCACTTGAGGACATTTTAGCTTTACCACAGACCCCAAAACTAAAGATTTATTTTTGCTTTTGTCCATCTTCTAGTTGTGTAGACTTATTTCACATGATGAATATTGTAAAAATGAAACCAACTGGACCTGTAAGGGTCCATTTGGTTTCATTTTTACGTTCTCAAGAGTTACATCTGGTTAACTTCCCCAACTTAGCTGGGGACCACCTGGAACCCTCTCATGGACCACTGGTGGTTCCCGGACCACCTGTTGAAAACCCCTGGTCTAAACAATGGGCCGATAGGCTCACAGCAATGCTTCTCTCAACCCTTTTTTTTAATTTCATATCGAAGCCCATTATTTACCAGGCATTATTTATGAGCTACAGATCAACATCCGTCTGGTCCTCTTTTTAGTTACCGGCTGTCCATCATTCATAACTCAACCTTTTTCGTACCAGGGCCCACTATTTATTCTGATGATCTGATGACATTTTAGCCCCTGCACAGACCCCAAAACTAAAGATTTGTTTTGCTTTTGTCCACACTTCCAGGCTGGATTTTGCAAGCAAACAGATCAAAATGTCCATTTATCTCCTACATTCTCTAGTTGTGTAGACTTAGGATAATTCAGATGATGAATATTTTAACTCTTGAGAGTGTAGACATTCATTTTTTCGCTCTCAAAGATTGACAACGGGTTAACCAACTTTCCATCATTTAGCCTGGGGACCACCAGAAACCTTCTCAAGGACCACTGGTGGTCCCCGGACCACCTGTTGATAACCCCTGTACTAACCGAACACCAAGTTGGACCCCCATCCTCATGCTGGTGGTCCCCAGACTGCTGGTTGAGAACCCACTAGCTTACTGTACCAATTTACTGTAGTTAAAAAGTCAGCTCGATCTATGATTTGGACGAAAACGGCACCGACTTAGGGGGGAATCGCGTCCATTTTCAACAAAGTCATTAATATACCTTAGAGGTGTTGTGTGGACATGAAAAAAGGTCCATTCTGTGTTTCCTAGAAAAGGAGTTCTGAAAAAAAAAAAAAAAACGGTGGAAAATCACAACTTGATGACATCAATTTCGATCTGGCGGTGGCTTCGTAAATCCATGGCGCACCATTGCTATAGCATACTTCAATCCTCCATTAACCTGTATGAGGTGTGGGGAAGCACTTAACATCACACACCATCTAATCCTGGCCAATCGCAACTCACATCCTCACTTTCGCCTTCAGTAATAACTCTGCAGACACTTGTGCCACAGTGATTACAACGACGTATCGAATCCTGTTCCAAAGCTCTCCTTTGCCACTTGGCATTATTTTTCTTTCCCCCTTGATAATAATTACAAGCACAAAAGCCCATGCCATTTTTAAGTCTTTTTTTTTTTTCAAACGCCGAGTCGTGGAACAGAAAGGCATCGGCTTGCGAGCAGTGCAAGGGTTTTCTGGGCTGTTGTCTCGCGTATTTAGGCGAGCATTAACTTGTGTTTGTTACGGCTGAACTATAATCGCCTCACGGCTTACAAAGAACGTATCCAATAAAGAGGGACAATGGGGGCTGTTACAACCCTGTCAACCAGAGAAAGACTTCAGAGAGACAGACAAATGAGAATGAATCAAATGTTCTCCCCCAAGGTTGATGAGTATTGTTTGGCAAAAGGGCAAATTTGTATTCAAAAGATGCGACTCGCAATTCAAGTGTCTGCGGCTTTGTTCAGAGTGCGAATCCAAATGGTTTTATTGAGTCGCCGGCGCTGAATGTCCAACGCTGTTATTATGTAACGTTCGACGGGTGCCGTAACCGCTGTTTATCGCCGTGCGATGAAGTATAAATCGAGCGTCTTTAGAAACCAGACTTGAATCGTTAACTAATCAAATCAGTTAACATTCTTTGCTTTATGAAACAAGCACTGATTGTTCTGGAAAATATTTATCTGGGGGAAATACACGGGACACTTCTGCTGATGGATTCTCTGCCTTAGCCTTGTGCCCAGCCTATTCCTCTTGGCAGCACAGGCTGTTGATGGTGCTGTCAGGCATGTCTATGATACCATCTGTGAAAAGGTTGACTTTGCAACAAGATTGTATACAACATGTAGTGTAGGGTTCAAATCTAAGGTACCATTTCCATTTTCTGTTTGTTTGTTTGTTTTTTCTGTTCAGACTTGATCAAACTCAATTCTGATTCCACTCTTAACAAAGTCAAAATAACCAGATTTAGGCTGTCAGTGTGCAGTTCTGTGAAGTAAAACAAGAGGAAGTCGCCAAACATTTTCTCCTCAATCAGCAACCTCTGGACACTCTTGAGCGTCCCCCCAAACCCCATTATCATCTTAAGAGGGAATGAGCATTGTGCTTTTTTTCTGATTGCCGCCCGTTTCCAAGCAGCTTCTCTCCTTCTCCTCCTCGCAGTTCCCCGGGAGCACGCCAAAAGCCTCTCTTACGCTGGCCCTGTTCCCTCGGAAAGGGGCTATCAAGAGCGGTTTCAAAGTGGCCTTTGTCCCCTTCTCCCTATCTATTCCATTTATACTCTATTCATTATTTCCCTGGGGATTGGGGACACGCAGACGCAGAGGGGGCTATCTATACTGCTTTGCCGTTAAAGCATTGCATAACAGATGGGGTGTAATGCATACTGGCACTTCATAGCCGTATCGGTAGACCCGCTGCGAGTGCGTCCAAGGTTAAAAGCAGGCTTTAAGGGTGCCATTGTTCCCCGGAGTGGGACGGGTAGCGAGGGGATAATCGTGCTTTATTCCGGCATGCTGGTGATCGGCGAGTACACCACCATATGGATAGCATTCTACCCCCACCCCCCCCTCCCTCCCTCCCTCCACACCGCACTGAAGGAAAGCATAGTTGACTGTCAACCTGAGAGAGAGAGCGTGCAGGTGAAGAGATGATTGCGTTCACGCCAGCTGCTGCTTGGCTCTGTGACTGAGTGACAGGGAGAGGGAGAGGCTGCTTTGAACGACGTGGGACAGAGATGGAAAGAAGAGAGAGGGAGAGACGAGTTAGTGACGTTGGCAGAAACCTCACAACTGCAGGCCTCACAACTACACGCGTGCGTGCGTTGTGTGTGGTTTTGTCTGTCTACGTTAAAGCTTGCCTTATCGTTGTGTGAGTGAGGACACGGGAGTTGTCAAATCAGCAGGGCGTTTGTAGACGTACACCTGCTATGTCTCACCGTTTTCCATCTTTGTGATACCAAGGGCCCAGTATTTATTCAGCATTTGAGCCACAGTCCATCATTTGATGACACTTTAGCCCCATAGACCTGAAAACGTTTTTCTTCTTTTGCTTTTGTCCACAATTACCAGGCTGGGTGGGCAAAATGACTAATTTAATTGGGCTAACTCAGATGATGAATATTATAACTCTTGAGAGTGTAAGTAAACATTAAACCAAGGGTCCATTTGGTCCATCTGGTTAACCAACTTTCCATTATTTAGCCTGGGGACCACCTGGAATCCTCTCAAGGACCACTGGTGGCCCTCGGACCACCTGTTGGCCCTGTCTATTTGTGTTCATTAACCTATCGGACGGAAACCTTGTATGTCCAAAACTTTGTTTCAAATTCAAAACATGTCAATGTGGGATGATGTGATACGATCAAGTCGGGGTTTAATTTAGAAAATGACACAAAAAGTAATAATATGGGAGCTTCCCGCTCAGAAGACGGCAACGATAATGATAAAAAACCAGAATGAATGCATCAATCGCGGCCGCCGCGGTTCTTGCGTTGGCACTTCAACACCCCTCCCGGGGGGACACCGCGTGACGCTCTATCGCTATGGAGACCGTTCAATCCGTGTCATCGAACGGCCCGGCGTCATCGCCGCCGGGTGGGGGGGGAGGGGGCGCCGCCGCCGATTGATTACTTCCTTCCGCACAGCTGCTGCCGTGAATGGAAACCGACTGTGTTTTCCAGACGTCGCAGCAGCAGCGTTCCACGCTGCACACGACTCAATCTTCACAGAAAAAAAACACAACTGCGTTTTTACATGGTTTCAGCCTCTCAAAACCAACTCGGGTCGTTTAGGGAGACATTATGTGAATCGATGCGAAAATGATGTTAATTTCTATTCCCTGCGCGTTGCGCGAACACAAAAGCACTTGAGGTTCACTTTGCCTTTTTGCCCTTTAGGGTGTGGATATGCTGTGGGGAAAAAGCTTTTGTAGCAACAAAGCGTGTTATAAAAAGTTGTTAATTCAGTGCTGGGACTCGATTAAAAAATAATAATCTCATTAATCAGAGGCTTTGTAATTAATTAATCAATCAAAATTAATCGTGTGTTGAATTGCATATCAATATTTGACCCCAGGAGCAATGTTCTGTATACATGAGCGAGTCGATCAGTTATTATTTTTAAACAAATTAAATATATTACATTAATTCTAAATTTCAAATGCACTGGACCTGAACATGGCATCTTCTCCCACCGTGTGTATTGGGGTTTCTTGTATGTTCGCTTGAAACTCCTGCAGTGAGATAATTTAATCACAACATTATTCTTTGTGTACTTAATCAAAATGAATCAGTTAAAGTATCAGACCGAAGTCGGGGACACCCAACTGTAGTTAGTATTTTATCAAAACACTTTTGGGTGGTTTCAAAACAGATTAATTCTTCAGTCAAACCCAGCTGTGTTTGGAACTCAATGCAGTGATGGGCCTCAAACCGTGAGCTTGATTTCTATTGGCTTTTATTACTGTGATAGTGGATACTGTGATCACGCAGGATGTTTTTGTTTCCAGGAAGAAATTAAAAATCGATTTTTATGTACTTATGGACTTTTGAAAACAATACACAAAAGCGAAAATCTCCCCATTTTTGCTTGTTTTTTGTGGCATGCATTATTGTTTCGGTATGGCCATAACAGATGTTTTATTATAGTTTGTGGAAAAACATATTTTTCATTTCAGCGCTTTAACAGCCTGCTACTCAGTCTGTCTATGTAAATGTATGATTCATTGCTTTTATATGACATAACCAAAAGAAACAATATACAGAACCGACTAAAGGACAGGCACTGCACTCCCAGTAGTTGTGTAGAATGCATGTGTGGAAATGTGACAAACCACATGCACAGGCACAAAGATCCCTGACTCCATGGCAAACAGTGCATTCCAAAAGTGGACGTTCCCAACATTAGCCCAGAGCTCAGTCAGCACCCCATCCAGTCTCTCTTGCTGGCTGAGCTCTCTTGCCACAAGATTGCCTGTCCAGTTCTGGCTAAACCGCAACCCGAACAAACACGCTGATCAACATTGCCAACGAAAATAAAGACGCGCCACTTGTATTGCTTCTATATATCCGTATAATCTGTCGAGGATATCATGGGATGATAATGCAATCTGTCCGGATCTATTGAGTATAATCTAGTATAATCCAGCCACCGGTGCCATGGTGACATTATGGCCCGGAGGTGTGCTAGGGTATGGAACTGTAGAAAATGGAGATTAGACTGTTAGAAAGTATAGCATTACACCGTATCCCTTTAAGGATGCGATGCCCCCAAAACGTACATTAGAATCAAGAGACTGCAGTAGGTCACTTAGACTAAGTACATATTCCTACCATTGTGCATGCATGTATGTATGCATACATGCATAATGCACACATAGTGCACGTTTCGCAAGCGGGCAGTACGCACACAGGCGCAGATTGAATGTCACAGGGCGCGACTTAATCCGTTACACATCTGGCATACCGCATATATCGTCTGTCGGCCGGAAAGCTCGCATGTCCAAAAGCGCTCACCGCGATTCAAACTCAAAAGCAGCGGCGAGATCGAAGAGACGCGCTCAGAGCCCTCATGGATCCGCTACTTACGGAGCTTCTGTGTCACACTGTAGAGCAGTGGTTTTCAACCAGTCGTCCGGGGAACACCAGTGGTCCTTGAGAGGGTTCCAGGTGGTCCCCAGCTAGGTTGGTTAACCAGATCAAAAGTTGGTTCACCAGATGTAACTCTTAGGGAAAGTAAAAATGAAACCAAATGGACCCTTGCGAGTCCATTTGGTTTCATGTTTATGCTCAAGAGTTAAAACATTTATCATCTGAATTATCCCAAGTCTACACAACTAGAAGATTAATGGTCATCTGTATGTTTGTCTGTTTTGTTTCCCAAATCCAGCCTGGTGTTGTGGACAAAAGACAGAGGAAATCTTTAGTTTTGGGTTCTGTGGGGCTAAAAAGTCCTCAAATGGTGGTCCTCCGTGGCTCAAATGCTGAATAAATAGTGGGCCCTGGTATCAAAAAGGTTGAAAACCCCTCTTGTAGAGAGTACAGTAGTAAGTAGGGCGTCCATTTACGATTGGAAAAAAACATGCACACAGTTTGAATATGGAGATGGGAGGTTTCTGTCGACGGCGATGAGGATGTGATCTTTTTTGTGCCGTACGGCACATGTGTTGCTTGGCAGTCGTGTGGCTTCAAATATATAGCGGGATTATTTTCCATCCGTGAGTGATACTATAGTCTTGTCATTGTCGAGGCATTGTGCATTTAGGGCAATACGGAAGGTTAAGTGAACTCTCAGGCAGACGCATGTGGCACCTAATCTCTCAGTCGGTCGTCTAATCTCTCGGCGAAGGCCCATTTGGGGCTGGGGAAAGGGCGGCTGCACGCGATGGAGGTGTTGGCTTAATGGAGAGAATAAAAATGACAAAAAAAAACCTAAAGATTCTCTGTGGTGGGTGTGTGGAGAGCAGATGGTGTTATTGCATTTCCCATGCAGCTCCCATTCTGTGGCTCTGAGGACAATTGAAATTGTTCTCTTTTAGGGCTTTGGGTGCCATTTGGAGATGCATAATTGTCTCCTTTATGTTTACCCTTTAACTCCTCTGCTGTGCTCTGCGAGTGTGTATTGCAACTACAAACTGCCACAACGTTATTTTAGGATGTGTTTTTTTTTTCTTTCTGCTTTTGCCATTTCAATTCAATCAAGTCCCCCTCTAAATCTTAGAGCCTAAGGCCTAGATTTGCGTCAATGCTAAACCCCTTATCGCTTAACTTCTTTGCCTTTTTAAACTATTTTAAAAAACATTTATCGCTAGGTGAAATGGCCAGTCTACAAGTTCACAACGTGTCAATGGATTGGCATGTTTAACTATTCCAAAAAAGTTCTTCAAAATAGTAAAAAAGGCAAAGGAGTTAGGGATAAGCGGTTTAGCACGTTATGAAGATGAAGCCCTGAAAGTGCCGGAATTTCTCCCCCACCCATGTCTATCTCTCAAACTCTACTATACTTGTGGGGACATTTATCCCTCACTAACATAGCAATACAAGTGCACGTGTGAGTGTGCGCACACACACACACACACGCACATGCGCACACACACAGCAGGGGCGGATGTAGAATTTCCCAATTGGGGGGCAGGAGAAAATGGTAAGGGGGCAGCTTCATCGCCCGTGGCGCTTCGCCGCGCCCATACCATTTTCAGTTACAGGACTTTTATCAGGCAAGTAAAGCATCAATAACAACATCAGTTGTTGTTGAAGTTGCAACAGACACGCAGCATGCATAAAGCTGAGAGTTTTCAGTTTTCAATGATGAAATGCTGTTGGTTTAGTGGTGACACAGCTGTAGTTAGTTAGTAGCAGTAGTAGTGTTTCAAATCGTTTTAAATATAAGCACTTTAATTTGGTGGGGCAGTCTGGGCATTTAGGGGGGCATTGCCCCCCCATGCCCATGCCTGGATCCGCCTCTGACACACAGTGTGGCGTCTTGAGATTAGAAACGGAGCTTGACTGTTGCTACCTGCAGGCCATCGATTTGTCTGTAGCAGAGAAAGAAGGGAAGTTTTGGGTGGCAGGCAGGTAGCCAGGAGGGCCATCAGATGATGGCTTCACAGAGGAGGGGGAGAGAGGGAGAAGCAGACGGCGGGGTACGTCATGTCCAATAGGGCCTGCTTGCTGTTTATTTCCACATTATATTATGCATATATACTGCACATTAATGCAGATGTGAAGCTCTCCGCCTGACTGGATATAAGCCAAAGTGTTTTGACATCCAGGGACATTACGGTGCGGCGCACGCACGCGCAAAGAGAAACCTTCTTTCTCCCTCCTCCCGCGCTCTCCTTCCCTCCAGGCCCGGATGTAACATTTCCCAACTGGGGGGCAGGCAAACTGGTGACACGGATTGAACGGTCTCCATAGCGATAGTGTCACGCGGTGTCCCCCGGGAGGGCTGGGAATGCGAACTCAAGAACTGTGGCGGCCGCGATTGATGCATTCATTCCGTTTTCGGTTGCAGGGCTTATATTAGCCAAGTATAAGCATAAAAAATAATTTCAGTTCTTCTTGAAGTTGCAAAAGACATGCAGTATGCATAATGCTAAAGGTCTGACTCAGAGTGTTCTGTTTTCAATGATGAGGTGTTGGTGTAAGCACTTTAATTTGAAATATCTTTGAAATTCAGGTTGTTTTGCATGCCATCACGTTTGGTGGGGAAGTCGGGACATTTAGGGGGCGTTGACCCCCCATGCCCTTGCCTAGATCCGGCCCTGGTCTCCTCCCCTCCCTCCCCGCTTGTATTGCGTCCTTTGCAGGTCTCTGTTATATGCAGTCGGAGCAAAGCTTGGCCAGACTGCTTGCCCCCCCTCCCCTCCCCCTGAGAGTGCACTCTCGCTCACGCACACAAAATAACACACACGCACACATACACACATACAGTCAAACTTCCAGTACTCGTTTAAACGCACAGCTCTCATTGCCCTAGAGACTGTAGAGTGTGCCTGTCCCTGTATGCGTGTGCGCGCGTGTGTGTGTGTGTGTGTGTGTGTGTGTGTGTGTGTGTGTGTGTGTGTGTGTGCGCGCATGCGTGCGTGTGTGTGTGTGTGTGTGTGTGTGTGTGTGCATGCGTGAGAGCGATGGGATGGGAGTGGACTAGACGCAGTGGATAAACATGCCATCTCCGTACAGTGCCCTGGCACAGTGCAGTTCACCAGCGGTGGCACATGGCCACTGACTCTCCACTCTCTCTCTCTTTCCGTCCCTCTTCCTTGCCCTGGTGTGACAATGACATTGCATTGTCGCATGTTAGCAAATACATATTTGTTTACAAGATGTTTAAAGTGATTCATTTTTTATCTACTATGGTCCTAATAAGCCCCAGGTAATTCTGGCCACAGAAGTTCACAGGATCTACTGAATGTGAAGAAGGCAGCACAGCAAGGAATGGAAAACAATTCACACCCATCTTTTCCTGTCTCTAATAACCTAAAACATGAAACTAAGGGCCCTGATACACCTAGCAATGTTTTGATCAACATCAACAAGCAACGTCAACTATCAACGTTGACTTTTCATCTTTCTATAGAAAATGATCAACTCCTGGTTGTTCAGAAAAGTCAGATCTTAGTGCCCTCTACTGGTCAACATTTCAGAATCCTCCCATCACAGCCCTCCTTGGCGTCACCTGATCCTGTCTCCTAGACTCCCACTGATAAACTTTTCTGAAACCATGGCTGCTGCTGCTGCTTCACTGCGGTGGACAAAGACAAGGATTTTGTAACTTCGCTAAATGAATTTTGCTAAATGAACATTGCTAAATGAACATTTTTAGTTGGGTGGCAGTTGGGTGAAAATGATTCAATGCAAACTAAGGCTTCTTTTTTCCTGAGTGTACAAATGGAACCAAATGGACCCGATAGGGTCCATTTGGTTCACATTTGTACACTCTCAGGAAAAAAGAAGCCTGTTGTGTTGCCTGTTGCCATGTGTCTCATCATTGCCCGTTGATGTTGACATTGCTAGTTGATATTGATCAAAATATTGCTAGTGTAACAGGGCCTGATAGGACAAACAAACGTGTCCTTTAATTGCCATGGCTCCCTCCTTCCCCGTTACTTCAAGGTGAAGACGTTATGTACACATGTGTCTGCATGGCTCTGAGTCACAGACCTGTACGGGTCCATTTTGAACCCCTTTGGAGGGGAGCCAGCCTCTCCAATGCATGGCTTTTGAAGATTACGCCATATGGCTTCCAAGTCTGTGGGATCTTTGAATGTTTACAGAGCTTATGGCATGAGTCGTTTAGCCAGCCAAGTCTGCGGTGTTGTTTTTTTTTCTGTTTTGTGCACATACATGAACTAAATGTAGATGTGTAGGGTGCAAACTTGCACATCAAGTACAAGTAGGCCATATGGTCTACTCATGCGTGAGCTGAACGAGCTAATACTCATGGCATCAGCTATGAAGGTCTCATACTCGCATCATCATTACGTCCAGGGGCGGATCTAGGCATGGGGGGGCAATGCCCCCCCTAAATGCCCAGCCTGTCCCACCAAACATGATGGCATGCAAAACAACCCAAGATATTTCAAATTAAAGTGATGTGATTGTTGATGCTTAATTGCCTAATAAAAGTCCTGTAACTGAAAATGGTTTGGGTGCGGCTTTATCACCCGTGGCGCAAAGCCGCCCCCATCGTGAAAATGTGGCACAAATCTTTGGCTATATTATTTTGGAAGATAACACAATCAAGTCCTTGCGTCTGGGGGATCCCGAGAACAACATGTTTTCAGATGGGGGTCCGCAGCCAAAGTCAAAACTAGAAGTATCGGGAACTAGAATCTGGTGCCAGAAACTAATGTCAGAGACTAGAATCTGATCAGGACAAACTTGCGCCCACTCCACTCATGCAATTAATTAACACTTCTTTTGCCAAACAGATAAGGCAGATTTTACTCTGGGGGGAAAAAACTGCCTTGAGTTTCCCCCTCAAAACAGGGAGGTATATTCTTCCTTTACTTTCATGCGCTGTCAGAACTCATCAATCTCCAGATGTGTTTATATTCAAAACAAGCTGCTTGGTTAAGCCTGAGATTTGGACAGATCATTTATTACAAGGCAGCGACGTACAATCGAGGATAGGATGTACAGTTTTGTCGGCTCGTAAACAAGGAAGTGAATGCCTGTGCACACGTGCAGAAACATGATGCGGAGCGCTGCGCCGCTTGTCAACTAGCGACGGCTCTGTCTAAATTGATTGTAGCGAGCCCATTTTATAGCATTAAAAAAGACCTAAAGCACTACGGTTGCTACTAGTCAAGGTTGCTATAGGGCCTTGCTTGCACTGAAGTTTTCTCTGAAACTTTCTGGCATGTTTTCTGGAGCAAGGATGGACCTCGCCTTTGCTCATCAGTATTGGCAGTATTTTTATTATTAGCATCCAAGATGGTGACATACTGGGCGTGTATCATACTAAAATTGCTTCTCATCATACCTCCACTTTGGTCCACCAGGTCGCACCAATGTTGTCTGTTTAGGGCAGTGAAGGACCGTGTCATATATCCAATATTAATACTAAATCTTGTACCCAAGGTTCACAAGGCTGTTGGTTATTTGATTGGTTAAGGCTACTTCGCAAAGCAATGACCCACGGTCTATCAGGATAGATTTTCGCACCAAATTGCTGTCGGAACACTTGCTTCTAGACTGTGTAGACGAGGTGTATTCTTACTAAATGTATAGGGTTTGAGTGGTTGAATTTCATTGTCACAGCAGACCTGGGCAACGTTACCCCCCTTGTGCCAAAGCTGTGATTATGTTTCATGGACCCTAGAGTCCCCTACCGGAGCGACGCCGGTTCTAATGATACAGTACAAATATCACTTTCTCCCCTCTCTCTCTCTCTCTGTCCCCCGAGACCCGGCACCAGTTATCCAAGTGACAGGCGCTTTCAGACGACACTTGATATTCGCCGGCGCAAATGCCTTTTGAAATAAGTCGCCATTGTTGAAGGCTATAGCCCCGGCAGAAAGGGAGACATGTCCCTGTTGTTGGAAGCAATCCTCTCTGGTGAAGCCTTTTTACTGGATTGTCAAGTGAGCCAATCTTGACAGATTTCTACCCTGCGGGGGTTGGAAGTGGTGGTACGTCCTCTTGGTGAGCCACTGAGTCCTGCTTTTATACTATGTGGATCTATTCCATTGGCGATTTTAGGGGTGCACCAGGGGGGCACTTGCCCCACCCCGGTGGTGGCAAAAAAAAAAGTTATATAAGTTATATATATATATATATAGGGGGAATAAATTGTCAGTTAACATTCAATTGCAACTTCATACTCATTTATACTAATTCATATTTTTGATTCCATTCGTGCTTTGTAATGAAAACTTGGCTATAGCATGTTCCAAAATTAATGAATAAATCACAGGCCTAGATTTTCATCACCACTAAACCCCTTATCCCTTAACTTCTGTGCCTTTTTAAACTAGTTTAAAAAAAAACATTTTTCAATAGTTAAAATGGCCAGTCTACAAGCTCACAACGTGTTAATAGATATGCATGTTGAATGAGTCCAGAAAGTTTATCAAAATAGTAAAAAAGGGACAAGGGGTTTGGGATAAGGGCTTTAGCGTGTGTCGAAAACGGAGCCCAAGTACTTATCTAGCATATTCAGTTGCTTCTACTATTCACTGGTTTTCAACCATTTTCACCACCATTTGATGCCGAATCTAGTCTCTTAGACTCCAAACTAAGTTTTTGTCAACAATTTAGACAATTTAGAGATAAACTGGCAAAATGTTGGTCAAAATTACAATTCTTCTACATTTCAAGAGTTACAGATCTATGCCCCATGGTGTACATCAATGTTTGTCGTCTCACGACAATTTGCTGTTTCACCTAGCAGACACCACACTAGTCTCCTACACAAAGTTCATTAGTGCTGCAAGCTAATAATCCCCAGTTTGCTAATTACAAGTCAATTGTAAACACGGAAGTCCATTTCACAAGGCCAATTATTATCAATCACCAGCCCCAGCATGGCCCTTGAACCACCCATACTATACTGAGCCTGGTCTTTAAAGGATCTCCAATATTTGGTGTCCTTTTTCGGGGGCACACATAACACACAGGTGGTGTTTACAAGGCTCTTAAGTTTTGTGACAGACATGGCAGGGGAGAAAAGTTTGGACTCCCAAATGTTGTCGTGTTTTCTCCACCGTTATTGTTTGTCTACTCACTTGGATCCAACACGATTGTGTTTTTATGCTCTCCTGCGGTTGAATGGCCTAGTGTGTACCGTAGAGTCTGCTGTATTATTTTTTATTTTTTGAAGAATGGCTTGTAAAAAGTGACTAATGGAGACACAGCTCTCATTTGTCAATTGCGAGAGCTTTTTCAAGCTGACAATAACAACACTGAATGTTCCATAGCCATAAGAACTACTTAACAAACAAAAGTCTAGACTTCTGCTGGTATTTATAATAGCACACTGAAGTGCCCCCTGCCAAATAATGGTATTTCTTTGCTTGCATAAGACTTGTGAATGTGTACTTCATAATGCCCTTGAGATGGAAGAGTGATATAACACTGCGTGCGCGTGCGTGCGTGCGTGTGTGTGTGTGCATGCACACATTGAGCTAGTGGAAGCTGGTCCTGTCATGGCACGTTCACCTCAACAGTCTATCGTCCCCGACAACCACATGCATGTTGCGACCCTCATGCAACAAGGTGCAGACCCAGCGTTCCTGTACACCTATTGGCTGTCATCATGTATGTCATGCTGTGCAACACACACACACGCTATAGCAAAGGGACGCTATAGCAAAGGGACAGTCACAGATGATTCTATATATCACGTCTGGCTTGGCATGGTTTTAGTAAAACCAGGGTGATATGCATTATATACTTCTGAACAGTGTCGGGCAGTACATATTACTGTAATATTACTTTTGCTCCAAAAAGTAAAGTAACAAGATTACTCTGCAAAAATGGGTAATAAGTAACGCATTACTTTGCAAGTAACGCCAAGTTACTTTTTTAAAATGAGCTTGTTGTTGCATGCAAAAATAGAACAGATGTACAAGCTATTGACAGGTACTGCAACAACAGAAAGTTACTTTCCTAAGTAATATAGACCAACACTGCTTCTGAAACAGGTGGTGCGGGGACAACCAGTGGTCCCTGAGAGGATTCCAGGTGGTCCCCAGGTTAAATGATGGAAAGTTGGTAACTCTTTAAGAGCGTAAAAATGAAACCAAATTTGGGTTCATGATTACACACTCAAAAAGTTGAGAGTACTTTGAACCTCTGCTCCAAAGATGGAGCGGAGGTACAGTGTGCTTTGTCTGTACCAGCTCAAAATTACTCAGAGGTAGCTCTGGAAGTCGCACCTCTGAGGGCTACTGTTTAGACTCAAGGGGGTTTATTTATTTATTTTTACCAACTGTGTAATACAGCGCCTGGCAGTAGGTTAGAGGGCAGAACAACTGCCATCAGTTCGCCAACTGGGCATGCTTTCATGTATCACAGCAGACATGTGCGTTCCAGTTTTGCTACCCGCAAAGCTTCTTCCCTCCTGCACGAACCTGTTGTCTCGCATAGCCGGCCCGTGCACGTCTATCTGGAGTTTGATCAGGACAGGTCGCAATCTTCATAATATGTTGAGATCCAGATGATGATAGTCAGCTCGACATACAAAGAATCCTCCATGGCAAATGCAACCTGCCGGTCACAATAACCCTGTGATTGCAGATGAGCCCAATATTTCAAGCCAATATATGCTACCATTTTTTACTTTTCAACTTCACTTTGGGTCTGCAGATAAAAACTGTGGACCGGCTTGGCTCATCTCCTAGCAACACAAGCATTTGGAACACGACCGACCGTCTATAAATACGAGCGCTTTCTCGCAGATGATGATGATGATGATGATGATGTGACCCATGGGACGTGCAGTTGTGTTACCTTTTCTGATCAAAGAGCCAATTAGCTTATTGGTTCCAGTGGTGCCGTGTGTGTGTCTGTTTGTGTGAGTGTGTGTGCGCCGCGGTGCCGTTGTGAGACTTGGAGAGCTCCTTGGTTGAAGTGTGTCTGCTTTGTAGCGTGGTAGCGGCTCTCACACTGATGAAGCCTCCAGGGACGTGTAGCTCCATTTATCACCGTGTAATTGCGCTATGCAGGGGTACAGGTGAGGTGCCTCCTGGGAGATGTAGTTTGCCGCTGCCTGCCGTGCTGTTATTGGTGCTGCCGGTGCTGGTTTGAGGCTGTGGGCCCTCCTGGGGGATGCGGCTGTGAAAATTTCTTTTTGCCACACTTTCCACCACCAGCACCAAGAGCCCCTTGTGGGAAGTGGAGTTCCTTTGACTGCGACCGATCGTAGCTCACAGGCGCAAGCTGATAGAAATTGTATCTTTCGGACACTTGTTTACGTAAGCTCTGTCGTGTGTGTGCGAATGCGTACATGCACACACACACGCACACATGACGAGATATAGGCCTATAGAAAGATTAAATGGCCACTTCATCCCCTTTGCAACCAGAGCTTATTTTTTATTGATGTTTAGGACACAAGGAACACTTTCATGGGGATTTTATGATTTAGTTTTGAAGGGATGTTGAGTTCATGAACATCTGTGGTTATCAGTCCAAAATGCATTTTGGGTGGTATATATTATCTCTCCACCGTGTCAATAGTGTGTCGACACACTTTCACTTGCGCGGTTTGAGGCTGAACCACAGCTGAAACAGACGCGAAAGTGTGAATATGAACACACTATTGACATGGTGGAAACCATACAAATGGAACCAAATGAACCCTAACAGGTCCATTTGGTTCGATTTGTACACTCTCAGAAAAAAAAATAAGGCCCTGAAAGAAAAATCATTAATGTGGTGAAACACAGCCTGATGATGTCATCAAATTGTGTTTCACTAATTTTCTTCAGACCTCCATTTCCAGGAAACACAGAATGGGGGAACTTTTTCATAATGTCCACACAACGAGCTCCATTTTCGTTACATGCTAAAACCCCTTATGACAAACCCCTTATCCTTTTTTTTTTTTTTTTTTTTTTCTTTTTTTTTACTATTTTTAAAAACCTTTGGGAACAGTTCAATGCCAATCTATCGACACATTGTGAGCATGTAGACTGGCCATTTGAACCATTGAAAAATGTTTTTTTTAATAGTTTAAAAAGGCAAAGAAGTTAAGGGATAAGGGGTGTAGCGGCAATGAAAATATAGGCCAACATCTCTAAGGTATATTAACGACATAGTAAATTGTTGAAAATGGGTGTAATTCTCCCTTTAAGTTGTCCTCACAAGGGCAGCAACACAGATCTATGAAGGAAAAGGATTGGCCTCCTGATAAAGTTATTCAGCAGCGGCTGCTTGGTTTCATGGCCTCCAGCGTGTGCTGGAACATCAGTCGAATGGTTGACATCTTACCACCTTCCTTTACTACCCTCTTCCTCGCCTGTCATGACCCATCACACCCACCCCCCACGCCCACCTCACCCCCCCCCCCCCCCAACCACACGCACTCCCTTTGTGCTTCACGCTGTATGAAAGCGTGACTGCCTCTCGCTGATGGTTCAATACCTCATTTAAAGAGTTGGAGCATTTTAATGGATATTTTCTGCTTCTTTTATTGACTGCCCGTGCACGCGCGCCATGACGCGCACGCATACGCACACAGCGTGCATGCATAAGCACGCACACACACGCACACACCACACACACAGGCGCGCGGCTGCATTCCCCACTGTCACTGCTCTGAGGTCCCTTTGACATGTCCTAACTGATACGCACCACTACATACAAAATACACACGTGCACATACCCGCACACGCTCACAGGCGCTTATTATTATATATTATTATTATTTCTGCCAATGCCACCCCCCAAAAAATATAGTCTATACAGTATATGCTGTATAAGTGTATATAGCAGAGAAGATGTTTAAATAAAGTGGCCAATGCCGAAAGACTGCATTTCAATGCTTTAATCTTAGACGAGGACAAACGTTTTGGCTCTTATCCTTCTAATAAAGTTTGAAATGCAGTCTTGTTGTGTGCGACCCTCTCTCATTTTTATGATTTTAATTACGGATTATTAACGGATAAAGCATCTTAGCCTGAGTGGCAAAGTTTTGCAATGCTGACATCTGAAATGGTTAAACCACAGGTTCAGATTTGTTGGCACACTGAAGTGCATAAAGTGGATGAAAGCACTATATAATTGCACCGATTTATCGCTTTGTGTGTGTTGAGTAAGTGGAGGCTGATGTGAACCATGTTCACTTCAGCACATACCATGAGTGGCTTTGGATTAAGAGTGATTTTGATAAATGCCTAAATTGTAAACTTGAACGAATTCCAGCAAGTTCCCAAGTTTAATTGTAGGCCTATAGTTTATTTTATGCACGCAAGGACATCCAAAGTGCTTTAATGTAAGACACACCAAGGTAATTTTAATAAATATATATTTTAAGAAAAAGAACAAATGAAGACACAATTAGTTCAGGGTTTATTGTCTTATGTTTTTTGTTGTTTTTACCTAATTTTCGCCTATTAGCATAATTGTCAGTAGTATCAGGTACGTTAAGGATACAATTTATTTAATTGCCTTTAAAACAAAAGTTACGGTCTCCCCAAGGATTAAAACATAACAATATAAACTCTAAGTTTAAAAAAATAGATGCTGTTCAAAACAATGCATATACCTAGTACAAACAACAGAGGACATTGGAAGTTTGAAACTTTTCTTATTTTCTTCTGTTTATCCTACAATTACTTGCTATAGCAAAAGCACTTCTTTTGGTTGAAATGGAATCAGTGGACTTTCTTAATGGCAGTTGAAGGACACTCCAGAGTGGTGGCTCTGATAGCGATGGCTCCTTCACTGTTTGTTTTTGGCCTTGTGTTTTCTTTGTGACAGTAAGTAAGGCTTCCATCAGAAGATCACTGACAAAGTTTGAGTTGTCAACAAAGATCAGACTTAGCAAAGAATGAATCATATTTCAGCCCATCGGAATTTACGCACTTCTGGGCAGGGGCGGATGCAACATTTCCCAATTGGGGGGAGCAGGAGAAAATGATATGGGGGCGGCTTCATCGGCAATGAAGCCGCCCCAATATCATTTTCAGTTACAGGAGTTGTATTAGGCAAGTAAAGCATCATAGTGGGGTTTCGTCTCCATGTTAAATGTAGATGTCATTTACAACTCTTGTAAAAGTTTCACTTTTAGTCCTAATTTGTTGGTGAGGGTCTATGGAACCATTTTAGTTCGAGTGGCCCGCACACAAATTAAATAATTGGCCTGTAGGGGGCGTAACAAGGTGCCAACCCTACCAAAACATGTAAACTGTTGTAACTTTTGATCAAATTGTCCAATCTGTACATATGGGATATCTATGAATTCACAATCAGGTGTAGCATTTGCTTGCTACCTAAACCTAATTACACATAAAATATATTTTTCATCTATTATTGGTGTATATCCACAAAAATATCAAGCAAAACAAGCTAAAATCAGCTAAAACCTGAAGTGAGTTTCCATCTCCATGTTAAATTTAGTTGTCGTTTACAACTTTAAAAGTTTAACTTTCAGCACTAAATTCTAGGTTAGGTCTACAGAACCATTTTGGTTAGAGTGGCCAGCACGCAGATAAAGATTATTAGGGGGCCTTCCAAAATATGATATATGACTGTCGTAACTTATCCAATCTGAACATATGACATATGAATTCACATTCAGAAGTAGTATTTAGTCATTTAGACCATATCACCCCAGTCCCCCCCCCCCCCCCCCCCCCCCCTCCCGGCTCCCCACCCCCACTCACTGGTGTATATCCACAAAAATAGCACGTAGTCCAGCCTCTATGTGCAGTATTTTGATGATAATAGCATGAATTTTGGAACACAGTTGGAGCATGTCATTAGGAGCATTGTTGGCTATGGCACCATCACAGATTTGTCCCTTGGTAATCCTGACAGCTATTTTCTAAAATCTTAATTCTAGTAAATAGTCCCACATTGTCAATGATGAGGAATTCAGTGGTACTATTTACATATGTCCTGTGACCATGGTAGATATTTCTCATAATGGCCATCACCTGCTGAACAGTAATTAAAATTCTCTGATCCTGATTCTGGTAACTAATCCTACGTTTTCAAGGACGAGGTCTAAAGGATGAGGTGGGGTGAGGGCTTCCAGCCAGAGTTTCTCCTCACTTTTTATGGCCTCAGTATTCTGGGGCTATGTCAACTATGTCAATGCCATTGTCTTTGCTGAAGGTTTCTTTCCAAGTCTCTAGCTCAGCCCTGCAAGGTCCAACCCAGACTTGTGCAGATGGCTGCTGGCTCATCTGGAGGCCCCGGTTTGTGTGATTACGTGGGGTTGACTGTCGCAATCAGGATTAGGGGCTTGACCCTTTCAAACTGTGGCAGTCTAGCCAAGTGTCTGCATTTGTTTTGGAGGATATATACAGGAGACAGTTGCACTCCAGCACCAGGTGTCATGAGGTGAAGGGTCCTTCAATTGACATGATAGGGACAATGAGAATGACACGAAGGCCACTCCAGTGTATGCACATCCTGCCTATTAGTTATGAGGGCAGATCTTCAGGTGTTCTGTTGAGTCTTCATGGGGAGAAGCATTATGCATTCCGAACCATCTTCAAGAAGGACATGAGAGTCGAAAAGAATGGTCACCATGATGCAATATGTAACTACTTTGAGTATGACTATTTTCCTGTCAACTAGCTTGTGTGTGAAGGTACAGAACTTCAGCAGTGGTTTTCACAAGACAGCTTTTACTGTATGGATCTGGATGGGGATCTGGCTAGAAGTACACAGACTGGTGTTGGATCTGGATGGCTAGAAGTACACAGACTGGTGTTGGATCTGTATGGAGATCTGGCTAGAAGTACACAGACTGGTGTTGGATCTGGCTAGAAGTACACAGACTGGTGTTGGATCTGGATGGGGATCTGGTTAGAAGTACACAGACTGGTGTTGGATCTGGATGGGGATCTGGCTAGAAGTACACAGACTGGTGTTGGATCTGGATAGAAGTACACAGACTGGTGTTGGATCTGGATGGGGATCTGGCTAGAAGTACACAGACTGGTGTTGGATCTGGATGGGGATCTGGCTAGAAGTACACAGACTGGTGTTGGATCTGGATGGGGATCTGGCTAGAAGTACACAGACTGGTGTTGGATCTGGATGGAGATCTGGCTAGAAGTACACAGACTGGTGTTGGATCTGGATGGCTAGAAGTACACAGACTGGTGTTGGATCTGGATGGGGATCTGGCTAGAAGTACACAGACTGGTGTTGGATCTGGTTAGAAGTACACAGACTGGTGTTGGATCTGGATGGGGATCTGGTTAGAAGTACACAGACTGGTGTTGGATCTGGATGGGGATCTGGCTAGAAGTACACAGACTGGTGTTGGATCTGGATAGAAGTACACAGACTGGTGTTGGATCTGGATGGGGATCTGGCTAGAAGTACACAGACTGGTGTTGGATCTGGATGGGGATCTGGCTAGAAGTACACAGACTGGTGTTGGATCTGGATGGGGATCTGGCTAGAAGTACACAGACTGGTGTTGGATCTGGATGGAGATCTGGCTAGAAGTACACAGGCTGGTGTTGGATCTGGATGGGGATCTGGTTAGAAGTACACAGACTGGTGTTCTGACCTCACTGGGTACTGGTCAATCGGGTAGAGCTGGTTTGAGTTGGAGGGAGTAGTGAGTAGAGTATGTCAGTTGATTTCATGGGCTCACTTTTCGCATATAGGGTAGAAGACATGAATTTACTGCCTACATCAATACATCAATATTACACATTTTGATGATTTGACTATTATCGAGCATTTTATATATATAAAAAAACAAACATAATCCTTGAAAACGTTTTGTCATCAGAATCAAGATTGTATGTTGTACAAGCTGAATTGGTAAGATAACAGCAGATGGTGGCCACCATAGCTGTCATCACAGACCCATAGCCAAAACAATTCCTTATGGCAGGCTTTAACTTTGTGCCAAATGTCATGCTTTCATTGAGAAGTGCACAATTTTCAAGTGGGTATGTCTAACTTTAGTCCCCCCAATACTGTATTGTTTCTATTTATTTACAATTCATACCATTACTCATTCATGATAATATAGGTAGGCACTAACTTCATCCTTCTAAGTTCAACAGAATTTAAATTAGGTGCCTTTTGAAGTAATTTGATGTACATGGGCGTCCATTTTTTCCATATCATATTCCAAACATTAATATTTGAAATCGAGCTAATTGCTGGGTTAGTATTGACTTGACATAGTAAAAGAAATCAAAGAAAAAACAGCAATTGTGAGAAAATAAAGAAGAAGAAAGACAAAAATCCGATTTTGGCCAATTTTGAAATTGGGCAAAAAATGCATATTTTTTTCATCTGTAGATGGGCCACTCGAACTAAAATTGTTCTATAGGTCATCATCTACAAATTAGAAGTGAAAGTCAAACTTTTACAAGAGTTGTAAATGACGGTGTGTCGTGGGACCCCACTATCAATAATAACATCACTTGTTGTTGAAGTTGCAACAGACACGCAGCATGCATAAAGCTAAAGTTCTGACTCAGAGAATTTTCTGTGCACTAGATGATGAAATGCTGTTGGTTTAGTGGTGACACAACTGTAGTTAGTTAGTAGCAGTAGTAGTGTTTCAAATCATTTTCAATATAAGCACTTTAATTTGAAACATCTTGGGTTGTTTTGCATGCCATCGTGTTTGGTGGGGCAGAAATGGGCAGATTTAGGGGTGCATTGCCCCCCATGCCCATGCCTTCCCAGAAGCTTCTGGGAAGCTTTTATTGACCTCCGAAGACACCTCACCTCAGTCTGTCTGAGCTCAGTTCCAATACAAATGGTTTTTCAGGTCTAGTCTAGCCCGGAACCAGGAGATGGAAAATAATCAATGATTATTAAGCACTTGTAAATCCTTATTTCGTCCGATCTTGCCCAGCCTAGACGATCTGTGATCATAGATTTGTCTCGCCCAATCTCGCCCTTAGCAGTGAAACTAACTAAGTGGAAGAAACATAGCCTGGGTTCCAGCCTAATTCGCTGCGTTTTCTGTGCATCTGAAATGTCTCTTCGCAAATCAGTCTGGCCAGGAGCCTATCCCCACAGGTAGGCGGGGCATATGAAGGTTGAAATGAAGCCGAGGATTCCTATTGGTCTGTTTTTTTTGACGTGGGAAAAAAACACCAGTTCACCCTTCGTTTGAGCACCATCCAATCAGAAACAACGTGGCTACTTAAAGGGGAATTCCACCCATTTTCCAAAATTTCCTGAGAGGGTACAAATGGAACCAAATGGACCCGCTAGGGTCCATTTGGTTCACATTTGTATCCTCTCAGGAAATTTTGGGGGTCTGAAAGAAAAAATCAACATGGTGAAATACATCTTGATGATGTCATCAGATGTATTTCACCATGCTAATGATTTTTTCAGACCTCCATTTTTAGGAAATACAGAATTGGGAACTTTTTTTTTTTTTATCATATCCACACAACATCTCTAAGGTATATTAATGACATATTAAAATGTTGAAAATGGGTGGACTTCCCCTTTAACAGGTGACGTCAGAGAAATATAAGTCAAGCAGACTCTAGCCAGACTGACTTGCGAAGTGACATTTAAGATGTGTGGAAGTGAATCAGGCTGACAAAATGGTGGTCCCTGGCTCAAATGCAGAATAAACAGTGGTTCCTGGTATCAAAATGGTTGAAAACCACCGGTTTACTGTGTAATATAGGCAGCAGCACAGGCCTTGTTTTTGCTTTTTCAATCCACGAGAATTTCCATGCAAGTCTCTTTCTTTAGCCTGCACACAAACACTGACACACACACACACACACACACACACACACACGCGCGCGCGCGCCCGCACGCTCACACACACGTGCGCGCGCCCGCACGCTCACACACACGTGCGCAGCACAGAGTGTCCCATGAGGTATCATCCCCTGGCTGCAGTCACTGCTGTGCTTTGACTCCGTGACAAGTCTTGTAGATCAACCCTGTGTGACACGATGACAAGTAGTGGGTAGACTTGCCGCGCTCCCCCGCGGGGACCCTCACAGGATCCATAACCACCCCTCCTTCCCACCCCCACCCCACCACCACCCCTACCTCCCCCCCCACACCACCACCACTCACTACAGTAGGTGCAATGACAACTACACCCACCCACTCACCCACCGCACGATGTGTATCCAAAAGCCCCTAAGATCCACCGTCCGTGCAGATTTGTCGCTATGGATTTATGTATTCGTTTTACGGCGAGGCGTGGGAGGCCATGCTTGTCAAACTTTTTTTTTTTTTTTTTTTCTTTTTTTACAAGCCGACTTGTATATTCCATCACAGTCTGATGGGTTGTCTGGATCCACTTAGTATTCCTATTTTGAGGAGCACAATTTTAACAAAAAATAAATTAATATTAAAAAAAATAGAGCAGTAGCCTGGCTCCAGCCCTGAATTGTCACCTTCTTCTTTACCCTGGTCTGGTCTGACGATGCCCATGTCAGTATCGGTTGTACGTCTGAGCGGGGTGCAGCTAATTGGCCATCAGCGCTGACACTCAAACGAGTCAAACAACCAACACCTCTGCGGTTAATCACAGGTTTATAAACAACATCATTTGACATATTTTGCCGCCTTTGTTCACATGCTAGTAACGCTCATCAGCTGTTTGTTTGTTTGTTTCGCAAACGGGCTAGCCAATTAGCCACATGATTGACACCAATTTCTTCTGCAATCCTGCTATTCTGATTGGTTGGTGTGAACCAATTGCTGAAGACTGCAGTTTTGGGGAGAGCTTTTTTCCTGACACTGAGTTATCATTTCGTTTCAGCAGTTTATGGGATGGGCATTGTCAAAGTGGCAGTCTTCCACGATTGGTTCACACCAACCAATCAGAATAGTGGGATAGCAGAAGACGTTTGTCTCAATCATGTGGCAAACAAACACACCAACGCCAACGCACGCTGCTAGCATGTGAACAAAAGCAGTAAAATATGTAGCTATGATGATGTTTATAAAACCCGGCACTTCTTTAAAGAAACTATTCATCATAGGTCGATTTAATAGCCAGATTAATACGGCCGCGAGTCATCAGTGTTGACCTCCATGTTTGTAGTTCAACGCTGTTGGGTGACAGGGCTGCAGGCCAATCACATGAGCCCGTTCAGATTTCCAACAGATACTGACTTGCAAGAGGGCTTTCAGGGTGAATAATGAAGTTAAACGAAATGACAATTCCGTCTTGAGCGTCAGGCTAATAGAGCAAGGGGCTCTTCAACCCGGAATAATAAGAAACGCCGAATCGCAGTGGAGAAGCGCACAGGAATTAATTGCGTAGTTGACTCTGTTTTAGTTGTTTCGGGTTCTTTTACAAGGCAGCAGACAAGATAGGGAAAAGAAAAGGGACGGTGAGAGATGAGAGTACGTGTCAGGCAGACGGCAAGATGAGCACAGATGAATCGGGGCAGGGTGGTTTGAGAAGGCAGTTAGCAACTAGATTCTCGCAGGCATTTGCCTACCCTGTGTCTTGGAGAGTGTGAGTGTGTGCGAGTGTGTGTGTGTGTGTGTGTGTGCGTATGTGTGTGCGCGAGCAAGTGTGAGATCCTCATTGCCGTTAATGACAAAGGCCTTGTTGCGGAGCATGAGTGCCGTTGTTTCTCCATCGACTCTAATGGCCCCTTACGGAGCTTGACATCCAATCTTGGCAGTGCGGGTAACAAGAGCATGCTGGGAAGCCGTGGTTGGGGTGGAGGGGAGGGTAGCGGGGGGTTGTTACTCTCTGTGGCCCTATCACGCGTTCCGCACTCAGATTCTTGTTTTTGTGGCCTTTCTCTCTCTATTCCTCTCTCTCTCTTTCTCTCTTGGATGCGATATTTAAATAAGAGCGGAGAGAGCACCTACGCACCAGACCCTCAGCGCGCCGCGGCTGTCTGGAAACGGTCTGTCTCTGCCATGTCTCACATCCACCGACCGCTTTTCACTCTGCACTTTGTGCCAGGAGGACACCACCTGGGCACGGCATGCTGCCCACGCACACACGCACGCACGGATGGACGGACACACGTGCACACACACACAGACAACAACACACGTACAGTACACACATGCGCGAACACGAGCCATGAAGACATACATATTAATGCCAAAACAGCAGAGCTGCACCACCTGCCACTGAAGTCATAGTGCAAGTGTGTGTGTGCAGTGTGCATACTGTATGTGTGTGTGATTGGCATGTCCAGGATTTGGTAACCCGTATTGCGTGGGTGAAACAGCCTCTCTCTGTACCTCTCTCTCTCTCTCTCTCTCTCTCTCTCTCTCTCTCTCTCTCTCTCTCTCTCTCTCTCTCTCTCTCTCTCTCTCTCTCTCTCTCTCTCATTCTCTCTCTCTCTCTCTCTCATTTTCTCTCTCTCTCTCATTTTCTCTCTCTCTCTTATTTTCTCATTCTTTCTCTCTCTCTCTCTCTCTCTCTCTCTCTCTCTCTCTCTCTCTCTCATTTTCTCTCTCTCTCTCTCTCTCTATGTACAGTATCTCTCACTAATTGAAACAGAAAGTAGCTAAAATGCAGAGTTAGGGAAGTGCGAGCAAATCTGGTGCCGTAGTGACAGGTGTGTAGTAACTCCTGCAAAAGTGCCATGTTTGTTCTCACCAAACACGCGCGTCTGCCCATCGCCGGAGCTGTTGTTTCATTGGCTACACACATTGGCTATGTATTGTTTGCTTAATCAATGGATATAAGAATAGATATAAGAATATAAGAATCGAAGCATACATGGAACACTAGATGAACACTGATTATCGTTTAGTGCAGGTGTTTTTTAAACAGGTGGTCCAGGGAACTCAGTGGTCCTTGAGAGAGTTCTAGGTGGTTCTAAATGATGGACAGTTGGTTCACGAGATGTAACTTTTGCGAGCTAAAATATCCATCTGAATTAGCTCAAGTCTACACAACTAGAGAATGTAGAAGATTAACGGTCATCTGACTGACTTTCAAAACCACCTGGTATTGTGGACAAAAGCAAAAGAAATCTTTAGTTTTGGGTCTGTGGGGCTAAAATGTCCTCAAATGGTGGTCCATGGCTCAAATGCAGAATAAATAGTGGGCCCTGGTATGAAAAAGGTTGAAAACCACTGATGTAGTGAATTGGGACCTTGTGTGTCCCTAGCCACCCAACCACCTACCGACTCCACTTCCTCTACGTTGTTTTTGTTTTGTTCTTTTCTACTCCAACTGGTCAAAAGCAATATAATGCCAGTTCAACGCTTTCAAATTCCTTTCCTTTGGTGCCAAAATCCTCCAGCACAAAAGCGTTTTTTTTTTTTTTTGTTAAGAAAGATGTATTCACATTTTAAATGTTTCATTCAGAAAGAGTCTTACTGAGCAAAACCAGACCTTTATGGGAAGTGTGTGTGTGTGTGTGATTGTGCAGAGCATTGCTGGATAAAGCGAGAATCCGTGCCCTGCATACCTCCAGTATATCTATTCCATTGCCTCATAGCCCTGTGCCATCATTCGCCCCGCAGCATTCCTCCTTTTTTGCAACAATCTTCCCATCCACACCAACCACCCCCAACCCACCCCCAACCCCCCCTTCAAAAAAAAGAAAAGAAAGGCACAAAACCATCCCTTTACAAAATAGATTTAAAAAATGACACTTCTTTGCCATCCGCTGGAACTCGCTTCCACATTTTGTGCGTCCCTTTTGTGGGCGTCGTGAATGAGGCATTCAGGGCTCCATGGGAGCCAATAGAAGCAGTGCTGAAAGAAGCACTCGGGAGCAGGATAGCAGCTATTGAGCGCTTGTCAACCCTCCGCATCTAAAGCTCCTGCAGCTTGACGATGGGCTGTCGCGTCGCTGTGTATTTGGAGTTGATGGCGTATCGGTTGGTGGGCGTGCGAGTGAGTAAGTGAGGGGGTGGGGCGTCTATAAGCTGTACGGTACGCGCTGTCCTGTAGAAAAGTACTGGAACTCAAATATTTTCATGTTGTACTTGCCTGACACTCTCAGTCTGAATTATCATTTTGTTTCACTTCATTATTCAGTGTGAAAGCCCTCCCCACAATCGGGGGCGTTTTTGCCATTATGCTGACTAGGCAGTTGCCTGGAGGGGGGGCCGGGGTACATTATACTTGCCCTCTATAACTGGAATTGAACTCTTAAAACACATATGTTCTTTAGTTTAAAAATAGTTCATATTTTTATCCCTTGGGGGGCGCCATTTTACTTTGCCTGTCATAGGTATGGCGTCACAGAAGATTTTCCCTGGATTTTCCCGGGTCCATTTGGTTAAGGCGGGGCCCCAGGGAAAATCTTGCCTGGGCCTCCAAATTGCTTAGATCAGTTTAGATGCTTTTCAAATGTTTTTTTCTTATTATTTTACTTCATTATTAAACATCCGTCCAAATCATCAGTAACATCGACGTAGGGTTTTCCAAAAAATTGGTATCAGCGTCGGCCCCAAAAATATGGCATTGGTTGGGTGCATGCATGTGTGTTGTGGGTTCTGCGAACCAGACAGTATTCTGTGCAAGAGTGTAAACTTGTAAATGGTACTTTTTTTGTTGTGTCCTGAACTTTTCTCCTGTCAATGCGGTGACAGTAGCGCCAACCTGGCCACGTACGTACGCCGCCCTGTGTTCTGCTTCGCATGGACATTAAAACAAATGTGACATTTACACAGTGCTGCAGAATAACTCCACAAAACACTATTTTCATAACAAGCCCAGTTTGACTTGATTACGTGACAGCATTAGCATAACCTCTTAAAGGACAACTGTGTTTGTTTTGTTTTTAAACCAAGGTTCAAGCTTTAGCTTGTTATTTTTCCTCCATCCCCTGATTTGTTTAGTTTCTTGGGCATTTCAGCACAGGGCTATTTTATTTATTTATACTAGGAATTCTATTTGGCCACAAAAGGTCACAGGATGTACTGAATGTGAAGGTAGACGTACCTGTTGTTTATTGTTTAATGGAGTTACATGGACTATGCATCAATGTGTTATGGGCTCAATATGGCAGTTTGTCACATTCACTAGATCCTGTAATCTTTTATGGCTAGATATAATTTCTTAGTCTATTAGGTATATGATAAAAAATAAATCGCCATGTTCTTTTCTCTAGGACCATGCTTGAATGTCCCCCTCTGTCAAAAATGGCAGAAAAAATCAATGATTAACACATTTTTTTACTTTGTCTAATAACTACCTAAAACATCAACCTTGGATGGAAAAAAAAGTTCCTTTTAAACCAGTTTGTCATTTCGTAACGTATGTTTATTTATTTGAAGACCTACTGTATGGCACCCGGAACTTGGGGTCCATTTGTTACCCCCTTGGGACACTGTAAAGGTCCCGGGAGCCCTCCTTTGAGAACCAGAGCCTTAAAGGGATAGTTCACCTGAAATAAAATAAAAGTACTACTGTATACTCCCCTATAGAGACTTGGATTGAATTTGAGAAAAAGGTCATTTTCGCAGATAACCATCTACTGTACATACATACTTAATTGACCAATGTGCCCCAACAGGCTTTTAGCCTGAAAATAGCCTGAATTACAAGCTCACAAGCCATGAGTTTGAGAGACACAGCTTGGGTGTGTCTGCTGCAGTGTTGCAGTGGGACTTTTAGAAGTGGGGGGATTTTCAATTTTTTTCTGAGTGTGTACAAATGTGAACCAAATGGACCCTAGTGGGTCCATTTGGTTCCATTTGTACACTCTCAGAAAAAAGGAAACTCATTAACATGGTGAAACACGTCTTGATGATGTCGTCAAGATGTATTTCACCATGTTATTTTTTTTTCAGACCTCCATTTCTAGGAAACACAGAATGGAGGAACTTTTTTTTTTACCATGTCCACACAACATCTCTAAGGTATATTAATGACATAGTAAAATATTGAAAATGAGTGGAATTCCCCTTTAAGACACCTAAGTGCACACTTGCATTTGCAAGCGCATTTGCGTGCACCTGCGCAACACACACAGACACGCCATTAAAACAAGTATAGCATATTGAGAAAGATTGTTTACAATGCCTAATCAGGGGTTGACACTAAGGTCTCCGAGGCACTTGCCCATCGGGCAAGTGCAAGTCAGGTTCTACTTGCCCTCAGGTCATAAAAAATATATTGTAAATTTTGCATTTAAGTTTACTTCCTACTTGGGTACTTTAAACCAGGCGTTTTCAACACGTGGTCCCTGAGAGGGTTCCAGGTGGTCCCCAGCTAAGTTGGTTAACCAGATGTAACTCTTGAGAACGTAAAAATGAAACCAAATGGACCCTTGCGGGTCCATTTGGTTTCATTTTTACACTCTCAAGAGTTAATATTCATCATCTTAATTAGCCCAGGTCGCAATGATCACCTTCAAGACAAATTTATCTTGTGTTGTGTTATTGCGCATTAAGTTGCACACTTGCCCGATCGGGCAACCAGGTAGCAGTCTTCACTTGCCCCACCATTTTTTTTTACTTGCCCCGGGCAAGCGGGCAAGTGTTGGTGTCAAGCCCTGCTAATTGTATCCATAGAAATGACAAGACAAAAAACACCCGCATCCTCCCTCCACTACACCCCTGGTCTGCTGCCTGGTGGCAGTGGCCATAAAGGGACACCAGGGTTCATGTGGGTGAGATATGACAGCGTTTGTTGGCCTGTAGCTGGACAAACACTAACGCTGGAACCAAACAACAAACCAGAGCTTTCCATTTGCTTTGATGGATGGCTTCTGCAGCCACTGCAGTTTAAACACACACACACGCACGCACGCGCACGCACACACGCACACGCACACACACACACACACACACACACACACACACACACACACACACACACACAGCACAATAATCCAGCTGCAGTTATTATTTTTCTGGCGCTGTGTGTAGTAGCTATCAAATGAATCTGTGCGTAGACTAAGCAATTAAGCACCCGCATTTCTCACATCTGGTGTCCTCATTTTGTGTGTGTGTGCGTGTGCGTGCATGTGCGTGTGCACTTGCACGCAACGTCATGGACAGTTTCCTGTGTTATGTTCCATCACTAGCTCTGTTACTGTACTTTGGTGTCGGGTGGAAACCTTGTCTAAAACTGCTTGTTTGCCATTATTATTTTAAAGGCAAATGCCCACAATGCCAGGGAAAAAAGCAGCATGCACTTGTAGAGAGGTTAATTTTGTTGCTTTTACGTACATTTGTAACATAGGGCGTTACAAATGACAAGGTGACAACTTTAAGCAGCTATACTCATTTTATTCTAAGTTAATTCTAAGTTAATTAATTGTCACCAGAGATGGGTGTAACTAGAAATATTATTACTTTTCCTGTTACGAATAATATGACATTATGTCCTACAGTAATATTACAGTTACTTCCAATTCTTCAACTATATATCGTTGGTGAAGGGAGATGAGCTAATGCGACCATCAGTGTCACAGATGTGACATTGAAACATAAAGAAAGATCTTATATTAGGATGATAAAGATTTGTAAAGTGGGTGACTCTTCTTCTGACTAAACAGATTGTGGTGGTCTTTTTTTCTCGGGTGGGGTGATGCAAAAGTAAAGTAGTAAAAGTAGTCGCACATAATTGTGATTCATTATTTAATAATGTGCTTTTGGCACTGATTTACTTAGGTTGGCGCTGAACATTGAAATGTACTAGAGCAAAATCTGTTTGCCTCATAATCAAGAATACACAGGGCAGATATCACAACACAGAGATCAGCTATTTCAGCTTTTTCAAACGTGCCATTGTAACATCTTTCAACACGGAGACGGAGGCAATTGTGAAAAATAATTGCTAACTTGTTGTATTTGTTTTTTTGTTTTGTTTTGTATTTTCACTTTAACCTTCATTTTTCCGTAGTTAAGCGTCACTAAACTAAAGAGCAGTGGGCATCTGTCTTCCCTTACAATCTGATTTTATTTGCACAGTAGCGACTGCAAAGCAAGACATACACATAACATGACTATACTATCAAGAACAAAACATGTGGCTTGAATATTTATTTTTAAATTACCTGTTTGAGTTTAGAACATGTGTAGTCAGAATGTCAGAATAAGTCAAATGTTATTATTGAGTAACATTGTGTTCATTCCTAATTTGTTTTTTTTTTAAATAGTAGCCTAATCATCAGCTAATCAGATGTATTTTTAATTAATTCTGTGTGGGTTAGAACATGTCTAAAGTACATTTTGAAGGCCGCCAATGAATTGATTACGAAACTAATCGTTAGTTGCAGCCCTGGTACACACGTACGGCATTCACACCTGTCCTACACACAGCCATGCACATCTACAAATGAACACAATTGACAGAAACACCAACATGCACAGACACAGCACCAATGTCAATCCAATCCACACCTGCGTGTGTATATGTACTACACACTCGCTCACGTCATCACATTCTGCCCTATACGAGTGATTCATTCAGTCAATGAGGCTGAATGGCCAGTCTTACAGAAGCTGTTTCTACAGTATGTCCAATGCTGTATGTGTGGCAGTGTAGTGCACTTTGTGAAGCCCTGTGACTTTGGGATATTTTGAAAGTGGCTACTGTAAGTGTGTCTGTGAGGGTTTTATAATAAATATCCAACTAATGAAGAGCATCAGTGAGAGCTTGTGACTACTATAATAACTGCCAGAGATGGGGTTAACTCGTAGTAGTAATATAACGAGATTAGGTCCAACAAATCATATTACTAATACTACTAGTTACTTTCGTCATGCTGCTGCTTTCAACGCTATTGCATTGGTGAAGGGAGATGAGCGGCTATAGCCACGGCTATAGCCACGGCTTTGGGTCAAAACCTTTATTTTGAAGCACCAGATCACCAAAACCGTATTGGGTTTTCTGTCGTCTTGACCATTCTGCCCTATAACCCTCTGTGCAAGAACAACCAGGTTCACCAGTCCCAGAAGTGCCGTTCAGTCCTGCTGCCTGTGACATTCAGGGGTTGACTCTGATGATGCCATTCAAATGCATGGGGATAGAATGGATGCGGGTGCACCATTTTTTTTCAAGATTCTGTCCCAAATGGGTGTTGGGGTGGTGGACAAAGTAATGTTACATATTACTCTTGAGTTCAAGTAAAAAGTAATGTGATAATATTACTCTTCTAAACTGGTAGTAGGTAAAAGGATGTATATTACTTTCATAAGTAATAGTATTACCCAACACTAATATTGTCCAACACTGATAACTGCATTGTGATTTGTTTTGATTTCATTCCCAAAATGGTCATCGTTTTGGACACGTAAGCGTTTCACTGACGGTGACAAAGCACTAATTATGTCTTCACTCTTCCTCCCTTCTCTCCAGGTGACAGAGTATCTGAACGGCCAAGAGTCTGCCAAGAGTGCCAGGGTGAGTTCACCAGTCCTGCTGTCCTTATTGCTGTATCAAACCTAGTAATATAATACTTCAATGGCCACCTTAACATGAACTACACCGGCGCCCAGCTGTGCAACCATGCCATACCCCTACGGGTATTGTACCCGTTGTACAAGTGAATGGCATTCACAACAGTGAATGCCAACAGAACTACTTTTCATTTTGGGCACATTTTTTGAAAGTGCAACCCACACATTTAGCAGTGTTATTGAATCCAGGAATGTCTGATTTTGACAAGCCATACCTTGTTGTAAAGGTGACGAATCAATGATTAAATCAATATAAGATAGAATACAGATTAATGGTATTTAGATTGAGAAAATAATTCCCAAGGTTTTTTTTGGGTGGGGCAACCCAAACGCTCATTCCAAAAAAAATCTGCACGCCATACCTTGTTGTAAAGGTGAGTAATCAACCATTAAAACCAGTTTATTTGTACTCTGTACTCCACGTAACTCAAGAACCGTTGGCCATACCGACTTTAAATTTGATACACCACCACAGGGAGTGCCGTGCCCAGCCATGAGTCGGTCGGGAACACAGTTGTCCAGAAACGGCAGGCGTGCTCCATATATATATGGGAGTCTAGTTTCATAAAAGCACTCCTCAAATCTGTGATTTATTCCAACTGGTTGGCTGTATGCTTTTCATTTTTTGCTTCATTCCACACATTCGCAAAAAACACCCACTCGAGAGAAAGATGCCCCCCATCCCTCAGCGAGTGCAAAAAAAACAAAACGTCCAATGGTTTCACAGGGCGCCCCGACAATCAGCCAATCGAGGGGGCTAATGAGCCCTTCTGAAAAACAAAAAAAAAGTGCACCGCCGCTTTTTTTCCCCGAGAACGGCTGCGCGAGAAACGCGACAAAGCGAGAAGAGACCTCCGCGGCGCCGTTCATCCCCGACATCTAGCAACGCTAATTAGCACGCTCGCTAATTAGCTGTGAATCACGACCGTTAACAGCTGAGCGCGCCGGCTGATGAGAGTCACAGGGAGAGAGAGCTAGCGCTGTCTTTCTCTCTCCTCTCACTCATTCTGCATTCTCTCATACCACACACACACACACACACACACACACACACACACACACACACACACACACACACACACACACACACACACACACCAGCTTCACATGTATTGCAATCACACTTAAGCTGAGCCAATTTTGCACTGAACAACACTCCAAAACAACACACGCACACACGCACACACACACGCACACACACACACACACACACACACACACACACACACACACACACACACACATGCACTGCTGTACTTGTGAAGACATCGATGTCGTCGACCACGGGGAGTTTATGCATGGTATAAAAGACAAGTTTTGCCATTTTCCACCTTTACCTTGAAAAGCCCAAAATGCCATTAACCCTTTCTGTACTCTATTGCATTATGTTATACATTAGCTATTAAAAAATATCAGATCGGTGGCGCACTATGAGTGTGTAGTTCTGCTATTTTGGAAAAATCATGAAAATGTGGTGCATCTTTGCTCCTGGGGGATCTCTAGAACAACATGTCTTCAGATGGGGTTCCACAGCCAAATATAGATAAATCTGGGGGTCCTTGGCAAGAAATATGTAGAGCATAACTGACACATAGAATCTAGTGTCGGAAACTAGAATCTAGGGCCAGAAACTAACTTCTAGTAGCAGAAACTAGAATCTAGTGTTGGAAACTAGAATCTAATGTCACGACAAAATGCCATTAAATCAGGATCTAATCTGTGAGGAGCAGGAAGTCGCTCTTCGCCATAATGTCTATTTGTCAAATCCTACTACATTTGTGGGGGGATTTTGAACCTCCTAGCTATAGTCATCCAAAATACACACACATGCATGCGCGTGCACAATCCCTTTGCAACATGGGAACAGTGGCGAATGCGTGTCCTGCTTTATGAGGTGTGTGTCGCCAGAATGAGGATCTAATGGAATGGGGGGTGTGGGTCTTTCGGGGGTGGGAGCTATCCGAGTCTAAACATAAAGCCGCTCATTAAATAGTGATGATGGTGCTTTATTATCTCTCTCTCTCTCTCTCTCTGTCTCGACCATTGAACATGTAATGTGCTGTAGAGGTTATTCAAGTCCCATTTAAAGGCATCGTTGGAATGTGTTTGTGTGTCGTAACGGCTCTTTGCCCCACTTTGTCTTCTCAACTTCCAGCGATTAAAGCAGAAGGAAAAGACATCGCCTCGTCCTCGCTAGCGCAATGATCAACAATGGTGTTGATGTTTTTTGCAATATCACTTGGGGCGAGCCGGTCGCGTTACATTGACAGCTATGAGGCTGCTAAACTGAATTGAAATCAAAATAAATACAGAACCTATCATAAAAAAGATTTGGCAGACGCCCGTGGTAATTCTCAGGGTACACGAGAATCCAACTAACCCTGATTTAGTGCTTTTTTTTTACCTTAAACCTTAAACATTTTAATTGCATTGGTAGTTTAGATGAACATATAACATACAGTCTTAGAGCTGCCCTGTTGGAGATTTTCCACAGAAAGGAAGGGAAGAAGTAAATAAGACGGCACTAGCAGTATCAAAGAGTAATAAATTGCGCATTCTAATTCATTTTCAATGGGACTGGCGTTTTGTGCTCAGAAAACGACCTGCGATAGAGAGCGTGTAACACCGGTCGTTTATCGTGCGGCGTCCAGTGATTTGTGTTGTGCGCATGCTCGTTTCGTGCACATGTGCGAGATGTTTTTGAAAGCTCAATCCAGTGAGCTTTTTAAAACGCCTGGCGTTTGTCGACGCCAGGCGATTTATTTAAATTTTCTTTATGTCGGTACTGCAAAGAGAATCGAGAATTGCCGCGTTTATGTGGGCGTTTATCGTTGACATCTGGAAAGCTGTTAAGGACGTAAATGGAGGCTGCTTTTCATATAAGAATGGATTATTTTGAGAAAACAGCGCAGAATGTTTTTTTTTAATGGATCGCTATGGAGAGGAGGAGGACATTATGGGACGCTTTAATGGTGAGTCGGGGGCGTCGGCCGCTCGTTTATATACATAACTAGTAGATGCGCGTGGGCACGTCTTGGGCGACATGAAGTGAAACTTAAGAACACATTACTAATAGGGCTGGGACTTTAACTGATTAATTGAGATTAATTAATTACAGAAACTATAACGGGATTAAAGAAATTTACTCATTTCAATCGCACATCCAAACTCCCACTGTTTCGTCCTCCCATTGGTCCGAAATTACTAACGCTGTCTCTAACCGTCACACTCAACATAACACGTTGCAGTATAGACACAGTTTTGATTTAGTAAAACTCACTCCCACGCTACCAACCTGTTTTAATTGACACAACAAATGCTTGGTATGAGATTAATTGGGGTTAATTAATTACAAAGATTCAAATTAATTCGTTAAAAAAAAATCAAGTCCCACCCCTAATTACTAATAATTAAAGTATATATATAAGCAATACATCTCATTATTGACATTTTTTTCCTTTTTCTACTTTATCTAAGACCGTTTCATTATTAGATCACTTCCTGAATTTTTTTGGAGGTGTTCTAATTAAAGGAAGACTTCATTAAAAATATTAAAACATTATTTTAAAAATTATTATAAAATTATCATTAATTGACAATAAAATTACATATGGGAGCTTTAAATTATATTTCAACTTCTCTCTGAGAACAGTTGGATTCACAGCCAGATGACCCTCTAGACTCTACTGTCTTCTCAACCTATTTGTGCTTCTTTTTGTCCCCACAGCTGAACATCTGGCGCTACGGTGACTTCCGCGCTGATGACGCCGACGAGTTCGGCTACAGCCGCTAAAAAAAAAGTGTGTTGTGGGGAGAGTTGGGGAGGACTGGGCCGGGGGGGCAGTAACTGCCCCGCCTGCCGCCCAACCAACCACCCCAAACCCAACCGCCCACCCACCCACCCGACCGACGCCATTCCAAAGACCAACAGCGGAAACACGAGAGACGGAGCAAGAAGAATGACCCGGACGAAACGCTCGACGGCTTCTAAACGACAAGCATTGACAGACACTCTTCTTTATCTTTTTCATTCAGCCATTTCAAGCCCTCCTCTGGACCCCCTCAACCCCCTCTCTTAACTGACACCTGGAGCATGCTGACCATGCTTTATAAAGAACAGTGACTTGTCCCCAAATCATGGTGTTTTATTCTCTTACAAGCCACTGCCAGTTCTAATCATGAAAAAGAAAAAAACCTGCACTATTGCCAATCTGTGTTAATTGCCATGTTATCTAATCATTGGACCAGCCGTCTGACGGGTAGATCTATCAACCAATTATGCTCTTTGCTATCCAATACCCACCCGGCCAATCCCAATGCTTGCCTTTGTACCACAAGGGATTTTTCTTCGTTTTTTTCTCCCCCTCCTAAGTCTTACGGAGGGGGGAAGGATTTTTGTTTTTCTTCTTCCAGCTTAACAACAACACATGATTCCCTAACGAACGACATGACATGTAAATGAATTGTGAGGTTATGTCGGAAACCATGAAAAAACCTGTTGTATAAATGGAGTTTATTTTAAAAACGAGCCACACAGCAGAGTCGAACAGTCGAGGAGGGGAGGTGGAGAAAAAAAAGAGAAAACGAATACAAAAACGGATGCATTTATTTTTGTCTTGGATGTATATCTGTGTGATAATAATGGCATTTGCTGACGTTTCTTGTGGGGAAGTGTTTTTGTCGTTTTATTCTCTACTGGTGTTTATCACTCTTTTAAAAACGGACACGAAAAACGATAGGCGCGCACATGAAATGAAATACCGCGGCATTTATTATTCATCTCTCCTACTTCTTTCTGTAATGTTTACATTCTAATGGTTCTGATCTCGTTCTTGGCAGTCTCTTCTCTCTCTCTGTACGCCACAGCAGAAAAAGAAAAACAAACGGTTGTTTCAATTTGTTTCCTTATAATGGACCTTATTGTCATTGTATTAAATCTGAATTAAAATAAGCAAATCATAAGTACATTGCTGTTTTTTTGTTTGTTTGTTTGTTTGTTTTAAGGACATTTAAGTAAAAGATGGGTGTTAATTGTTTTACATTCTTTAGTTTTAAGGATTTTAGCTATTGTAGGGGGCAGTTGAACATGGCCCATATACTGTATATACATATTTGTTCACAAAATTCAGTTAGATATTTCTACTACAGTTCTACTACAGTTGTAATAAACCTCAGGAAATTACAACTGCAAAAAAATCCCTGAAAACTAAAGAAAGCAAGGAATGTAAAACAATGAACACCCTTTTACTTTCTCTAATAACGGCCTAAAACAGGGGTTTTCAACCTTTTTCATCTCAGGGACCACCATTTATTCAGGATTTGAGCCACGGACCACCATTTGAGGATATTTTAGCCCAGATATTTTGTCCACAATTCCAGGCTGGATTTGGGAAACAAAACAAGCAAAACATACATTCCAAAATGGCTGATCCAGATGATGAATATTTAAACTCTTGAGGGCGTAAAAATGAAACCAAATGGACCCGCAAGGGTCCATTTGGTTTCATTTTTACGCCCTCAAGAGTTACATCTGTTTAACCAACTTTGCTGGGGACCACCTGGAACCCTCTCAAGGACCACTGGTGGTCCCCGGACCACTGGTTGAAAACCCCTGGCCAAAAACATCAACCTTGGCTGAAAAAAAACAACACAAAAACAAAGTTGTCCTTCCCAGTGCTTCAGTCCTGTGTGCCAGAGCTTGGCATTGGGAGCAGTGATTCCTCTCAACCTTCTCAACCCATTAAGACTCAGAGAACAGATTCTACAAGTCCATTACCAGAGGCAGAGTTTCGACAACAAGCTATATGAGTTCAATTAGAAGAGCGATTGAATGAGGAACTGAGGAAGATGACTTTGTCCTTCGCCAACATTGACCTTAAATGGTCTTGATTGCAACTTTTTGTGTGTTCTCTCTCCCCCCTCTCTCTCTCCCTCTCTGTCTGACTAGGGCTGTTGAAAATAACAAGCCAATGACATTAACTAATTGCGTTTATTAATTCCATTCAGATATTTAATGCGATTAACGCATCTGCACACCGACTCAACCCACTGTGCATTTTGTCAAAAAGAAATCGGTAGAACGCGGTTTTATGCAGACTATAGCTGCACATCTCCCTGCAACCAGAGCCATAGGGCTCCATTTTCGTTACCATCTAAATCCCTTACCTAAACCCCTGATCATTTTTTTTTTACTATTTTGGAAAAACTTTTTGGAATAGTTCAATGTGCCAATCTATTGACATAGCTTGTAGACTGGCCGTTTAAACTATTGAAAAATGTTCTTTTTTTAATAGTCCACAGTCCAATGGAGGCTCTTCTACATTAGCTGAAAAAACTGAAAAACTGAAAGCCCGGGCTAATTGCTGATATACTACTGTAAGATCAGCTATTTCTGCGAAGAGCTCTAGTATAGTGGGAACCAAGTTGGGAGACGCCGCCAACTTTATATTCGGAGTGCACTGTAGCGTTTAAGTGGTTTGAGAGAGAAACAAACATTACTAGCTTCTCCCCAAAGCTCTGACAAAACTGAGAAAAATTAATTGACTGTTTCCAAAAGATAAAAAACAAAAAAGGAGTACGTTTTGCGTTTCTTTTCTCTTTTTTTATGAGCCTAGAGCTTGTTCCTCCACTGAGGTGTTGGGGAGGAGAAAATGAAAGCCAACTCAATAATTCACCCTACCCAAAATAAACAGGTTTGTGGACTAATACACTTGTGCACTGCCGCAGTATATTCTCTGCAGCTGTGTGTGTGTGTGTGTGTGTGTGTGTGTGTGTGTGTGTGTGTGTGTGTGTGTGTGTGTGTGTGTGTGTGTGTGTGTGGTGTGTGTGTGTGTGTGTGTGTGTGTGTGGTGTGTGTGTGTGTGTGTGTGTGTGTGTGTGCACGCTTGCTTGCTTTAACGGACCTACTGTCAATAAAACCTGCTGCTCGCTTGGGACTCGTCGCTTCAGTTTCCAAACCCTTTGGACTTTACTGCCTCCAGTAACACAGGCACTTTGGGTTGTTGTTATAACGGTGCTGTGTGCTGTGAACGGGCCCCACCATGGATTTTTCAAGATTTTTGGTATTTTTCCCATCCCCAGGGTGTTGTTTTTACTAGTGTTATAGTTCTTGTTTCATTCTTGTTTCGTCTCAAGGCAGATTTTCATTGTTTTTGTCTCACCTTCAGTTTGTCTTGGTCCTGTCTCGGTTCTCATACTTACCGCTGTCTGTGTTGCCAACTTCCAAAATCCAAAATCTACTAGTGGCACTTCCAAAATGCACCAGAATGCGCTAGAGCAGTGGGTTTTCAACCATTTTCGTACCAGGGCCTAATATTTATTCTGCATTTTTGATGAGTTTAGTGTCTCTCACTAGTTTAGGAGAAATAACTGGCAAAATGTTGGGCAAAATAGCAATTCTTCTACAGTACATTTTCTAAATGTGTAGATTCTTGAAAATTAGGTAATTCAGATGGTTAAATATGATTTAACTCTTGAGAGCGTAAAATGAAACCAAACGTACCCGAAAGGGTCCGTTTGGTTTCATTTTACGCTCTCAAGAGTTACAGATCTAAAAGGGTCCATTTGGTTACCAATAGTCCTTTCTAGGAACGAAGGAGGACTCTATCATAGGAGGAAAAATAGTGAAAAAATGAGGGTTTTATCTCTGGCGCCTGTCAACCAATTTCGCCCCAACTCACCAGCAGAAAAGAACTAGATTTTCCGCCAGGGGTTTTCACTAATTTTGGTGCTAGGGTGGTCTGGAAAAGAGCTAAATATAGCGACAAATGCGCCAAGTTGGCAACACTGCGTCGCAGAGCATATGTCTCGGGATCCAGGTGTTGAAATATTCAACACCTGAATTAGCCCCAAGTCTACACAACTAGAGAATGTAGAAGATTAATGGTCATTTTGATCTGTATGTTTGACTGTTTTGTTTACCAAATCCAGCCTGGAATTGTGGACAAAAGCAAAAGAAATCTTTAGTTTTGGGGTCTGTGGGGCTAAAATGTTATCACGGATGATGGTCCGTGGCTCAAATGCTGAATAAATAGTGGGCCCTGGAATCAAAAATGTTGAAAACCACTGCGTTATGAGGATTAAGAAGCCCATTCATAAAGACAGCTGTTAAATACGGAGTGCAGCCCTGGATGATGTTCACATTCATCACTCCAACTCTAGACAATAGGGCAATAACTAGACCTATTCAAGCTTTGTGATAATAACTCTACTGTCGTTGGCTTTATATTACGAAGGTGCGCAGCAAATCAATTCCATTCTGTTGTGTTGTATTATACCACATCACAGTGTGTGTACGCACAGGGAGACTTCTGCTTTTTGTGTCCTATAGTCCCATGATTTATTTAATGCAAACAAAACTTTAGGAATTGTTTGTCTTGTTTTGCTCTCGACCCCCCTAGGGCTTGGTCTCGCTTTAAGTTGTCTTGACAACAACACTAATGTTTACTCCCCAAAAAGTTGTTTTTTAAGAGGGGGTGTCATGATTTTTGTATTTTTTCCAAGTTTGTGCATGTTTTAGAGGTGACTGTATGTAAACAGACCCCTTGGTGTCTGTTTTTATGTGCAATGATGTCTTCCCTTTGTATTTAGGGTTTCTTCCTGGTATTCTGATACTGCAGCCGAAATGGCTTGGAATAATTATCTGAGTGGTTGTTTGGGCTGCAGAGTGTATAAAAATGTACTAAAAGGTGACATAAATATGATATGATTTGTATTTTACATTCAGGGTGGATCGCCTTGAACTCTCAAAGTACTTGTTTGAATAGAAGGTACATTTTCACGCATTCTTGGTCAGCGGGTCTACATCTCCGATGTGCTCCAGACAACAACGGGAGGGGGTCCCTGCGTGCCCTGTGCCCGGCATGCTCCTCCAAAAAGGTCAAATTTCTTAGACGGGGTGCACACACCCCGCCCACAGGACCACTTCTCATTTGCACGAATTAGCATTTTGTGCAGAACAACAAACACAAAGTCCATGACCTCAGTGAGCGTAAGAGAAACTATGGGATTGATCTCGGATGGTGTGTGTGTGTGTGTGTGTGTGTCTGTCTGTCTGTCTGTCTGTCTGTCTGTCTGTCTGTCTGTCTGTCCTGTCTGTCTGTCTGTCTGTCTGTCTGTCTGTCAAACTATACTCCATTATTTAACATGCGCAGTACAGACCAGGAAGTCAAACCATCCAAGAGACCAATGGCATGCATGGTTTGCAAGCGTCAAACTTCCTGGAATGTACCAAGGACTATCTAATAAGGACAGGACGCCAGACATGGCTTCCTGTCCTCATGGGAGGAAACAGACATGCGCAGTACAGACAAGGAAGTTTGACGCTTGGCAAACCACCCAAGAGACCAATGGCATGCATGGTTTCAAGAGTCAAACTTCCTGGATTGCACTGCGCATGTCTGTTTCCTCCCATGAGGACAGGAAGCCATGTCTTGGCGTCCTGTCCTTTTTAGATAGTCCTTGGAATGTACTGCGCATGTCTGTTTCCTCCCATGAACCAATGTGGACTCCCCCATAGGTGCCTTGGCTTCTTGTCCTTATTAGACAGTCATTGATTAGGACCAGGAAACAAGTTAACTGAGTGAGTGAAATGCAGCAGTATACTGTAGGCCTACTACATACAGTATATTCATCCAATACCGGGAACCGACACAAAGATATTTTTAGATGGATTCAGCGTAATCTTGATCCTTGATGTGATTTGAAGAAACCCAGTGAGCCGTGAGCACCTACTGGATAGAGAAGACCTTTAGGCCTTTATATAGCGGTGTAGTGTCCTTCTGATGTTGGAACAATGGCAATACAAACTGATCCCATGGATTTAAGGCCCATGGGATCAGCTCTGTATGGAAGGTTTGTTGTGTGGTGACTGACGGACATACTGTAGAGCACATGCCTTTTATGTCATGTACTGTATGTAATGTATTGTATGTATGGCTTGATTCATGTGGAAGAAAATGTGCTGCTCCTGCAATATTGATGTCCTTTTGTGCATTTTCCTTTGTGTGGACATACAATAGGTAAAGTGTGTGTGTGTGTGTGTGTGTGTGTGGTGTGTGTGTGTGTGTGTGTGAGTGTGTGTGGTGTGTGTGTGTGTGTGTGTGTGTGTGTGTGTGTGTGTGTGTGTGTGCGCGTGTGTGTGCGCGTGTGTGCGCGTGTGTGCGCGTGTGTGCGCGTGTGTGTGCGTGTGTGTGTGTGTGTGTGTGTGTGTGTGAGTGAGAGAG
>CM076987.1:19806454-19813320 GCA_039105355.1 Benthosema pterotum
GAAACCAAAGAAAACGACAGTGAATGCTGAAGAAAACATCATTTTTGAGGATTTTCAAAAAACTTTCATTATCAATGAAAACATCAAGCTATATAGTACATGCTCTTGGACAACATACTATATACCATTTTCGAAATGTTGAAAAAAAACAACAAAAAACTACGGCACTAGTGTTGGACTTCTGGTTTACCGGAACGGGGTTCAATTCCCTGCAGTGCCATGCTGTTCAATGTGTTGTATTTGTGTGGTTTATTATATTCTGCTCAGTGTGTTGCCTCATGGTCTTGGACAGCATGCTATAGTATGCCGTATTTCAACGTTTTGGGGGATTTTTGATTAATGACGAAACCTGGAGAAAAAACAGGCTATAGTACACATTTTGATAATTTTATGAATGGGGTCAATGGCAGCTTCAAAGGGGGTCAAAAAATATGTTGACGTAGAAACTCCATTCACACTTTTTTAGATTCAGCTTACTGTGGAGCAGTGGCGGCTGGTGACTTTTTCTTTAGGGGGGGCGCTATGAAAAAAATAATAATATGTATGTATGTAGGTATGTATGTATGTATGTATGTATGTATGTATGTATGTATGTATGTATGTATGTATGTATATGTATGTATATATATATATATATTATATATATATATTAATATATTTATATATATATATTATATATATATATATATATATATATTTATATATATATATATATATATATTATATTATATATATATATATATATATGAGTTGATGTGAATGGATGTTGATGTGAATGGATGCTGTCAGCCAATTCTTCTTACCAGGTCTTTGAGAAGGTCCTGGACTCCTGGGTAGGCTACTGGTGTAGGATACTCTCCTCCTCTTGTCCTTGGATTTTTGTTTGATAATTAAATTTATCTGCTCCCAGCTCTTTGGTTTTTAAAAATACTGCAGTGTTCTGCTTTCAATTGGTGTTTTCTGCATTGCTTTAACATAGTTCTCTTTGTGTTGTTATTCCATTATCGAAATTAATTCAACTACTGTATATTCTTCCTTCACCTGCCAACGTGTCTCTTCACTATCTGTGTGGATTAGTTGTGTTCAACTCTATGTAAAACTGTGTTGTGTGCTGCCCTCAAGTGGTTGGTTGCGCAATGGGCGGCCCCGAATGCGCCCTCGGATCGCTCCTACCGTTTGCATTGAAGTCAATAGGACCGCAAAGCATTGCCCTTCAGTGCAGAGCTCAATGCCTAAAGACGAATGCGAACCAACACGTGAGACTCAGTAACCTATCAGCAACGTTGTACAACGTAAACAACCTTTGACATTTCATGACAGCATATTACAACTTTTAATCACTTTGTGGGAGTGGGCTTTAGTTACTTATTTTATATACAATTTGCATTGATGCATGAATTATGAAATACTGAGTGAAAAAAATTGAATTGTGTGTTTTTATTTCTCTTAAGGCATATAGAAAACATTGCACTTTGTATTTTTTCAAAACACATTTGGTTAAACCAGTTACTGACATGTCCACTCTAATGGACAACAGGCGTTTATGGATTTGAATATAGCAAAATAATAACAAAATAATAATTTGGTTATAATATGCACTAGTGTTTTTACTTTTTTACAGCCACTGACTACACACATTCATTGCCACACATGTCCTTGGCTTCAAACAATTGATTTTGGCTTATGATAGTTTAGTAGTGAGTGGCAATGCCTCAAAACCAGACATGTGGAGTTTGCGATGGCAGAGATGGAACTTTCTTCTGATAATGATTATGAAAAGAAAAACAAAAAAAAAAGTGCATATATGTAAAAACTGGTGAATAATCTGTGTTATGATTGCATTTACCAGATATAATGCTGATTGTGCTTAGCTAACTTTTTATTTTCTTTATGGAAATCCATACACCAGTCTCTAGCACCCCCACTCACCCAACAGAGCCCAGAGGTTAGAGGACCCCTACTCTGGATAGAGAGGTTAGAGGACCCCTACCCTGGATAGAGAGGTTAGAGGACCCCTACTCTGGATAGAGAGGTTAGAGGACCCCTACTCTGGATAGAGAGGTTAGAGGACCCCTACTCTGGATAGAGAGGTTAGTGTCTACGAGGACCCATACCCTGGATAGAGAGGTTAGAGGACCCCTACTCTGGATAGAGAGGTTAGTGGACCCCTTCTCTGGATAGAGAGGTCAGTGTCTACGAGGAACCCTACTCTGGATAGAGAGGTTAGTGGACCCCTACTTGGATAGAGAGGTTAGTGTCTACAAGGACCCCTACTCTGGATAGAGAGGTTAGTGGACCCCTACTTGGATAGAGAGGTTAGTGTCTACAAGGACCCCTACTCTGGATAGAGAGGTTAGTGTCTACAGGGACCCCTACTCTGGATAGAGAGGTTAGTGTCTACGAGGACCCCTACTCTGGATAGAGAGGTTAGAGGACCCCTACTCTGGATAGAGAGGTTAGAGGACCCCTACTCTGGATAGAAAGGTTAGAGGACCCCTACCCTGGATAGAGAGGTTAGAGGACCACTACTCTGGATAGAGAGGTTAGAGGACCCCTACTCTGGATAGAGAGGTTAGAGGACCACTACTCTGGATAGAGAGGTTAGAGGACCCCTACTCTGGATAGAGAGGTTAGTGTCTACAAGGACCCCTACCCTGGATAGAGAGGTTAGAGGACCCCTACTCTGGATAGAGAGGTTAGAGGACCACTACTCTGGATAGAGAGGTTAGTGTCTACAGGGACCCCTACTCTGGATAGAGAGGTTAGTGGACCCCTACTCTGGATAGAGAGGTTAGTGTCTACAAGGACCCCTACTCTGGATAGAGAGGTTAGTGTCTACCTCTTATTGGTTCTGCACTTGAGCCCTGCATAATATTAACAATGACATAACATGCAAAAGTGATAATATTGCACCAAAATATTAGTTTGTACACAAACAATGCAGGTTACATTCTAATAACATAAAACAATTTGTTTACAACGTATATGCAAGACATATTACTTCAGATGAAGCATTGTCTTTGTCACAAATTGTTGTAGAAATAAGCCACTGATGCATGCTGTCCACTGTCATGGACAGATGGAAAATTGCAATTTCCTGCCGACATATAATCAATACTTGGATTTTTTTAAACTACAGTGATTACTAGATGTTACTTTATGCCAAACCTTTTTACCTGGAGGGGTCTCCTACTATAGAAGGAATGAGTCGAAATTCCTGAGGGTTGGGGCAACTGTTCTTCACTGGCAGCCATCTAGGATGTTGACTGGATTATCTTGCAAATACAACACATGGCCACTGGGTGGCAGTGGTGGGGGGGTCCTCTGGTGTCCACTCTACAGGCTTATATGCAGCACTGCCATGAAAACCTCTTTTTACCATATAATAATCACATTTTATTATCTGTCTAAATGACAAGCTGCAGATTTCATTTCTCCGTCGTTCTTATTCACGTTTCATTCATGGGGTATTGCATGGTGGTGCGGCGCACTAGCGCCCCTATTGACCGGCCGCCACTGCTGTGGAGATACATGCAGGAACTTTTTTTTTACTTTGAAATGTTTTGTAGTTTCGGATTTATTTAACTTAAACGCCCAATGCGTTCTTAATGGGAAAATTTATGATGTTATTAGTCTACTACATACTTACACACAGAAACGTCATTTAAAGCTATTTATGTTCATCTTACAGTGGACATGTTTGCCTGAAAAGGAATCTTTGAAATGTTTCATAATTGGAGAAATATACGTCTTAGAACGTTTCGTTCCCTTTAGGAATTTTCGTTCCTAAAAGGAAGTACTTGAGTGGGGTTGGAAATCCTGACCTCTGGATCATGGGCGTTTGCATGTCTAACACCGGGATTCGAACTCGGGTCTCGTGCTTGAAAGTCCAACATCTTAACCACTAGACCAATGGGACATCCCTTTGGTCACGGGGCAGATACTAGACTTTGGAGGACATCATGACAGAGACTGTATCCACCTGATACACCTGAATCCTGCGCGTTACATTGGTGCCGTATTCCGGATCGGGTTTCCCTGTGGAAGGAGGTCAAAAGAGAGGTTAGTGTAGCAGGTGGCTACAGCCTCTAGATTTTTCAAAAATTCTCAAAAATTATGTAACACAGCATACTATAGCATGTCCGAGACCATGTTCTGTAGCATGTCATTTTGCTTAGATTTCTGCATTTTTCGAAAATCCTCGAAAACGATGCCGACTATAGCATGCCATCCGAGACCATGTACTATAGCCTTTGGTTTTTGGCCGATTTCGACATTTTTTCAAAACACTCAAAAACGATGAAAAACGCCATACTATGGCATGCCGCTCCAAGACCATGTACTATGTAGCCTTTGTTTTTGGCCGATTTCAACATTTTTTTGAAATACTCAAAAACGATGAAAAAAGCCATACTATAGCATGCCGTACAACATTTTTCGAAAATCCTCAAAAATGCTCAAAACGATGAAATACGGCATGCTGAGCAAGACCGTAAGATTATAGCCTTGCGTTTTTATCAGTTTTCGTCAATTTCAAAATCTTCAAAAATCATCAAAACGATGAAAAGACGTAAGGCTATAGCCTTGTTTTTTTTTTTTTTTTCAAAATTTCGACATTTTTCAAAAATCCTCAAAAATGCTCAAAACGATGAAATACGGCATGCTGAGAAAGACTGTAAGGCTATAGCCTTGCGTTTTTATATCAATTTTCGTCATTTTTTCAAAATCTTTAAAGATCATCAAAACGATGATAACACGTAAGGCTATAGCCTTATCGTTTTTTCAGAATTTCGACATTTTTTGAAACCCTCAAAAATCCTCCAAACGATGAAAAACGGCATGCTGTGCAAGATCGTAAGGCTATAGCCTTGCGTTTTTGCCAGATTTTGTCATTTTTGAAAATCTTCAAAAATCATCAAAACGATGAAAACACGTAAGGCTATAGCGTTACCGTTTTTTCAAAATTTTGACATTTTTTTAAAAAACTAAAAAAATCCTCAAAACGATGAAAAATGGCATGCTGTGCAAGACCGTAAGGCTATAGCCTTGCGTTTTTGCCAGATTTTGTCATTTTGAAAAATCTTCGAAAATCATCAAACGATGAAAACGTAAGGCTATAGCCTTACCGTTTTTCAAAATTTAACACATTTTTTGAAAACCTTTAAAAATCCTCAAAACGATGAAAAACGGCATGCTGTGCAAGACCGTAAGGCTATAGCCTTGCATTTTGCCAGATTTTGTCATTTTTTCAAAATCTTCGAAAATCATCAAAACGATGAAAAACGTAAGGCTATAGCCTTACCGTTTTTTCAAAATTTCAGACATTTTTTGAAAACCCTCAAAAATCCTCAAAACGATGAAAAACGGCATGCTGTGCAATACCGTAAGGCTATAGCCTTGCGTTTTTGCCAGATTTCGTCATTTTTTGAAAATCTTCGAAAATCATCAAAACGATGAAAACACGTAAGGCTATAGCCTTACCGTTTTTTCAAAATTTCGACATTTTTTGAAAACCCTCCAAAATCCTCAAAACGGTGAAAAACAGCATGCTGTGCAAGACTGTAAGGCTATAGCCTTGCGTTTTTGCCAGATTTTGTCATTTTTGGAAAATCTTCAAAAAATCATCAAAATGATGAAAAACACGTAAGGCTATAGCCTTACCCTTTTTTTTTACAATTTTGACATTTTTTGAAAACCCTCAAAAATCCTCAAAATGAAGAAAAACGGCATGCTGTTGCAAAACCGTAAGACTATAGCTTTGCGTTTTTGCCAGATTTTGTCATTTTTTGAAATACTTTGAAAAACCATCAAAATGAATTAAAACACGTAAGGCTATAGCCTTAATCGTTTTTTCAAAATTTCGACATTTTTTGAAAACCCTCAAAAATCCTCAAAACGATGAAAAACGGCATGCTGTGCAATACCGTAAGGCTATAGCCTTGCGTTTTTTGTGAGTTTTCGTCATTTTTTCAAAATCTTCAAAAATCATCAAAACGATGAAAAAAAGCATGCTGAGCAAGACCGTAAGGCTATAGCCTTGAGTTTTTATCAGTTTTCGTCATTTTTTCAAAATCTTTAAAGATCATCAAAACGATGAAAAACACGTAAGGCTATAGCCTTATCGTTCTTTCAGAATTTCAATTTTTTTGAAAACCCTCAAAAATCCTCAAAACGAGGAAAAAACGGCATGCTGTGCAAGACCGTTAAGGCTATAGCCTTGCGTTTTTGCCAGATTTTGTCATTTTTTTTCGAAATCTTCGAAAATCATCAAAACGATGATAACACGTAAGGCTATAGCCTTACGTTTTTTCAAAATTTCGACATTTTTTAAAAAACCTAAAAAATCCTCAAAACAATGAATAAACAGCATGCTGTGCAAGACCGTAAAGGCTATAGCCTTGCGTTTTTTTTTCCAGATTTTGTCATTTTTTGAAAATCTTCGAAAATCATCAAAACGATGAAAACACGTAAGGCTATAGCCTTACCGTTTTTTCAAAATTTCGACATTTTTTGAAAGCCCTCCCAAATCCTCAAAACAGTTGAAAAACAGCATTCTGTGCAAAAACTGTAAGGCTATAGCCTTCCGTCTTTGCCAGATTTTGTCATTTTTTCAAAATCTTCGAAATCATCAAAACGATGAAAAACACGTACCGTTTTTTTTAAATTTCGACATTTTTTGAAAACCCTCAAACTCCTCAAAATGATGAAAAACGGCATGCTGTGCAAGACCGTAAGGCTATAGCCTTGCGTTTTTGCCAGATTTTGTCATTTTTTGAAAATCTTCGAAAATCATCAAAACGATGAAAACACGTAAGCTATAGCCTTACGTTTTTTCAAAATTTCGACATTTTTTGAAAACCCTCAAA
>CM076987.1:19813820-19841320 GCA_039105355.1 Benthosema pterotum
TGTCGAATGCTACAACTGCCTAACCCCTTCCCTACTAGTTTTAATTAGTCTTATTTACTCAACCAGGTCAACTAATTTTCACTTATTTTAATGATCAATTTAATCCCAATCAAACACAGTCTTCAATTCTAAATATGTCGTGTGAGTAATTCTCTCCGATTGTGACCTTCAGATGATGGTCAGAAATGACGCTAGCGAAACAAAGCCCAAAGAGTACTGATGACTTCCATATCGGTTCATCAGTACACAGGTACCATGTTGCAGCATCATCATGGACAGCTCGAACTGTGTGATCAGTTTTGTTACATAAATATGTCAAATCAAGCCAAAATGCGCGTCGATTGCTGGAATATATCATCAGTGATGGACATTAGGTGCATACATTAATATTATGTCAAATGTATCCACATCAGAGGTTTGGATTTGGGACTTTTATTAAGTCAATTACATTACTGGGATTTATAGTTACAATGCTCAGCGCTCCCGAACGCACGCATGTGCATGCATGCGCTGTTGCGCACACGACGCATACACGCATACACGTACACACACACACCACACTCACAGCACGCACACCCGCCTTGCTGCGTGCGTTGCTAGGTACACAAACACACACGTAATGCCCGCACACACACAGAGGGTCTACAATGTTATTATCTCAAGCCTGTGTTATCTCCTAAATGATTCTCAAACACGTGGAGAATGCAAAGTTTGGGTAATATCGTTTTAGCTCAAAGGGGTTCTTTCTCTGGTGCTCTAATTCACAGCTTTTATTTTTTTTCTTCTGCTTTTAATTATTCACATTTAATTTACTCTTAAATGTGCGTGTTTTTTTTTTTTCTTCTCTATGGATCTTATAGATGGCCGTCCGTTGTGGGTGCGTGAGCTAGCGTTTGTGGATTAAATAGATATTTTATCCCCAGTTCGCAGAAGGTTTTGTGGATTGTAGGTTCCTTCTCTTTTCAATTCTCTTTTTTCCCCCTCTATTCTTTCCTCCAGGGCCCTTTATCTATCTCTTTCTGTTCATCTCTTAATTCTCCCACATTCTCTCTCTCTCTCTTTCCCCTCCCACATGCTTTCTCCTAGCTGCTACAGTATATATATCGCTCCATCCTTTCCATCCTCTGTCCATTTTCTCTGTTCTCTCTCTTCCTCCCGAGGCGGTGTGTAATTACTGTCAGAGGGGGACCCACACAGATCGGTGTGACCTTGCCACGCCGACAGACCAAGGCCTCTCTGAGCCGCACAGTGTGGTGTTGCTGCTGCCGCCGTCGCACAGCTTGCGCGTCGCTGCCGATTTTAGAGGTGTATTTTCAGCCCTGCTAAATTTACCGGTTTAATTTGAGAGAAAGGAAAGGTTCCGTGAGTGAAGGGGATGTGCGGTGCGTGACGGTTGTTGTACACAGCTTTGTGTGTGTTTGACAGTTTAAACAACCTGCCCTCCCCTTACTCCTCAAGTCGTTAGCCGAAAAATGATGGTAACGATAAGGATGGGACGTCGCTACTGTTTTGTCATGATAAACATGTGGAGAGTTTTAATTTCTCGTGAAATGGTCCTCCATCTTAGGCAGGGATGAATTGAATTTGTCTATACTTGACCAATGAAACCGTTAGGTAGGCGCGCTCTACTCAGAGTCAGGCTTGTATTCTCAGTAGCTGAAGGGTGCAGATTATTGTAGATCACAGTTGGAGGAAATATCCGCACTCACATAAAGTTCATTATTTTTCTTTATTTCATGATATAACACAGCAGCAGCTCTGGCCAGCGCGCCGAAACATGTACGTTTCTCTAGGTATAGACTGCTGTTGTTATATCATGAAATGAAGAAAAATAATGAACTTTATGTGAGTGTGGCTATTTCCTCCCTACTGTTCTATACTTTACCAGACAGACCTGCAAGGTAGGCATCCGATGGTAATTGTGATTATGTAGCCCGACATGACAACAAAGGTCGGACTGTCTTCCTTCATTGTGGTTAGGTCTAGGTTAGTTTGAAGTATAGGACTAATGACTGTCGGACCAATAATGGTGCCAGAACTAAAGCCTGCACTTGTAAAGAATCCATTCACAATCTTAAGCACGCGCTAACTCACCAAAAATAGCAGATCTACAATACTACTAAAACTATCTTTGACGAGCGTTCCCCAAAAAAAAAAATGCCATTTATTTGTAACGGCATGATAATATCGTTAATCACACTTATTTCCACCCCAACAACAAAATGACACAGTATTATTTTCATATCGTCCCACATGCCTAGTAGTGGCGCTGCCAGCGAACGAGTGCCCCGAATCATCTGTCTCTATTTGAACCAGGGGGTGGATGTAACATTTCCCAATTGGGGGGCAGGAGAAAATGGTATAGGGGTGTCGCTTCGCGCCACGGGCGATGAAGTCGCACCCATACCATTTTCAGTTACAGGACTTTTATTAAGCAAGTAAAGCATCAATAATAACATCAGTTGTTGTTGAAGTTACAACAGACGCAGCATGCATAAAGCTAAAGGCCTGACTCAAGAGATTTTTTTCTGTTTTCAATGATGAATGCTGTTGTAGTTACTGTAGTCTGTAGTAGTAGTAGTGTTTCAAATACTTTTAAATACAAGCACTGAAATATCTTGGGTTGTTTTGCATGCCATCATGTTTGGTGGGGCAATCTGGGCATTTCGGGGGCATTGCCCCACCCCCCATGCCCATGCCTAGATCCACCCCTGATTTGGACAGACCGTGGCGAACCAACCACGTCCTCTCTGTCACCCCGAGTCTCGGCCGACTCGGGGGCCATTCCAGGGTAACATCTCGTCTCTCACTAGCGTACTGGCAGCCATTCAGAGCCTTCCCCCAACAACCCCCCACACTCCCCAAACCAGGTGCCGTTCTGGCTACATCAGGGGCGGATCTAGGCATGGGCATGGTGGGGCAATGCCCCCCTCTAAATGCTCAGTCTGCCCCACCAAACAACAAGATATTTCAAATTAAAGTGCTTATATTTAAAATGATTTGAAACACTACTACTGCTAACTAACTACAGCTGTGTCACCACTAAACCATCATTGAAAACAGAAAACTCTCTGAGTCAGACCTTTAGCTTTATGCATGCTGCGTGTCTGCTGCAACTTCAACAACAACTGATGTTATTATCGATGCTGTACTTGCCTAATAACAGTCCTGTAACTGAAAATGGTATGGGTGCTTCAGCCGCACACATACCATTTTCTCCCGCCCCCCCAATTGAGAAATGTTACATCCGCTCCTGGTTCAGAGCCTCCACAACAACCCCCAACGCCCCAAACCAGGTGCCATTCTGTCTACATTATTCACAGTCTACCTTTTACACTCAGCAGCTGTTCCTCACCTAATGATGCTGGACCTCACCGTCCACGGAACACCTCTCTTTCTCTCCCTCTTGTCTGTGTGAGGATTTTCGTTTTGTCATTGTACTTTTTCAATTGCCCTGTTTCTCCGCAATAGTTTGTAGCCGGCTCTGCCCCTTGTGTGTTTTCCTGCTCCTCCACTCTTGTCAGCTGGAAGGCATTGCATTTGTCTCTCTCTCTTCTCCTTCGCTACATCTCCCATTACTTACCAAAACAGTCCAGCCTCCAAGCCAAAAATCACGGCCTTCCCCTCTGTGAAAGCTTTTTGCTTTGCGATGGGGGTACACTACACACCCATGACAGCTTAAAGGGACACTTCACCGCTTTTTATTTGAATGTTTAGACACAAGGAACACTTTATTGGGTGTGTGTAGTTTGTTTTTTGTACATATTTTAGCGATGAGGCCATGTTCATGGTGTAAAAAAAAACAGAAGAAAATGAAGCTCTAAAATAAGACAAAATAAAAATTCAGCACCACTTCTGGATACACTTATGGATCCTAAAGTTTACAACACCTCTATAGGCCCAATTGGCAATAGAAGGTTGTTGTTTAGCCATTTTACCAAAGACAAAGATAAAAGGTCAGGTTTGACAGTTCAAGGCCAGTTCAAGACACACACACACACACCACACAACACACACACACACACACACCACACACAACACACACACACACACACACACACACACACACCACACACACACACACACCACAAACATTTCACCTACATCTACTCTTCTGGGGTCACCGACACACAGTATATTTACAGATGGGGTTTGTTGCAAAATATGTATTTTTAGGGGTCTTTTTACTTGAAACGTTTAAGAACCACTGGATTCATGTAATAACAACAATAATAATAATAAACTTCATTAGTGTAGCACCTTTCATGTTATAAAATGCAAAAAAGTGCTATACCAGGCAGGAGAGGATAAAACACAGACATAAAATTGTGAACAAAAACAGAATTAAGCCAATAAAAGCAATCAGAAAAAAGTATTGGGTTTAAGTACTTTGACACACGCGCGCGCGTGCGCTCACACACCAAAACACACCCCCCTGTTTGCTATTCTATGGCGCAGCCAACCTCTCATCATAACACGGAGAGCTGGAATTCAACGCTATCGATCTGAATGAGATTTGGAGCGTCACTGTGCATCCTATCGATCCCACAGACATCGGGTTAGTGTGTGTGTGTGTGTGGGGGGGGGGTGCCTCTGAGTCCAATGAAGACCCACTTGGCATGCGGAAAGGGAAGTGGTCTGAGCTACTTCCTGACACAAATAGTCTTATTACTGTCTTCAATATGAGGAATGATTTTTATCTCCCAAGATACCCTACACACACACTAAAATATAAATCGTATCAAAGGAGTGACGGCAGTATAGTGCTGGGGTCTTCAACGGTGGTGGGGTATCTTTATGAATCACCCACCCTGGGTGCTACTACGCTTTAGAGACTATCAACGCTAGTTGCTGTATTTACAGTCCCCAGTGAAATAACTTTGTCTTGACTTGTTCACTCTTATTTTCAGGAAAAAAAAAAAGATTTCAACGAACAAAGCAGTTATAGAAGTGTGCAGAGTGCACACGATTACATCTTTTATACCTTTACAACGGCTTTACCAGCACAAAGACAGGAATAAGTGTTTTTTGTGAGGCATACATTTTCAGGAGCACCGTGCAGCGATTGGCTGAAAAATGGCGACTGAGGCTATGAACCACCTGAACCCTAGTATTCCGATTCTGGGGGAAGTATGGTCAGCCTTCTTTTGGCGCTGCCTTGAGTTTGTAGGTTGGCTAATTCCACCTAAGACAGTAACAAACATACACTTGCCCTTACTCAATCCTGTTTGAAGGAAGGCCCCTCTCATCCTTGGATGAAAAGCTTTCCTCCCAAAGACCAAACTGAAACTTTTTTTTTTTTTTTACCCCAAGGGCTCACTGGGGACAGGGGCAAACTCCTTATATGGTCACCACACACTATAGTAGGGGGTACAAACCAAAAAAAGAAGAGAAAAATAACGATATTTCAATTCAAAGTGAAATCACTTACTATACCTTCTTTTAATGTTGCAAATGAATGCAACATGTTTTCTTAGTCATTGGTTTCCTGCTTCATCTCTTCATCTCTCAGCTCAGAGGGTCCTTGGCCTGAAAAACGTTGTTGAAGACCCCCCTGGCTTAGTGCATATCGAGTCCTTGAAATTGAACGAAGGTTGTGAGAAGACGAAGAACCACTCGATCTAGGTCATCATCAACAAAGACCCCGGGGCCTCCATTTTTTTCCCCCTCCCTTCCTCCGTCGCATTTCTTGGAGGGAAGTAATGAGTGTTTTGCCGCCCGTGACGGCACAAACCCCATCCACACCTCCGCCGAGGCGTGCGTTATTGCATTAGATCCGCGAGCGCATCTCCGCGAAAGGTCAGCTCACCTGTCTGTTGAGTTGATTTTTTTTTCTTGCCGTCCTCCCTCGTCTTCTTTCTTTCTTCCCTTCCTTTTTGCCCCCGTTGCGTTGCATCCACTGTGCCACACGCCAATGCACTCAACTTTGAGCTAATGTCAACCGCCAAGCGTGATGGGCGTCACGCCTCCATCCGCCTGAATGACACTTGGACTGGCGTGTAGGTCTGCTGCTAATGATGATCAGGGTTCCCGCGGGATCTTAAAAAGTCTTAAAAGCATTGAATTTTACGAATTTGAAAATAATACCTTAAAAAGACTTAAAAAGTCTTGAATTTTTATATCTAGGTCTTACATTTGTAATTTCTATGTGTCATTTCCTCAAAATTGTCATTTGTCAACTGCGTGTTTGGTTTAAATAACGTAGCCAGAAAACTGCGGCGTAAACTTATCAATCATCAAGTAACTGATGATTGATAAGTGAGTCAGACCTTTAGCTTTATGCATGGTGCGTGTCTGTTGCAACTTCAACAACAACAACTGATGTTATTATTGATGCTTTACTTGCCTAATAAAAGTCCTGTAGCTGAAATGGTATACCATACCATTTTTCCTCCTGCCCCTCCAATTGGGAAATGTTACATCCGCCCTGGGTATTACGTTTTATATAAATGGACTTAAAAAGGTCTTAAACCCTGGGTGATGCTGTGGTATGCTGTAGGGCAGTGGTTCACTATTTATTCAGCATTTTAGCCACGGACCACCGTTTGATGTTGAGGTTAGTCTCTTGACCCAAAACTAAAGATTTTGTCTCCAGAACATACAGTAAGAGATAACTGACAAAATGTTGGTCAAAATAGCAATTCTTCTACATTTTCTAAATGTGTAGATTCGGGAAAATTAAGTAATTCCGATGTTTAAAGCATAATTTAATCAGGAGTTACAGATCTATAAGCATCCATTGGGTTACAAACTGTCCATCGTTTACCTGGGGACCACCTGGAATCCTCTCGGGTACCACTTTTAGTCGCCGGACCACCATTTAACGTAGTGCACCATTAAAATACAGAGATATTGGGGCTTTTTGCACAACAGTGACGATAAGGGGAGGGGGCGGCAATGAATTTAGGATTTCTCGCAAGTCAAAAGAGGGGCATTAGCTGCACTCCATTGGGCTCGGTTGGGCCGACAGAGGGAGAGGAGAGGTGTGGGAGAGAGAATGACGCCAAAGAAACATATTCTTGCCCAATTCCAATTACAGAAACTGGTGATTCGGTAGAAATGGCCTGCTGAGAAGATGGAGAGAGAGAGAGACAGAGACTGGTGGGGGGATTTCACTCTTCTGCAAGTGCGAATGCGCCGTTAGTTAAGATATTTTATAGCGGACTCCCACCAGGCCAGACGGCCACCTTCGTTCCCCTTCACACGGCACTCGACAAGAGGGGCAAAATATCCCCTCGTAAAACTATTCTGAACCTCCGCCTGAATGATAAATGGATTTAAAATTGTCCTGACTGTCCCCTGGGGTACTAAGTATCCTCACTGTAAAACATGCAGTGATCCAGTGGTCTCTAGACTGCCTCCCCCTGGCCAGCCGGGGCACCTGATCGATGGACAGGAACTGGTTGAAAATAACTTGTTCCTTCCACGTGCTGCGTACGTCCAACCAGGGTTTTCCAAAACCAATGTTTCAACTGGTCAACTGAATGGGGTATTAATGGCACACAAGCCATATCACTCTAATTGTATATCTGTCCTTGACATAATCGTTTATCGTTTATCCCAAATCACCAAGACTAATTTGGACCTTTGGGTTACGCGAATGAGTCGGTGCAGTATTTTGTAATTCCAAGGACCCCCAATAACTATGCAAGTGCATCAGGAACCCTGAGCGTGCTACTCTGAGAGCCACCCTGGAGCGGATGTAACATTTCCCAATTGGGGGGCAGAAAAAAATAGTAAAGGGCGGCCTCATCGCCCGTGCCGCCCCCATACCATTTTCAGTAGTGTTTCAAATACTTTTAACCCTATAACGCCGTTGGTATCATATATGATACACCAATTCTTCAGCTGGCTCATGTTTCAGTGTAACCACTACTTGGTTCAAAAACCTGTTGTATCACATCTGATACGTCCCCTGCCCCACCTGGACCATACCATTTGCACTGCAAGTAGATACAGAGCCTCAGATGGTATGACCCAAAATGTCTGCCTCCATCTAATTTGCAACAGTAGAAACCCACTGTCCAAACATTTTGGTTTTGAGGACATTTTGGTGAGTTTTCCTTGTATATCTTTACTGATATTTTGAAATAAGGGTTGCATAACTTGATTGAACTTAGTAATTCTCAAAAAATAGCATTTTAGTTTGTTGTTTACCACGTCTGAAAAGTATGTATCATATATGATACTACAGGTTTTTAGTACCATATAATGATGTATCATATATGATACTACAGGCTATTCCCATAGGCACAGCCTATGGGAATATCTATTATGCTCTACACAACTTTCATTCTTATAATTATTTTTCTACCAATCAAACATGCTGGGCATTCAATGTTGTTATGCATGTGTAATAGAGAACACCTTTACTCAAATTCTAAATGTTGAACCCCAAACCCCAAATGCCTGACCTCACTGACCTGAATAGAGTACTACATAAGTACTAAGTACAGTGAGTACAGTATACTCTATGGATATTACAGTGAGTACAGTGAGTACAGTGTACTCTATGGACAATACAGTGACTACAGTGAGTACAGTGTAATCCATGTACAATACACTGAATACAGTGGGTACAGTGTAATACATGTACATTACACAGAGTACAGTGAGTACAGTGAGTACAGTGTACTCTATGGACACTACACTGAGTACAGTGAGTATAGTGTGAGTGCAGTGAACTCTATGGACTCTACACTGAGTACAGTGACTACTGTGTACTCTATGGACACTACACTGAACACAGTGAGTACAGTGTACTCTGTGGAGACTACACTGAGTACAGTGAGTACAGTGTACTCTAGTACTGAGTACTAAGTTGTTAAGACCCAATGTATCATTTATGATACAATAAAAATAACATATAAATACATGTTTTTTGAAAAAACTTTTTTTTTAATTTTCTTTTATGACCTAAAAAGAGTTCAATTTCAAAAAAATTGAATTTTCTGACTTGTCCTTCATAGTTCAGGCTTTAAAGGGTTAAATATAAGCACTGAAATATCAAATTTGGGTTGTTTTGCATGCCATCATGTTTGGTGGGGCAGACTGGGCATTTAGGGGGGCATTGCCCCCCCCCCCCATACCTATGCCTAGATCCGCCCCTGGAGCCACCCCCCACTGCCCACCTTTAAATCATTTTTTTTGCCCTCACTGCTGTTGTTTCCCACTCCCAGACAATGAAGGGCTGTCCACCGCACACCCCTTGCATAATAAACAAAATAGCCAGCGAACTGCAACTCTCTCGTCAGACCGTCACGGAGGCTTATGATGGGGAGCATTAAATCCACTGATACTGTGTGTTGTGTGTGTGTGTGTGTGTGTGTGTGTGTGTGTGTGTGTGGTGTGTGTGTGTGTGTGTGTGTGTGTGTGTGTGTGTGCGTGTGCGTGTGTGTGGGTGGTCCATTTCCACGCCTCCAGACGTTGGCTCTCGTTCATGGGCTTAATATTTCATTCTCCTCCTTTTCTTCATCTTCTCCTCGCACTGCAGTCACCTTAGATATCCTCCTCTCTCATCTCTCTCTCTCTCTCTCTCTCTCTCTCTCTCTCTCTCTCTCTCTCTCTCTCTCTCTCTCTCTCTCTCTCTCTCTCTGTTCTAGTATCCATTTCTCCTTCCATATAGCTCCGTCCGCTGGCTCCCTCTCATGTTGTGATTATTTACCCCCTCTGTGGTTTAATGGTTTTAGTAAGCAGCCCTAATAGAATTCACCGCAGCCTTGAGTCGTGCCGCAAAAAAAGGCCACTTGATTCATTGTTTTCATTGGTTCATATCTCCCTCGCCCCATGGGCGGATGTAACATTTCCCAATTGTGGGGGTGGGGGAGGGGCAGGAGAAAATGGCATGGGGGCGGCTTCATCGCCCGTGTCGCTACGCGACCCATACCATTTTTGGTTACAGAACTTTTATTAGGCAATTAAGCATGCATCAAGCTAAAGGTCTGACTCAGAGTTTTCTGTTTTCAATGACGAAATGCTGTTGGTTTGGTGGTGGTGCTAACTGTAGTTAGTAGCAGTAGTAGTGTTTCAAATAATTTTAAATGCAAGCACTTTAATTTGAAATATATTGGGTTGTTTTGCATGCCATCATGTTTGGTGGGGCAGACTGGGCATTTAGGGGCATTGCCCCCCTGCGCATGCCTAGATCCGTCCCTGCACCTCCCCAACCAGCCACCCACCCCAAATATCTGCACCCACACACCTTAATATAATCAAATGTGATCACAATCGTCCCCTGAGAATTGTCCTCTCCCTCTCTCTGCTCCCCTCTACCCCAGGGCTTTTCAACAGGTGGTTTGGGGAGCACCAGTGGTCCTTGAGAGGGTCCCAGGTGGTCCCCAGGCAAAATGATGGAAAGTTGGTTAAGATGAAACCAAATGGACCCTTGCAGGTCCATTTGGTTTCATTTTCACACTCTCAAGAGTTAAAATATTCATCTGAATTAGCACTATTTAATTCTAGTCTACACTGTTTTGTTTGCAAAATCCAGCATGGAATTGTGAACAAAACCAAAGGAATTATTTAGTTGTAGGTCTTTGGGGCTAAAATGTCATCAAATGGTGCTTTCGTGGCTCAAATGCTGAATAAACGGTGGTCCCTGGTGTCATAAAGGTTGAAAACCCCTGCTCTAACCCCTTTCTTTCTTTCTCGCTTCCGTGCAGATCTGTCTTCCTCTCTCCTCTCCTAGTTCTCTTTCTCCTCAGATCTCTTTTTCTTACTCTTTTTGTCTCCGTCTCCTAATAGCTCCCTCTTAATTCTACACTAGGTCCGCACACAATGTAATTATATTTGATTTACAAACAGCTGCAGCCATAATGGTGCATAAACAACTTACAGATGTAGGGGGGGTGGGTGGGGGGTGTTTGAGAGATAAAACTGGACCACTGCATCCAACACCTTTGTTTATTTATACTCTTTATACTGGCATTGCAGACAAATTGGGAAAAAAAACGTAATTAAAGTAATCCCCTATTCATCAAAATAAACATATTCCCTATAACCTGCGCAGTTATGTCACCGCCCCTGTTCCAGAAGTGGATTTACCATTCACTTTCCTGACAGACTTTTCGAAAATGGTTAGTAAAAACACAATTGCACCACGGACAAAACCAACTCAGTGACATCTTAGAAATGATTTGATTTTCCCAAAAGATTGTGTGTGTCCTCATGATTTGTCACGACCCGAGTTGGCTTTGTCCGCGTCGTAATCGTGTTTACATGAATCATTTTTGAAAAGTCTGAGAAAAATGAATGGGGTTATCTGTTTCTGGCATAGGGGCGGTGGCGTCACTGCGTGCACAGTGCTATAGTGACAATATAGTGTTCTAAATGTATAATGCATTAAACCTTCCTCTTACTATTAGTGAGTACAAGGCCCCATTTCACTGCAGTCATATCTGTCTGTTTGGTTTGGGGAAAAAAACACTAAACTAAATGGCATATTGGACAGCATCACACGAAAGCATAAAAACGTAACAGATCTGCAAGCTTGCCAATCTGCCACATCCTCCGTTTTTTTTTAGAATTCGAATCCTGGAAAATAGCATTCTCATGACATTTCCACCCCCACAGAGACCATGTACTTAATATTTGCAGAGCGGCAAAAAAAATGATCAGGAGAAAGAAGAAGAACACAAGAAACGTAGTCAAAGCAGAGAGACGACAGGCTTTACCGCACAAAAGGAAAAATGGCACGCTGCTGCGTAAATTTATTCTGACTAGAAGCGGGGATGAAACGCATACCCACCGGCCAAAAGGAAAGAAAAAAATATATAGTGTATATACCAGAGGGCAATATCAAAAGCATGGAGCATGGATTTATCCCTGCAGCACTAGGGGTAGTTCCTGTGATGCCTTGCCCATTGAAGTTGGCTTTGCAGCTTACGAATGCCAAACTTCCATGCCTGCTTCGTCACTGGACGGCTGCCCGGCGGTGCTGGGACGGTCGTGGGCGTTCTGCAAGCATGTTGTTGACCCCGCAGGGCAACTGTAGTCTTTCCAGAGCTCTCCCCAAACCCCCCCCCCCCCCACCACCCCACCCTCCGCATGCCCAGGATCGCGTTCGTTTTGAAGTCAAAATGTTGGTAGACGTGAGTGTAGTAGTAGTGCATCTTTATGTGGCTCAGACTGAACAGGGGAGGGGAGTACACCAGTGTTGTTGTTGAATATTTTGATTTAGTCTTACTGTTAGTCTTTTCAATAAGACGTGTTTAGTCTTTTAGTCCCATTTAGTTTTCTGAAATTCATTTTTTTTTAGGCTAGTCTTAGTCGACGAAATGTCAAAAATGATTTAGTCTTGGTAGTTTAGGTTTATATATGTTATACAGACTCATAGTTTTTAGTATGAATATGTCTCGTTTTAGTTCACATACTTCAGTTCACATACTAAAAAGGAATATAAAAATGTGTTTTATTTCCATTAGTCTTAGGTTATGATTTAGTCTTAGTCTTTTGAAATTCATTTTTTAGTCTAGTCTTAGTCGACAAAAACAACAATTAAGTACACACACACACACTCACTCACTCCCGTTTTACACACACACCCCGCACACACACGATAGTGTTTGTGTCTCGATCTCTCATGTGCATCCTCCGCAAACGTCCTTTTTTTACAGCGTCACACAAAAGCCTCCAAAATTCCAGATCCACAAGCTTTTAGATGTGCTACTTTTGATATTTGCAAGGTTGAAATCATAATTGAAATGGCAAGGAGTATGACGTATGCCTGACATATGAGTATGACGAGTATATATATAATATATATATATATATATATAATTTTAACGCAATTAACTCATGTGCAAACTCACTCAACCCACTGAGCATTTTCTCATTGAAAGAAATGGGTAGAGCACAGATTTACGGAGACATATAGCCGTGTGTCTCCCTGTAACTGGAGCCATAGAGTATAGCTGGAGGATCTACAAGCATTGAGGGCTTGTAGATCACCTATTTTGATAAATATTTTAAAGATAAATGGTTATTTTTTTACAGATTCGGTTTCCTTTTTAAATGTTGAAATCCTGTACAGGAAAACATGCATATTTTGGACATAGTTCGAATGGTGATTAATCATGATTAAATTAATTTTGAAGCTGTGATTAATTTGATTAAAAAATTTAATCATTCAACATCCCTAATATATATATATATATATATATATATATATATATATATATATATATATATATATATATATATATATATATATATATATATATATATATATATATATATATATATATATATATATTTTTTTTTTTTTTTTTTTTTTTTTGTCATGTAGCTTTTAGTGTAGCTTTCTACAATTTAGCTTGTAGTGAAGTTTTGAGAGTAACAAGTAGTGTATCTTACTACATTTTCCCAGTAACTTGCCATCACTGCCTGACAGCAACACTATTGTTTGCATATCCTTAGCGCAGTATGTGTCCTTGAATTAACAAGACGACCCAAGATGAACTCTGGTACAGAGTTTGCTGCAACGCATGTGCACGGGATGCACTCAAAACGCAAAACACGTGTCATGTTGCATACGGAACCCAAATGAAATGCTCCTGTGAGTAATATCCACAGGTGCATTAATGTGCATGATTGTGTTTGGGTACGTCAATTAAACCAGAGGCAAACAAGAGGGAGAAAGATTTGGGCGGTAAGAGGTGTCTGTGTGTGCGTGGGAGGGATATGATTGCACCAGTTGTTTACCGTCATCCAGTGTTTCATTGTTCCTGTAATTGTCTTCAATTCATTTGCGATGCTGGAGTGGCTCGATTCAATTAGTTTTCCTTTTTAAATGGTTTTACATATTTATTAGTTTTTTTGTTATTAGGTTCAGTGTTTCTATTGTTGTTTTTGTTTCCTTTTTGTTTGTCGTGGCAGTGGCAGTGTTTTAAGTTCTAGGTATTACAATACAGTTGAAGTATTGATACTTGAGAGAAATTACCGGATTACGGTTGTCAACTGGATTAATGTTGCCAAACATTGGTTACTACTGAACATAGGTAAGCTATAGCTTACCTATGTTTTTAACTGTAGGGTGCAGAAAAACTGTTGATGCCAAATGGCAGATCTTTGATATTAACAGGAACCCAGACGCTACCCATAAGCTACTTGCACGTGCAACGTGCGTACAGACATTAAGGAGGGGACGTCGGCTCTGCTTCCTATAAGTTAGAATCAAACGAATAGCTTGGAGGCATCGTCACAGTAAATGCCAGCATTTTGTTGTGCTTGGTTGTCGTAATGTATAGCATTGTTTCCACTCACCCATAACAACATTCACTAGCTGGATTTTAAAAAAGAGAGAGACAGAATGGGTTGGGGGTGGCATACCCAATCAAACACACAAAACCACGACAGTTGTGTGTTTCACCAGTTTATCGGAGCAGAAACAGCCCAGGCAGCCGCCGGCAGCCGACAGCCAGGAAGGGAAGGAAGGAGAGAGAAAAAAAGATACCTTCATTAGCACCGTGTCAAACTTCAACTGGGAGAGGAGGAGGAGGAGGAGGAAGAGGGGAGGAGAGAGTGATGGAGGGATGAAGGAGAGGAGAGGAGTCTGGAGTTAAACACCCGTCGGTGGGGGTGTGGGGGGGGGTATCCAAACAGCTCATCGGCCACCCCCTGACTGCTGATACATGCAGAGAATGGGCACAGGGGTATAAACACACATACACGCACGTGCGCACACACACGCCATAAACACACACATGCGCATGCATGCCATACACACTAAAACATCCACAGTGTTTTGTGGCAGCAGAGAGAGCATATTTTTTGGGGAAACACTGTTGGATGAATTACTTCCCAAACCACTTACACCTCTTTCTCTCTGTCTCTCCTCCTCTCCTCTCCTCTCTCTCCTCTCTCTCTCTCTCTCCTCTCTCTCCTCTCTCTTCTCTCTCTCTCTCTCTCTCTCTCTCTCTCTCTCTCTCTCTCTTCTCTCTCTCTCTCTCTCTCTCTCTCTCTCTCTCCTCTCTCTCCTCTCTCTTCTCTCTTCTTCTTCCTCTCTCTCTTCTCTCTCTCTCTCTCTCTCTCTCTCTCTCTCTCTCTCTCTCTCTCTCTCTCTCTCTCTCTCTCTCTCTCACATGCACACATGCAAGGCACTGGAACTGCAGTGCACAGTCAAACCCCCTGTGTTAATTGAGTGTCCCCCCCAGTACAAAAAATGGTCAAGTGTTAATTTAACCCAAAAATGTCCCCCTTGGTGAGAGGGTGGGTGTGTTCGCCTGTGTGTGCGCACGCACACACATCTGAAAGTGAGCAGAGAGGGTCTTTGCAGGGAGCAGCAGAGTCAGTAGGTCGACACGGAGGCTGTGGACTGTCAGATTCAGCCTCGTCCTTGATTTATTCATCTAATTAAAACAAAAGTTGGAGTGAGCCTTCCTTCCCTCCTCAGACCAAGCAGCACGCACTAGCGCCTGTGTATGTGTGTTTATAACAGTACACTGTACGCACGCACACACATGCACACACTCACTCACTCACTTATATATTTATTTAGTGTTAATTCCCTTCCTGGGCCATGCTCTACTTTAGGTCCACAGAGATCTTGATAAATAACGCATAGACACGCTTTAAAAGGGGGACCCACACACACACACACACACACCGAGCCTTATAGTGGAAAGAGTGACTTAATCTAACCTAATTAACAATGTCTTATTCATGTAAATGGCCTGCAACGGCGAGGGACAGGGCGTATGTAAATGTGATATACAGCACTAAGGCATATTCTATTCCAGTTATTGGCCGGAACCATTAGAACGTAATGCAAAACATAACGTAATACACATGTCATGTGATCAAAGTGGGGAATTCTTTCCATTTTCAACATTTCACTGTCATTAAAATACCTTAGAGATGCGTGGACCTGATAAAAGGTTCCCCATTCTGTTTCCATTTCCTAGAGCTGGAGGTCTGAAGAAAGTCACTAACAAGGTGAAACACAACTTGAAGACATCATCAAGTTGTATATCACCATGTTAATGAGAGTCACCGTTTTTATGAGAGGCTACAAATTTTGTTCCATTAGCATCCACGTGTGACGTGGATGCATGCTACCCTGTGCAGGGGTCCTCAGGCCTGCCTAAATGAGTTAAGGCAAAATGTTGGTATTCCTGTCACAGTATGTTCCTGTACCTGCTGTTTGAAAAAAGAACCATGGTGAATTCTGGAAAGGAGTATTAACCAGGTTTGAGGATGCATGTTGTGTTTGTATCAGTAAAAAACAAAGAACAACAAAGAACAGCTAATGTGGAATTCCCCTTCTAAAGTCATTAAATTGTCACTTCAGAAATGTGCAGATACACTAGCTGACCCATATTTGGAGAAAACGATAACGATGTTTGCACATTAAGCGAATCATTTGGGGAGGGCGGGGGGCTCCCCTGGGGAGGGTTCTCGACCCACAATTTGAGACTCACTGGAGTAATAACACCACGCCACGCCACGCTGTAAGTAACGCTGTAATAGAATAAACACACTTGTGAGCACTTCTCTCTCGCCACCCAGCAGTACAGCAGCAGCCAGTGCTCCTCTGGCCTCTGTGAGCAAGTCAGCGAAACAGCACTCTGGAAACAGGGCTGATCCCTGACCTCAGTCTTACAGTGTATGTGGCGCTGTGTGCTCTGCAGCGAGAGCCACAGCGCAGCACATATAGAACAGGAGCATATGGTTAATGTTTACATAAGCTCCGGCGAGGGTGGGGGTGGTGGGCCCCGGCCCCGGCGCGTGGCACGGGGCCATGGATCAGCTGACCTGCCCCCCCAACATCCCCCCCCCCCCCCCCCCCGCCAAGATTTATGGCCCGTTGTGACCTGCCGATTCACTCTAATTACCGCCGGGTCAAGTCTCTTCACTCGTTAGCTGTAAATCCACAACCCCTTCACGGTGCTATACTGTACAGTGTACTGCTGTATAGTGTACAGTCCAATGACTGTTGGCCTGTTAAGGCACCTAGTGCAGTGGTTTTCAACCTTTTTCATACCAGGGCCCAATATTTATTCAGCATTTGAGCCACGTGGAACCACTACTTGGTCCCAAAACTAAAGATTTCTTTTGTTTTTGTCCACGATACACCAGGCTGGATTTCAGAAACAAAGCAGTCAAACATACAGATCAAAATGACCATTAATCTTCTACATTCTCTCGACTTGGGCCACTTCAGATGGTGAATAGTTTAACTCCAAGAGTTACAACCGGTTAACCCAACTTTCCATTATTTATCCCGGGGAATCCTCTCAAGGAGCACTGGTGGTCCCTGGACCACCTGTTGGAAACCCCTGCTCTGGGCACTAGCTGAAACCCTGCTGCTGTTGATGTGTGTTGTATTGGTAGTCTACTCTATAATCCAGGTCACACCTCGACGCACAACACAACCATGCTCTGCGTTGCTTTGTGAAGTGCTGTGTGTGAGGCGTGACTAATTGTGTTACATGAGCTGATGTGTGTCCACGTGTGGGTTCTTCTCTTTGCCTTCAGCTCTAACCGTGTTGGTTAAAAGCTCAGCATTGTGAAGAGAAGTTATTGTAACCAATATAGAGTACCTACGGAGTACACTTAGACACTCAGACACAAGAAAAGGGCTTCATTGTGGTGAGTAAAATCGCCAGTTTTATGGGTGAACTACTTACTACTCCATAAGTATTCTGGTTTGTTTAATATTTACAGATAATGAGTTCCGCTGGCGAGGGCTCTATGAATTACGACATCTGAAGAAATCTGGCTCTCCCTCAAAACACAAAATCGCATTTCTGGAAAATCGTACAAAAGGCTAGATGTTAATTCAGCCTCAATAGTGGACCGTGCCAGAATGTGGTGAAAACGTTTGGTTTGGAAAGAACAAAGTGCTAAGCATTTTGGCTTTATTATTTAGCAACAACAGCTGTGTGTGAGGTTTGTGTTTGCACGTGTGCACACATACTGTCCGTTAGAGAGAGCGTGTGCTTGTGCATTACCCAATGGCTCCCCTTGCAGCCCTCCTACTCCCACCCCAGGGGGAAATCAATGGAAATGAGCTGTCAACAAATCACCATGTAAGTTCACATGGGCCACTTTAGTAAAGTAGCTGCTGTAAGCATAACACACACACACACACACATGCGCGCACACACGCACACAGACTTGTGCTCGCTCACTCACTTGTGTATGTGGACACACATGTAGATAATAGGAGAGCAAGAGATGGGAGGTGAACGGAATGACCGCACACACACACACACACACACACACACACACACACACACACACACACACACACACACACACACACACACACACACACACACACACACACACACACACACTCAATCACATCCGCAAACAGCCTCCCCAATTGTAAGTGATGGTGCAAATCAGTCTGCCACTTATTTTCCGGAACGCACAGTCCCACAGTGGTCCAGAGTGGCTCTCTGATTTGTCCAACTCTCACCCATATCGACAGCCTCCCTCTCAGTGGCGGATCTAGGCATAGGCATGGGGGGCAATGCCCCCCTAAATGCCCATTCTGCCCCACCAAACATGATGGCATGCAAAACAACCCAAGATATTTCAGTGCTTATATTTAAAAGTATTTGAAACACTACTGAAAATGGTATGGGGCTGCCCCCTTACCATTTTCTTCTGCCCCCCCAATTGGGAAATGTTACATCCGCCTCTGCCCCCTCTCTCCCTCTCCTCGCCTTGAACCTCACCGTAATAGTTGTGCGCCGCATGATAACGGCTTGATGACCCATAAAGGCCCCCATCGGGATGGCTAGCACCAGCCAGGCTGTATTTCTACAGACATGGTACAGCGTTACAGCATTAATGGCGACGGCACTAATGGCCGCCGACAGCCGCAGAGAGATAGATATATCCATTTGTGAGCTTTTGTGGTTAAGCCTAATTTCTGCTTTGTTGTACGACATTGTTTTGCTGTACGCCCCCTGTGTGTGTCGAAAACAACCAACATTTGGTTTGTTTATTTATTTCGTGACACTTTCGGGTACAAGGGACATCTATTAAGGAGCTTCTAAAGGACTGATGAGCCAAGTGAGACTGACACTTAGATGTAAGCAGCCCAGCAGCTCTGGAGACACCAAATTGGCTGCTTAGACTTTTCTTACCTTCTCCTCCTAAGGCAGAACTTTTTAAAATGGAGTTTGAATTGCTTTGGAGTATTCTGCTGTAGCAGGGTGGACGCGGGTTATTTGTCTTTGTCTGTATGTATATCGCCTCGTGTCGTTGACTTTGCTGTCTGCAGGCGAGGTGGCTGTTGGACCGGGTGGTGATGCTTGTAATACGATTCTACAAGAACCGACGTGCACATTTCAAACCAGCGTGGAGAAGCCGGTGTTCTTCATTTCTCGCACGCACGCGCACACTCACACGCACGCACCAGATATCTGGAACAGACTCCCGGAATTCTGCAGGGCTGCTGCCACTCTCAGTTCTTTGAAAAATCAAAGTTGAAGACTTTTTTTTATTTTCTGCTTGGTGCTGCTTTTTTGTGTTTTGTCTGTTTTTTGTTTTGTTTTTTCCTTTTTACTGGGGCTTCTTGTTTTTGTTTGATTCAATCCGTGAACTGCGCTGTAGCATCCACATATTAGCTCTGTTTTACACATATTAATCTGTTTTTATCGCAGGCAGCGTATTACTCTGTTGTTCTATTCCGTTTGCCCCGTAGTTATTTTGAATGTGCATTTTAATTGCATAAGCTGTCATAATGCTCGAGTGTGAGACAGGGAGGGAGTGTTGGTCGATGAAGGAGCTCTGCGTCCTCCCGGTTGGGATTCCTCACTGACAGTGAGGATAGAACATTAATCATGGTGGTTCCTCTCCTTTCTATCCACTGACCTTGTCCTCTCTGTCTGTCTGTCTGTGTGTCCACCAGGAGCACAGCTGGAGAGCCTAATGGAGACCATGCGTGCAGAGATCGCCGCCAACCCACCAGTAGAAGGATCCTTCGCCGCGCGCAGAGGAGACTACTGCCTTGCCAAGTTCGCCGACGGAGAATGGTACGCTCAATCTGATGCATGGTGGAATCTTAGCTAAATATCATTGAATATCTATGGCCTGGGCTGTGGCTCAGTGGTCAAAGGCAGTGGTCCTAGCTGGTGGTAATCCAGCACTGGCAGTGGTGTCCGCACGTTCGACTCCCGATCCCGACGGCCTTGACTGCAGCATGTCACCCTCCCATCTCTCTGCATGCCCCCCCGAATCAACCCATGGGAACATTAGTGTTCCCATGGGTTGATTCGGGGGGCATTCGGGGGTTGGTTCCCATCAGAGCCTTATAGTGGGAGAGTTATTGAGGAGGATATTGAGGGGTCAGAAACCAGAGCGGAGCACGTGACTATACAGAGCCTCTCCGAGTCCTAACTGCAATTGGGAATACATTGTTTTCAATGAGAATGGCTGTTGGCTCTATGCTCCTCCAGCAGCGCGAGCGCCCTGGCGCATAGCAGTGAACGGGAATATCCTAACTCTCCCACTATAAGGCTCTGGTTCCCATGGGTCCCATAGAGTTCCCTAGATCTCGACTTATTCAGCATTTTAGTCCGCCATTATAATGGAGGTGGACGGCAGTGTGCATGTGCGATGTGTTCACAGACGCACTATAGTCATCAAAAGCGGGGCCTATTTGTTATGCAAGGATGCTATGCATCGTCACAAAGGCAAGCGTGGCAGTTACTCTGTTAATAGGTTGAGCGAGTGTTGCTTTAAGCGGCAACACATTTATCAACCACACACACCCCCCCTCAAAAAAAAAAAAAAAAAAACAGATTAGATGAGCTCTGGAAATTGCTATTTTTATCACGCAACACGCCGTTGAGTCACGCACCTCCACCATTAATAAAAAACATACAGGATAAGTGTTACGCAGCCTTGGCGTTTTTTTTATATATATATATAAACGTCTTCCTTTTCAAAGTAAAATGCCTGACTTTCCTTATTATTTTTAGCGTGTCCTAATTTAAACCTGCGCTGCGTTAAAGAACAGACGCCCGCACTCTCTTAATTAGCTCACTGTCTTCTAGAGAGAGTCGTTTAGAATTAGCCAGGAGCTTGGAGGTGTACACAGTCACACACACCCACACACACCTACACACACACACACACACACACACACACACACACACACACACACACACACACACACACACCCCTCTTCATCTAGTCCCTCCACTGGACACTGGACGTTTACAGATGGTCACGGGCACAGATGGAAGTCACACTGATAAAGTGGAAGTAAAGTGCGTGTGTTTGTGTGTGCGCACATGCATATTCTTGCGTGCGAGACAGCTAAATGCTGTTCGTGGCCGCCGATGACTTTGGTCATTCTCGAGAAGGTGACCGAGAGAGAGAGGGGGGGAGAGAGAGAAACAAACACCAAACTGATTAGAAAAACAAAAAATAATGTTCCCTTCAAACACAGGCAGGTGTCCTCCTCTCAACCCCGCTTTGCTCCTACTTCCTTCTCTTCTCTCCTCACCTGCTCTCCTTTCCTTCTCTCGTCCCCTCCTCTGCCTCCTCATCTCCTTTCAGGGCCTACAGACTCCAGATTGCACATTCCAAATTTCGGCCAAGCTGTGACGTCACATACTGCATTTTTGAATGGGTGTCGATGAGACTTCCAGCTTGTTCCTGTCTGAATTTCGGCCGCGGGCGGGTCTTTCCTGCTGCCTCACCAGTCACCACTGTCCAAAATACAGACAGGAACTAGACGGAAGTTCCCATTGAAACCCATTCAAAAAAGGAGGACGTGACGTCACAGCTCGGTCCGAAACACGGACTGTGCAAAAAGCAATGTGGAGGCACCCTTTCTCCCTACTCTCCTCTCCTTCTGTCCGTTCCTCCTTCCTTCCTTCCTTCCTTCCTTCCTTCCTTCCTTCCTTCCTTCCTTCCTTCCTTCCTCCTTCCTTCCTTCCTTCCTCTTTTCTCTCCTCGGACCTCTCAGAGGTGTATGAACCTTTGAGGAGAGGTGTACAAACAACAGGGTGTGTGGGGGAGTGTGTGTTTCCGTACGTTTTTAACGGGAGGCGACGAGAGCCAGGCGATGCGGGCAACGCTTGAATTTCATTGGCTGTAGCCAAAATCGCCCACATCGCCCATTCGCCTTCAATCGCCAGAATCGGCGGCTCTCATAGACAAACAATGGAGTGCAGGAATCATGGTCTGTCCATCGTTCAACGTCGCCTCCTGTTAACACGTACTGTCTGTGTCTGTGGCTCTCTCCCACTCACATCTTCCTGTCTTTCTGTTTCTCTAGTAAATAAGAAACACTCAGACCCGCCGCCTCCCTCTTCCTGACCTCAGTGTTCTTTCAGCTTCTCTCTGACGATCTGTCCCGTTTTCAAGTGAGAGGTCATGGACAGGGAGTGATAAGGCCGATAAAGAAAATAACTTGAATAGTTCGAACTTGAATAGTTTTTCTCTTGTGTTGCATATCGAAGGACAACATTCTTCAACATTATACAATGACAGCAGTCAATGCGTCACACCAATTAGTCATCATGGCGGTTGTTCGTAGGAAAAGTAACAGCAGCAGTACTTCTCCTCTCACCTCTCCTCTCTGTTTTTCGTCCCCGTACCTCCCCGTCCTCTGTCCTGATATCGGGTTCACGCTCCAGCGAGTCTCTCTGCTGGGAAATAAGTACAGAATCATTTACTCCGTCGCGTTGTGCTCCTTCGTCTCTCTCTTTCTCTCTCTCCAGGGGCGGATATAGCATTTCCCAATTGGGGGGCAGGAGAAAATGGTATGGGTGCTGCTTCATCGCCCGTGGCGCGAAGCGACACGGGCGATGAAGCCGCACCCATACCATTTTTAGTTACAGACTTTTATTAGGCAACTAAGCATCAATAATATCAGTTGTTGTTGAAGTTGCAACAAACACAGCATGCATAAAGCTAAAGGTATGACTCAGAGTTTTCTGTTTTCAATGATGAAATGCTGTTGGTTTAGTGGTGACACAATTGCAGGTAGTTTACCTGTAGTAGTGTTTCAAATCAATTTAATTATAAGCACTTTAATTTGAAATATCTTGTGTTGTTTTGCATGCCATCGTGTTTGGCATTTAGGGGGGGCATTGTCCCCCCCCCCCATGCCTAGATCCACCCCTCTCTCTTCTCTCTTTCTTCCCTCTCTTCTCTCTTTCCCTCGCTCTCTCCCCCCTCTCTCTCTATTCTATTCTACTATCTCCTCTCTCTATTTGTCGCTCTCTATCTTTGTTTTGTCACTTGTTCTCTCACTCTTTCTACCTCTCCCTCCCTCTCAGGTACAGAGCCAGAGTGGAGAAAGTCGAGTCGCCTTCCAGAGTCTACGTGTTCTACATCGACTATGGCAACGTGAGTAGCCTGTATTATTCTCATAACCAAAAAACGCCCCCATGTCCCTATGGATACTTGTGTCTGTGGCCAAATGCATCATAATGAAGTGAAATCAACATAGATCTGGCCGCCGATTGTCACATCATGCTCAGATATGGACCAAAATACACCACGCCTGCATGTAGTCAGGGGAAAACGATCCCGGCGTTAGCCAAACACCAGAGGCGGATGTAATTGGGGGGGGGGGGGGGGGGGGGGGAGGAGGCTTCACGCCACGGGCGTTACAGGACTTATATTTGTCAAGTAAGTATCAATAATATCAGTTGTTGTTGCAGTTTCAACAGACACGCAGCATGCGTAAAGCTAAAGGTCTGACTCAGAGAGTTTGGTTTTCAGTGATGAAATGCTGTTGGTTTAGTGGTGCCACAGCTCTAGTTAGTAGCAGTAGTAGTGTTTCAGATCATTTTAAATGTAAGCAATTTGAAATATCTTGGTTTGTTTTGCATGCCATTGTGTTTGGTGGGGCAGACAGGTCTTTCCCCCCTTGCCTATGCCTAGATCCGCCCCTGCCGAACATGCGATTTCTCGTAGCATGGACCACAATTAAAGTGGATTAATCAGTGGATTACACAAAACTCTTTTTTTGGGGTGAAAGATCCTTTTCGACAACAGCATTCGTGCACGCACTTGTGTGTGCGCACATGTGCTTGTCCATTCACCCGTGCGCCACCCACGCACCCACCCACCCAGGCACCACAAAGTGGCCCATCCGGCCGGTCCGTCAGCCCGTGGGAGATTACCCATGATGCAATGTGGCGGTAGCTTGTGTGCATTATGTGTTGACCTACAATGTGAGTGACCTCATAACGTGGACGCGTGCACGCTATGTGTGTGTGTGTGTGTGTGTGCGCCCACTTGTACTCTCGTGCAGGGGAGGGAGGGAGGGTGGGGGATTTCAGCTGGTAGATGGGACACGACCTGGCAGGCTGATAGAAGGGGGATTCTGATTCATAACTGGTATAATATGTCAACGTAGCATTAAAATCCTATAGAAGGCAGGGAAGAAAAGTCATCATACTGTATGTACAGTATATACAGTATGTCATATGCTTTCATGATGCTGTATCCATTCCAAGCATTAGTTTTGCAAAAACATAAAAATAAAACACTCCTTGGGCTGAAAATGGCCATAGCAATTGCCTAAATGTGCTGACTATATGACTATGGCAGTTTCTACATGCTGGGGAACCCCTACTCAACATTTCTAACATAAAACATCTGTGCACTCATAATGCCTGGGTCCACATTCTGGCAAAATATTCAGCAATTTTAAAGAAAAAAAAAAAAAAAACCCGCAAGACATAAGCTGTTGTAAAAAGATCTCCCATACCAATTCAAAACACCGGTCCAGGCTACTTTGCGAAAACAGGCCAAATTATTGCACCTAAAAAAGGGACACATTTGTGGTGTCATCAAACTGTGTTATGGCCTAAATGAATCTCTCTATTTTTTCTTCTTTTCTTTGTCCCTACTAATAAATTCTTTAGGTCTACCGAGCTAATTCAAAGAACACATTAACCCCTGACTAAGGGTCATTAAACTTAACTGTTATTCCCAGTCTGGCTATACATAAACAGGGGTCTCCTGGGGCCGTGTGTGTTTATAGCGCATTGCACTGAGCAGATATATATACGTAATTAGTTATTATTGGATCTGGTTTTAAAGACCACAATGGAGATAAGTTGCATGAACTTGCGTTTGGCCTGCATCTCCATGACCTCTCTCTCCAATGAACACGATATAATAGGTTTGCTTTGCATGACGTCTCATCAAATCAAAGGGCTGCATCTCCCCAATGTATCCTAACGATTTACATTTAATTGATTTGCAAAGGCTGTGTGCACAACACAATATAATGTACATCTAATTACGATATTAAAAGCAATCTAAACGATACACACAGTTTAAAGCCGCAATTATGTTGTGTAATCTGTCTCGTTATTGTGAGCTTATGGATAGGCTTTTTTCAGATGATGTATCTGAGTGAACATACTTTGAGGACTACTGAGTGCAGTTACACCATAATAGGACATCAACATTCAGGGGTTGACACTAAGGTCTCCGAGGCACTTGCCCATCGGGCAAGTGCAAGTCAGGTTCTACTTGCCCTCAGGTCATGGTCACTTGCCCCCCAAAAATATATTGTAAATTTTGCATTTAAGTTTACTTCCTACTTGGGTGCTTTAAACCAGGGGTTTTCAACAGGTGGTCCCTGAGAGGGTTCCAGGTGGTCCCCAGCTAAGTTCTTTAACCAGATGTAACTCTTGAGAACGTAAAAATGAAACCAAATGGACCCTTGCGGGTCCATTTGGTTTCATTTTTACACTCTCAAGAGTTAAAATTCATCATCTTAATTAGCCCAGGTCGCAATGCCCACCTTCAAGATCAATGTATCTTGTGTTGTGTTATAGTGCACTAAGTTGCACACTTGCCCGATCGGGCAACCAGGTAGCAGTCTTCACTTGCCCCAGCATTTTTTTAACTTGCCCCGGGCAAGCGGGCAAGTGTTAGTGTCAAGCCCTGAACATTGCAAAACATTCAATGCTGTCCTCCTTGGAAAGCAGTTACGTTCCATACGAAGCTTCAGATGAGTGAAAACATGATTGGCTTGTCGTCTGGACTCTTGAGCCTTGTTGTTTAAAGTGCAGTTAAAAAAACAAACAAAAAACAAAACACAAGCACTGCAGTGTGTGCATTGCTTTTATATGGCTGGAAATTGAATTCAATGATATTTGCTGCTCAGTCCTCTCACTGAAAATGCTGATTGTCCAAAAAGCAGTTTTCAACCGTGCTCCTATCTGCAAAAACAAAAGAAGTCAATGATATGAGTAATGTGTGCGTGGCTGTGTACGTGGTTTGCCCCATTCTCCTTCTACACCACATTCTGCCACATATAGCCGATGAACAAGGCCACAGCAGTTATAAGCTTGTACTGTAGCTCTGCTATCTTGGGCTAATGTTCCTCTGAAAATAGGGATGCTGTAGGGTTGAAATGAGACAAACAATTAGCAATGATTACCAACGTTACCAGCTGTGTGGTCGTCTAGAGACGAGGCAGCCAATCAGCAAGCAGAATTGTAACTAGCATGTCGACCAGGCGTGAAGTTCTCCTAGGTTGGCTGGTTAGTGATTGATTACGAACCAGTCGCTTTGCAAACAGTTAATGTCACACAGAGGCCACGGACCCCCTCTTGAATACCTCCTGTCTAATGAATAGTATACAAAAAAATCAAATAAAATGCTGCGCTAGTTCTGACACTTCTGGAGGATGTTATATATTTCGTTCTTAAAACGTAACCACTTGAAACTAGCGTCCCTATTCTGTGGGTGAACATTCAGTGGGAAGTGTAACACACTTAGTTCTTGTGACAATGGTTGGTCCATTGGAAAAATATGTCGATGCGATGCTTCCACACTGGAGCATCAGTGTTTTAATGTGAATACTTGACGCGTGTCAGGAACACTCCATTCCCTAACTCTTTGACTGTGCCAGTGTGCCACGGCCTAAAACTAAACCGAGCACTCGGCCAGCGCAAGTACCTGTCAACCAACCAGACCCCCAGAGTTGAGGACTTTGAATCCACTGAGCCCCCGGCTGGGCCGAGTGTAATCCTGTAGCGCAGGATGATTAGCCTGACCGCTTCTGACTGCATGACGCGTTCAGTTTGTCATAGCGCTATTTCAATGATCAAACAAACTATGGAAATCCGGTTGTTTTTCATCATTCACTTCCTTATTTTCCAACAGAAAGAAAGGATTTTTTTTTTGCTCCTAATAATGGAGCTTTCCGTGGTTTTGATCAAACACGCATACTTCTGTCAACATCCCTCTCGCTCAACTGTAAACAAACCCAACATGCAGTGTAAGTGTATACAGGGTATGGTACAGCTATGTACAGCCATGGCCCATGCATAGAGAGAGCTGGTCCACGCATCAATTTCCAATGGCCCCATAAAAAAATCTCCTTGGCCCCTCAGATCGAAATCGTGAGGAGAAAAAAGTTATATTTGGCAATGGTTTGGCAATAAGTAATTCAAGCCAATAAATTCCATTGTAACTTGTTTCATGGCAAGATTAGCATCTGTAAAAACACAACATTCCTCACCTCCAGCCTTGGATGGGGATGGAGAGAGGTG
>CM076987.1:19848820-19879551 GCA_039105355.1 Benthosema pterotum
TTATTTCTCACTTTGTGCTCTCATAGCTGCTGTAAAGGTTTAAAAAGATGGAATCGTGTGCACTATGCACACTTATATACTGTAACTGCTTTGTTCGTTGAAGTCATTATTTCTGGCAATAAGAGTGAACATGTCAAGACACTAGTGAGGACTGAACAAGGTTGTTTCTCTGGGGACTGTAAATACAGTAACTTCCGCAACTAGAGTCAGCAACTTCTCCAACTACCGCTGATAGTCTCAAAAGCTCACCCTTTCCCCAGGGTGACTGTATAGTCTCTTGAACAGTTTAAGTCAGGGGTTCCCAAAAAGGTAGATCACAATCTACCACCAAATGATAACGGCTGTGCAGGTAGACCACATGGCATGCCCCTAAGATTATACACATTATATATTCATCTGCTACGCTAATTAAGGTGACCTGATTGATTGTCATAAAAAAGGACCTGTCGGTGGATCAGAATTCTAAACATTGTACAGCAATACGGTCAAACAAAGTTCTGTATGTTTTTTTTAATACATTGCAATGGAGTGGGTCATGTAAACGAGCACATAATATTGCTGCTTTCTTTTGTGCTATTTCTAATATTGCTGTTCTCAATGACCCCTGGAGAGTTAATTTGCCATGCACATGTGGAAAGATAGTGGAAAGAATTGCATTTTGGAGCGATGGAAATATATTGGCCCCATTCTAAGCTTATGGTGGGGTTAGGGAAACAGCCCTCCACAAAAATAACAACTAGACCACTTTTTTTTTGGAAATAAATCTACTGAAAGTAAAAGTAAGAACGCCTTCTGGGGTGGAATTCTCCCCTAAAACGGATTAAAAGCATGGATTAGGCAATGAAAACACACCTCAGGCATCTCGTTAATCGCAAGTCTTCTACAACCGATTAACTAGCAACTCACAAAAGTGTTTTTTTTTTTTTTTTTTTCACTTAGTTTTTGTCGCATTTTAGTGAACTGGAATGTTTTGGTGTTGGCCCCAACCCAGTGTGTTTTCTGATTTGCACATGAGATGCACACGTTTGGAGCAAGCATTGGAGAATATTGGCGCCCTGATCAGACCAAATCTGCATTTGATTTAGTCAACTAAAATCAGTGTTGGGACATGTGCACTACGTAACTTAATATATTACATAATATATTACCAAATTGCAGTAATTTGTAATATAAATATATTACTCAACAAAAATCTAATATATTATACTTTTTCTTTCTGCATTGCTGCACTATTTGCTGCAGTAATATATTGCACTTGCAGACAGTAATATTTTAATATAATATATTGCTTTAAAATGAAGGTAATAATTAAGTAATAATTAAGTAATATATTAACAAGGTAACAATATTCCCAACACTGACTAAAATGCATTTCGGTGGACGTCGATGCTGTCGTAATTGTGCAATGGTGACAGCCCTGTGCAGGCAGCAATCGGGAGAAAGATGCTTGCATGTTGACTCTGGGTCAAATCTTTACAGCCCTTTGCACTGGCGTGGTTAACCAGCTCAGTGTTTTTGTGGTTAGAGCGTCCGCCCTGGGACTGGGAGGTTGGGGTTCGAATCCCGGCCGGGTCATACCAAAGACTCTAAAAATGAGACCCAATGCCTCCCTGCTTGGCACTCAGCGTCAAGGGTTGTATTGGGGGTAAGTCCCTGTGACATACTAGCGTCATGTCCAGGGTGTGTACTTGTAACTACAGTATATGGGCCTCAATGGTTCAGCTGGGCCTCAAGACATCATGGCCTGGCAAGGCTAGTTACTGGCGTGGTTGGGAATTGAACCCTCGACCGCGCAGTCTCAGAGTGTGCTGTAGAGGGGGAGGGATAGAGGGATCGGGGGTGTGATGCGTTTACCCTGTCTGTTTTGTTTGGACGTCGGGTGGCCGTGTCATCGTCAAAGCCGCAATCACTCACCCACGTAATGGTGATGAGGCTCATTTTGTGCGATCGTAGTTTAATCGGCGTCATTATCTCCGTTAATTCTTCGGACGGTTATGGTTGCCATCAAAGCCATCAGTGATTGCAACGCTGTTATCATGTGATCGTTAGTGCTCCAGTCATTATGGTAACAAGCGCCCCTCTACTCAGCCACCTAGAGGTGTGCAGTATCGGATAAGTTACTGTCGCACACAACAGTGTTGCCAACTTGGCGCATTTGTCGCTAAATTTAGCTTTTTTTCTAGACCCCCGTACCACCAAAATTTGTGAAAAACTCCTGGCGAAAAATCTAGTGCTTTTTTGCTGGTGAGTTGGGCGAAATTGAGGGTTTTATCTCTGGTGCCTGTTGATCATTTTTCCTCCTATATAGATAGTCATCCTTCCTTCCTAAGAAAGGACCATTGGTAACCAAATGGACCCTTATACAGTAAATCTGTAACTCTTGAGGTCGTGAAATGAAACCAAATGGACCCTTACTGGTCCATTTGGTTTCAGTTTACGCTCTCAAAGTTAAATTATATTTAAGCTTCCGAATTACCTAATTTTCAAGAATCCACACATTTAGAAAATGTAGAAGAATTGCTATTTTGATTCTAGTGCGTTTTGGAAGTGCCACTAGTGCATTTTGGATTTTCTTTGGCAGTTGGCAACACTGCTGTCGCAAGACGCAGACACAACTAAGTAACTTTAGGTCGATGCTCTGGCTAGTAGTAATGCAAGCATTCAAGTGTGTGTGTGTATCTGTGTGTGCGTACCAAGAGAGAGAGAGAGGATTTGTCATCATCGCCTTCACTGCAACATTTGTTCCATTGACCCTTGAGGCTTGTAATGGAAGCAGAATAAATAACAGCGGTTTTATTTACATAACACATGCATGTAACACACAGCCGCCGCCGCTGCAGCGGCAGCGGAGCACATAGCGTCTTATATGTCCGGTTTGGAAACCTCGTACGTCCCAAACTGTGACTTTTTTCCCCAGCATTAACATTCAGAAATGGCACATACTATGTGCTGTATATCGACGAGCTCGGAAAATGCGCGGCGCTTCGTGACAGCGGCTATATAGTGATGTCAACTGTCCACTCTAAGGCCCGTAATTATACCGACAGCAGCCGTCATTTTCATGTCACTCTCGGGGCTCGCTGTGGCTGTCAATTTGTTTAGGGGGCGTGTCTCTCGTTCGTATGGACGAATTAAGCCAAAGAAAGACCATAACGAAACCTCTTATCGCCTATTTTAGTCAACCATTTTGTGTTTTTCAAAATGTGTGTCACGATCTGCTACTTTTGTTTTGTTTTTTGTTTTTTCTTTTGGATGCGAGTCTTCTTTGAGTTCCAAAAATGAATATGCAGCACTTTAGAGAGAAAGAGAGAGAGTGTGGGTTATTTCTTTTCCTTTCCTGGACATAGGAGTTTTTCACACCAGAAACACGATGAGCAGCGAGCGTGCCGGCAGACACATCAGGCGTTTCTTCAAACCGGACCCCCAAATGTACAGTACATAGCCTGCGGCTGCGGCCCATCACAAGCCCTCGCGCAGCCTTGTAGATTTAGCCAATTTTCCGCTCCAATTTGACAACAACAACCAAATATGGGCACGACAGCTTGAAAGTGGTTCAAGGGCCATAATAATTGTATTAATTAAATTTGAGTAGAAATGGAATTTGTTCATATTTTTTCTTGAGGGTTGTTTTTTTAAGTTGTTTTTTTTTCATTTACTCTTTCCAAATGCCCCCTCTGGCAGACCCACGCAGACCTCGACACGTTCTCTCCGACGTCGGCGGCAGCCATGTTGTTGTTCATACCCCCACCCCCCCAACATTATGAAGCTTGCCTCGTTTGTTTCCCCTCTCATTATGCTAATTGGCCTGGCGGTATGTATGAGAGCCCACTCTGTAACGCCCAAGATAAAGGAAAACGGAGGATATTTATTTCCGCCACAATTAACTTCTCCGCAGCGCGCAACGACCCTCGCACATTACTCTAGCGGTCGTTCTCGCCACCGGACAAATTGATGCCCGCGAAGGAACGGGGAACGGAGTGTGGCCTGTAGGAGTGGAGTTGTTGATAAATAGTTGAATGCATTACAAGCGTGCAGCTCACATTTGTGTATACACTCATTTATGTATGTCTGACGTGTGTGTGTGTGGATATCGATTGCGCCTGGAGGAAATCTTTCATGTTCCGCAATGGAGCCAATGCAGTTGTAGTTAATCACAATTATATTACAATTGTTAACGATAGTTTTGAACTATTGACAATTTAGTCATTTAGGCCAGGGGTTTTCAACAGGTGGGCCGGGGACCACCTTTGGTCCCTGAGAGGTTCCAGATGGTCCCCAGGCTAAATGATTGACAGTTGGTTAACCAGATGTAACTCTTTGAGGTGTCATGTTTACACTCTCAAGAGTTAATTAGCCCAAGTCTACACAACTAGTAGATTAATGGTCAAAAATCCATCCTGGAATTGTGGCTAAATTGTGGACAAAGCCAATAGAAACCTTTAGTTTTGCAACCATTTCATAGGCGTCGTGACTAAGTGGTTGGCATCGTAGAATGATTTTGCTGTCTCATTTTCGGGCATGCCCATTTTCAATGCATTTGTAGCTTGTACCCGTTTGACAAACAGTTGAAACATGGAGATACAGGGTTTTTCTTCGAACAAGACAGCGACAATGCGACAGCAAATATATACACGATGTACCACATGTGTGCACAACACATTTACATAGTATACAGTACATGCCTTACACACACGCACACTCACACACACACACACACACACACACACACACAGGCCCACAAACAAACATTAGCCTGCTTATATTCACTCTCATAAACAAACACATGCACACTAACGGAATAACCAATGACAAGGCTTCCTTATATATATACTGTATATACAGTGGCCCAAGGCAGTGGATAAGGCAGGCAGCATGCATGGCTGCCTGTCTCCGGCTCCGGAGAGTATTCTGACCCCTGACCCCGCAGCCAGCAGCCAGAACTATAAAGCAGCTCTAGCTAATGGAGCTTATAGCGTTGTGTCGTGAGCAAGTGATTTAAAAACCCACCGTCTAAACCAGGGGTTTTCAACCTTTGATGCCAGGGCCCACTATTTATTCAGAATTTGAGCCACGGACCACCACTTGAGGACATTTTAGCTTTACCACAGACCCCAAAACTAAAGATTTATTTTTGCTTTTGTCCATCTTCTAGTTGTGTAGACTTGGGCTAATTCACATGATGAATATTTTAACTCTTGAGTGTAAAAATGAAACCAAATGCCGGGTCCATTTGGTTTCATTTTTACGTTCTCAAGAGTTACATCTGGTTAAACAACTTAGCTGGGGACCACCTGGAACCCTCTCAGCGACCACTGGTGGTTCCCGGACCACCTGTTGAAAACCCCTGGTCTAAACAATGGGCCGATAGGCTCACAGCAATGCTTCTATCAACCCTTTTTTTTATTTCATATCGAAGCCCATTATTTACCAGGCATTATTTTGAGCTACAGATCAACATCCGTCTGGTCCTCTTTTTAGTTACCGGCTGTCCATCATTCATAACTCAACCTTTTTCGTACCAGGGCCCACTATTTATTCTGATGATCTGATGACATTTTAGCCCCTGCACAGACCCCAAAACTAAAGATTTGTTTTGCTTTTGTCCACACTTCCGGGCTGGATTTTGCAAACAAAACAGGCAAACATACAGATCAAAATGTCCATTTATCTCCTACATTCTCTAGTTGTGTAGACTTGGGATAATTCAGATGATGAATATTTTAACTCGTGAGAGTGTAAACATTCATTTTTACGCTCTCAAAGAGTTACAACGGGTTAACCAACTTTCCATCATTTAGCCCGGGGACCACCAGAAACCTTCTCAAGGACCACTGGTGGTCCCCGGTCCACCTGTTGAAAACTCCTGTACTAACTGAACTCCAAGTTGGACCCCCATCCTCATGCTGGTGGTCCACAGACTGTTGGTTGAGAACCCACTAGCTTACTGTACCAATTTACTGTAGTTAAAAAGTCAACTCGATCTAGGATTTGGACGAAAACGGCACCGACTTAGGGGGGAATCGCGTCCATTTTCAACAAAGTCATTAATATACCTTAGAGGTGTTGTGTGGACATGAAAAAAAGGTCCATTCTGTGTTTCCTAGAAAAGGAGTTCTGAAAAAAAAAAAAACACGGTGGAAAATCACAACTTGATATCAATTTCAATCTGGCGGCGGCTTCGTAAATCCACGGCGCACCATTGCTATAGCACACTTCAATCCTCCATTAACCTGTATGAGGTGCGGGGAAGCACTTAACATCACACACCATCTAATCCTGGCCAATCGCAACTCACATCCTCACTTTCGCCTTCAGTAATAACTCTGCAGACACTTGTGCCACAGTGATTACAACGACGTATCGAATCCTGTTCCAAAGCTCTCCTTTGCCACTTGGCATTATTTTTCTTTCCCCCTTGATAATAATTACAAGCACAAAAGCCCATGCCATTTTTATGTCTTTTTTTTTTTCAAAACCGCGAGTCGTGAAACAGAAAGGCATCAGCTTGCGAGCAGTGCAAGGGTTTTCTGGGCTGTTGTCTCGCGTATTTAGGCGAGCATTAACTTGTGTTTGTTACGGCTGAACTATAATCGCCTCACGGCTTACAAAGAACGTATCCAATAAAGAGGGACAATGGGGGCTGTTACAACCCTGTCAACCAGAGAAAGACTTCAGAGAGACAGACAAATGAGAATGAATCAAATGTTCTCCCCCAAGGTTGATGAGTATTGTTTGGCAAAAGGGCAAATTTGTATTCAAAAGATGCGACTCGCAATTCAAGTGTCTGCGGCTTTGTTCAGAGTGCGAATCCAAATGGTTTTATCGAGTCGCCGGCGCTGAATGTCCAACGCTGTTATTATGTAACGTTCGACGGGTGCCGTAACCGCTGTTTATCTCCGTGCGATGAAGTATAAATCGAGCGTCTTTAGAAACCAGACTTGAATCGTTAACTAATCAAATCAGTTAACATTCTTCGCTTTATGAAACAAGCACTGATTGTTCTGGAAAATATTTATTTAGGGGAAATACACGGGACACTTCTGCTGATGGATTCTCTGCCTTAGCCTTGTGCCCAGCCTATTCCTCTTGGCAGCACAGACTATTGATGGTGCTGTCAGGCATGTCTATGATACCATCTGTGAAAAGGTTGATTTTGCAACAAGATTGTATACAACATGTAGTGGAGGGTTCAAATCTAAGGTAGCCTACCATTTCCATTTTCTGTTTGTTTGTTTGTTTTTTCTGTTCAGACTTGATCAAACTCAATTCTGATTCCACTCTTAACAAAGTCAAAATAACCATGCAGATTTAGGCTGCCAGTGTGCAGTTCTGTGAAGTAAAACAAGAGGAAGTCGCCAAACATTTTCTCCTCAATCAGCATTGGAGCACAACCTCTGGACACTCTTGAGCGTCCCCCCAAACCCCATTATCATCTTAAGAGGGAATGAGCATTGTGCTTTTTTTTTTCTGATTGCCGCCCGTTTCCAAACAGCTTCTCTCCTTCTCCTCCTCGCAGTTCCCCGGGAGCACGCCAAAAGCCTCTCTTACGCTGGCCCCGTTCCCTCGGAAAGGGGCTATCAAGAGTGGTTTCAAAGTGGCCTTTGTCCCCTTCTCCCTATCTATTCCATTTATACTCTATATTCATTATTTCCCTGGGGATTGGGGACACGCAGACGCGGAGGGGGCTATCTATACCGCTTTGCCGTTAAAGCATTGCATAACAGATGGGGTGTAATGCATACTGGCACTTCATAGCCGTATCGGTAGACCCCTGCGAGTGCGTCCAAGGTTAAAAGCAGGCTTTAAGGGTGCCATTGTCCCCCGGAGTGGGACGGGTAGCGAGGGGATAATCGTGCTTTATTCCGGCATGCTGGTGATCGGCGAGTACACCACCATATGGATAGCATTCTACCCCCACCCCCCCTCCCTCCCTCCACGCCGCACTGAAGGAAAGCATAGTTGACTGTCAACCTGAGAGAGAGAGCGTGCAGGTGAAGTCACAGAGCCAGCTGCTGCTTGGCTCTGTGACTGAGTGACAGGGAGAGGGAGAGGCTGCTTTGAACGACGTGGGGCAGAGATGGAAAGAAGAGAGAGGGAGAGACGAGTTAGTGACGTTGGCAGAAACCTCACAACTGCAGGCCTCACAACTACACACGCGTGCGTGCGTTGTGTGTGTTTTTGTCTGTCTACGTTAAAGCTTGCCTTATCGTTGTGTGAGGACACGGGAGTTGTCAAATCAGCAGGGCGTTTGTAGACATACACCTGCTATGTCTCACCGTTTTCCATCCAATAGACCAGTGGTTTTCAATATTTGTGATACCAAGGGCCCAGTATTTATTCAGCATTTGAGCCACAGTCCATCATTTGATGACATTTTAGCCCCATAGACCTGAAAACTTTTTTCTTCTTTTGCTTTTGTCCACAATTACCAGGCTGGATGGGCAAAATGACTAATTTAATTGGGCTAACTCAGATGATGAATATTATAACTCTTGAGAGTGTAAGTAAACATGAAACCGAGGGTCCATTTGGTCCATCTGGTTAACCAACTTTCCATTATTTAGCCTGGGGACCACCTGGAATCCTCTCAAGGACCACTGGTGGCCCTCGGACCACCTGTTGGCCCTGTCTATTGTTTGTGTTCATTAACCTATCGGACGGAAACCTTGTATGTCCAAAACGTTGTTTCAAATTCAAAAAATGTCAATGTGGGATGATGTGATACGATCAAGTCGAGGTTTAATTTAGAAAATGACACAAAAAGTAATAATATGGGAGCTTCCCGCTCAGAAGACGGCAACGATAATGATAAAAAAAACAGAATGAATGCATCAATCGCGGCCGCCGCGGTTCTTGCGTTGGCACTTCAACACCCCTCCCTGGGGGACACCGCGTGACGCTCTATCGCTCAATCCGTGTCATCGAACGGCCCGGCGTCATCGCCGCCGGGTGGGGAGGGAGGGGGCGCCGCCGCCGATTGATTATTTCCTTCCGCACAGCTGCTGCTGTGAATGGAAACCGACTGTGTTTTCCAGACGTCGCAGCAGCAGCGTTCCACGCTGCACACGGCTCCATCTGCACAGAAAAAAAAACCACAACTGCGTTTTCACATGGTTTCAGCCCCTCACAAACCAACTCGGATCGTTTAGGGAGACATTATGTGAATCGATGCGAAAATGATGTTAATTTCTTTCCCTGCGCGTTGCGCGAACACAAAAGCACTTGAGGTTCATTTTGCCTTTTTGCCCTTTAGGGTGTGGATATGCTGTGGGGAAAAAAGCTTTTGTAGCAACAAAGCATGTTATAAAAAGTTGTTAATTCAGTGCTGGGACTCGATTAAAAAATAATAATCTCATTAATCAGAGACTTTGTAATTAATTAATCAATCAAAATTAATCGTGTGTTGAATTGCATATCAATATTTGACCCCAGGAGCAATGTTCTGTATACATGAGTGAGTCGATCAGTTATTATTTTTAAACAAATTAAATATATTACATTAATTATAAATTTCAAATGCACTGGACCTGAATTAGGCATCTTCTCCCACCATGTGTATTGGGGTTTCTTGTATGTTCGCTTGAAACTCCTGCAGTGAGATAACTTAATCACAACATTATTCTTTGTGTACTTAATCAAAATGAATCAGTTAAAGTATCAGACCGAAGTCAGAGACACCCAACTGTAGTTAGTATTTTATCAAAACACTTTTGGGTGGTTTCAAAACAGATTAATTCTTCAGTCAAACCCAGCTGTGTTTGGAACTCAATGCAGTGATGGGACTCAAACCGTGAGCTTGATTTCTATTTGCTTTTATTACTGTGATAGTGGATACTGTGATCACGTAGGATGTTTTTGTTTCCAGGAAGAAATTAAAAATCGATTTTCATGTACTTATGGACTTTTGAAAACAATACACAGAAGTGAAAATCAACCCATTTTTGCTTGTTTTTGTGGCATGCATTATTGTTTCCGTATGGCCATAATGATAACCTAACAGATGTTTTACAGGGTTGACACTAAGGTCTCCGAGGCACTTGCCCATCGGGCAAGTGCAAGTCAGGTTCTACTTGCCCTCAGCTCATGGTCACTTGCCCCCAAAAATATATTGTGAATTTTGCATTTAAGTTTACTTCCTGCTTGGGTGCTATAAACAGGTGGGGGTTTTCAACAAGTGGGGGCCTCTCATGGACCACCAGTGGTCCCTGAGAGGGTTCCAGGTGGTCCCCAGTTAAGTTGGTGTAGAAATGAAACCAAATGGACCCTTGCGGGTCCATTTGGTTTCATTTTTACACTGTCAAGAGTTAAAATTCATCATCTTAATTAGCCCAGGTCTACACAACTAGAGAATGTAGAAGATTAATGGTCATTTTGATGTGTATGTTAATTTGCCTGTTTTTTTCCCCAAATCCAGCCTGAATTGTGGATAGCTAGAAAGCAGTGAAAGACACAGAGGCAGAGTGCAATGACTGCCTTCAAGACAAATTTATCTTGTGTTGTGTTATAGTGCACTAAGTTGCACACTTGCCCAATCGGGCAACCAGGTAGCAGTCTTCACTTGCCCCACCATTTTTTTTTACTTGCCCCGGGCAAGTGTTAGTGTCAAGCCCTGTTTTATTATAGTTTGTGGAAAAACATATTTTTCATTTTAGTGGCGCTTTAACAGCCTGCTACTCAGTCTGTCTATGTAAAGGTATGATTCATTGCTTTTATATGACATAACCAAAAAAAAACAATATACCGAACCGACTAAAGGACAGGCAATGCACTCCCAGTAGTTGTGTAGAACGCCTGTGTGGAAATGTGGCAAACCACATGCACACACACAAAGATCCCTGACTCCATGGCAAACAGTGCATTCCAAAAGTGTACATGCCCAACATTAGCCCAGAGCTCAGTCAGCACCCCATCCAGTCTCTCTTGCTGGCTGAGCTCTCTTGCCACAAGATTGCCTGTCCAATTCTGGCTAAACCGCAACCTGAACAAACACGCTGATCAACATTGCAAACGAAAATAAAGACGGGCCACTTTTATTGCTTGTATATATCCGTATAATCTGTCGAGGATATCATGGGATGATAATGCAATCTGTCCGCATCTATTGAGTATAATCTAGTATAATCCAGCCACCGGTGCCATGGTGACATTATGGCCCGGAGGTGTGCTAACGTATGGAACTGTAGAAAATGGAGATTAGACTGTTAGAAAGTATAGCATTACACCGTATCCCTTTAAGGATGCGATGCCCCCAAAACGTACATTAGAATCAAGAGACTGCAGTAGGTCACTTAGACTAAGTACATATTCCTACCATTGTGCATGCATGTATGTATGCATACATGCATAATGCACACATAGTGCACGTTTCGCAAGCGGGCAGTACGCACACAGGCGCAGATTGAATGTCACAGGGCGCGACTTAATCCGTTACACATCTGGCATACCGCATATATCGTCTGTCGGCCGGAAAGCTCGCATGTCCAAAAGCGCTCACCGCGATTCAAACTCAAAAGCAGCGGCGAGATCGAAGAGACGCGCTCAGAGCCCTCATGGATCCGCTACTTACGGAGCTTCTGTGTCACACTGTAGAGCAGTGGTTTTCAACCAGTCGTCCGGGGAACACCAGTGGTCCTTGAGAGGGTTCCAGGTGGTCCCCAGCTAGGTTGGTTAACCAGATCAAAAGTTGGTTCACCAGATGTAACTCTTAGGGAAAGTAAAAATGAAACCAAATGGACCCTTGCGAGTCCATTTGGTTTCATGTTTATGCTCAAGAGTTAAAACATTTATCATCTGAATTAGCCCAAGTCTACACAACTAGAAGATTAATGGTCATCTGTATGTTTGTCTGTTTTGTTTCCCAAATCCAGCCTGGTGTTGTGGACAAAAGACAGAGGAAATCTTTAGTTTTGGGTTCTGTGGGGCTAAAAAGTCCTCAAATGGTGGTCCTCCGTGGCTCAAATGCTGAATAAATAGTGGGCCCTGGTATCAAAAAGGTTGAAAACCCCTCTTGTAGAGAGTACAGTAGTAAGTAGGGCGTCCATTTACGATTGGAAAAAACATGCACACAGTTTGATTATGGAGATGGGAGGTTTCTGTCGACGGCGATGAGGATGTGATCTTTTTTGTGCCGTACGGCACATGTGTTGCTTGGCAGTCGTGTGCCTTCAAATATATAGCGGGATTATTTTCCATCCGTGAGTGATACTATAGTCTCGTCATTGTCGAGGCATTGTGCATTTAGGGCAATACGGAAGGTTAAGTGAACTCTCAGGCAGACGCATGTGGCACCTAATCTCTCAGTCGGTCGTCTAATCTCTCGGCGAAGGCCCATTTGGGGCTGGGGAAAGGGCGGCTGCACGCGATGGAGGTGTTGGCTTAATGGAGAGAATAAAAATGACAAAAAAACCCTAAAGATTCTCTGTGGTGGGTGGGTGGAGAGCAGATGGTGTTATTGCATTTCCCATGCAGCTCCCATTCTGTGGCACTGAGGACAATTGAAACTGTTCTCTTTTAGGGCTTTGGCTGCCATTTGGAGATGCATAATTGTCTTCTTTATATTTACCCTTTACTCCTCTGCTGTGCTCTCCGAGTGTGTATTGCAACTACAAACTGCCACAACATTATTTTAGGATGTGTTTTTTTTTCTTTCTGCTTTTGCCATTTCAATTCAATCAAGTCTCCCTCTAAATTTTAGAGCCTAAGGCCTGGATTTGCGTCAATGCTAAACCCCTTATCGCTTAACTTCTTTGCCTTTTTAAACAATTTAAAAAAACATTTATCGCTAGGTGAAATGGCCAGTCTACAAGTTCACAACGTGTCAATAGATTTGGCATGTTGAACTTTTCCAAAAAAAGTTCTTCAAAATAGTAAAAAAGGCAAAGGAGTTAGGGATAAGCGGTTTAGCACGTTATGAAGATGAAGCCCTGAAAGTGCCAGAATTTCTCCCCCGCCCATGTCTATCTCTCAAACTCTACTATACTTGTGGGGACATTTATCCCTCACTAACATAGCAATACAAGTGCACGTGTGAGTGCGTGCGTGCGCGCGCGCACACACACACACACGCACACACGCACACGCACACACACACACACGTGCACATACGCGCACACACAGCAGGGCGGATGTAGAATTTCCCAATTGGGGGGGCAGGAGAAAATGGTAAGGGGGCGGCTTCATCGCCACAGTCACTACAGTAAATGCAGGGAGGGGTGCATTACCTTGTGACACAAAGATGTCCGTTTCCCTGTAATAACTCTGAGGACTGCCTTGGAGTCCTGGAACCCCCTGCTGAAGGACCCGTTTACGTGTCCTCATGCACTGAGGGCCATAAAGCAGCACCCATACCATTTTCAGTTACAGGACTTTTATTAGGCAAGTAAAGCATCAATAATAACATCAGTTGTTGTTGAAGTTGCAACAGACATGCAGCATGTATAAAGCTAAAGTTCTGACTCAGAGAGTTTTCTGTTTTCAATGATGAAATGCTGTTGGTTTAGTGGTGACACAGCTGTAGTTAGTTAGTAGCAGTAGTAGTGTTTCAAATCATTTTAAATATAAGCACTTTAATTTGGTGGGGCAGTCTGGGCATTTAGGGGGGCATTGCCCCCCCCCCCCCCAATGCCCATGCCTAGATCCGCCTCTGACACACAGTGTGGCGTCTTGAGATTAGAAACGGAGCTTGACTGTTGCTACCTGCGGGCATCGATTTGTCTGTAGCAGAGAAAGAAGGGATGTTTTGGGTGGCAGGCAGGTAGCCAGGAGGGCCATCAGATGATGGCTTCACAGAGGAGGGAGAGAGAGGGAGAAGCAGACGGCGAGGTACGTCGTGTCCAATAGGGCCTGCTTGCTGTTTATTTCCACATTATATTATGCATATATACTGCACATTAATGCAGATGTGAAGCTCTCCGCCTGACGGATATAAGCCAAAGTGTTTTGACATCCAGGGACATAATGGTCCACGCGCAAAGAGAAACCTTCTTTCTCCCTCCTCCTGCTCTCTCCTTCCTTCCAGGCCCGGATGTAACATTTTCCAACTGGGGGGCAGGCAAACTGGTGACACGGATTGAACGGTCTCTATAGCGATAGAGCGCCACGCGGTGTCCCCCGGGAGGGCTGGGAATGCGAACTCAAGAACTGTGGCGGCCGCGATGGATGCATTCATTCCGTTTTCGGTTGCAGGACTTATATTAGCCAAGTATAAGCATAAAAAATAATTTCAGTTCTTCTTGAAGTTGCAACAGACATGCAGTATGCATAATGCTAAAGGTCTGACTCAGAGTGTTCTGTTTTCAATGATGAGGTGTTTGTGTAAGCACTTTAATTTGAAATATCTTTGAAATTCAGGTTGTTTTGCATGCCATCACGTTTGGTGGGGAAGTCGGGACATTTAGGGGGCGTTGACCCCCCATGCCCTTGCCTAGATCCGGCCCTGGTCTCCTCCCCTCCCTCCCTGCTTGTATTGCGTCCTTTGCAGGTCTCTGTTATATGCAGTCGGAGCAAAGCTTGGCCAGACTGCTTGCCCCCCCTCCCCTCCCCTCCGCCTGAGAGTGCACTCTCGCTCACGCACACAAAATAACACACACACACACACACACATGCACACATACAGTCAAACGTCCAGTACTCGTTTAAACGCACACTGACTATCTCTCATTGCCCTAGAGACTGTAGCCTGTCCCTGTCTGTCTGTGCTCGTGCGTGCGTGTGTGTGCGTGTGTGTGTGTGCGTGTGTGTGTGTGTGTGTGTGTGTGTGTGTGTGTGTGTGTGTGCGCGCGCGTGCGTGCGTTTGCATGCGTGAGAGCGATGGGATGGGAGTGGACTAGACGCAGTGGATAAACATGCCATCTCCGTACAGTGCCCTGGCACAGTGCAGTTCACCAGCGGTGGCACATGGCCACTGACTCTCCACTCTCTCTCTCTTTCCGTCCCTCTTCCTTGCCCTGGTGTGACAATGACATTGCATTGTCGCATAGTAGCAAATACATATTTGTTTACAAGATGTTTAAAGTGATTTTTTATCTACTATGGTCCTAATAAGCCCCAGGTAATTGATTCTTGTTATCAACCATATTGCCCCAGCCCTATTATTAATAGTTTTGTTTAAAAATGTAATGGTGGATGGGGTCAAAACAATCAAATTCAGTGTTACTAATAATAGAAGATTGAAAATCATTAAGAACGATATAAATGTTAAAATGGGCATGACAAGACTAGGTCTTGGCCTCTGTCTTGACCAGTCTTGGTATTGTCTTGTTCTCTGCCCCTCTAGGTCTTGGTCTTGTCTTGTTCTCCGCCCCACTAGGTCTTGGTCTTGTCTTGATCTTGACCCTCTAGGTGCTAGTCTCGTCTCGATCTCGTCTCGATCAAGTCCGTGGTTGTCTTGGTCTTGTCTTGATCTCGACCCTCTAGGTGCTAGTCTCGTCTCGATCTCGTCTTGATCAAGTCCGTGGTTGTCTTGGTCTTGTCTTGGTCTCGATTTAAGTGGTCTCGACTACAACCCTAGGTAATTCTGGCCACAGAAGTTCACAGGATCTACTGAATGTGAAGAAGGCAGCACAGCAAGGAATGGAAAACAATTCACACCCATCTTTTACTTTCTCTAATAACCTAAAACATGAAACTAAGGGCCCTGATACACCTAGCAATGTTTTGATCAACATCAACAAGCAACCTTCTTTCTATAGAAAATGATCAACTCCTGGTTGTTCAGAAAAGTCAGATCTTAGTGCCCTCTACTGGTCAACATTTCAGAATCCTCCCATCACTGCCCTCCTTGGCGTCACCTGATCCTGTCTCCTAGACTCCCACAGATAAACTTTTCTGAAACCATGGCTGCTGCACAAAGACAAGGATTTTGTAACTTCTATTTCGCTAAATGAACATTTTTAGTTGGGTGGCAGTTGGGTGAAAATGATTCAATGCAAACTAAGGCTTCTTTTTTCCTGAGAGTGTACAAATGGAACCAAATGGACCCTATCGGGTCCATTTGGTTCACATTTGTACACTCTCAGGAAAAAAGAAGCCTGTTGTGTTGCCTGTTGCCATGTGTCTCATCATGTTGCCTGTTGATGTTGACATTGCTAGTTGATATTGATCAAAATATTGCTAGTGTAACAGGGCCTGATAGGACAAACAAACGTGTCCTTTAATTGCCATGGCTCCCTCCTTCCCCGTTACTTCAAGGTGAAGACGTTATGTACACATGCGTCTGCATGGCTCTGAGTCACAGACCTGTACGGGTCCATTTTGAACCCCTTTGGAGGGGAGCCAGCCTCTCCATGGCTTTTGAAGATTACGCCATATGGCTTCCAAGTCTGTGGGATCTTTGAATGTTTACAGAGCTTATGGCATGAGTCGTTTTGCCAGCCAAGTCTGCGGTATTGTTTTTTTTTTTTTTCTGTTTTGTGCACATACATCAACTAAATGTAGATGTGTAGAGTGCAAACTTGCACATCAAGTACAAGTAGGCCATATGGTCTACTCATGCGTGAGCTGAACGAGCTAATACTCATGGCATCAGCTATGAAGGTCTCATACTCGCATCATCATTACGTCCAGGGGCGGATCTAGGCATGGGGGGGCAATGCCCCCCCTAAATGCCCAGACTGTCCCACCAAACATGATGGCATGCAAAACAATCCAAGATATTTCAAATTAAAGTGATGTCATTGTTGATGCTTAATTGCCTAATAAAAGTCCTGTAACTGAAAATGGTTTGGGTGCGGCTTTATCACCCGTGGCGCAAAGCCGCCCCCATCGTGAAAATGTGGCACAAATCTTTGGCTATATTATTTTGGAAGATAACACAATCAAGTCCTTGTGTCTGGGGGATCCCGAGAACAACATGTTTTCAGATGGGGGTCCGCAGCCAGAGTCAGAAACTAGAATCTAGTCTCAAAAAATGGGAAATAGAATCTAGCATCAGAAACTAGAATCTAGCGCCAGAAACTAGAAGTATCGGGAACTAGAATCTGGTGCCAGAAACTAATGTCAGAGACTAGAATCTGATCAGGACAAACTTGCGCCCACTCCACTCATGCAATTAATTAACACTTCTTTTGCCAAACAGATAAGGCAGATTTTACTCTGGGGGGAAAAAACTGCCTTGAGTTTCCCCCTCAAAACAGGGAGGTATATTCTTCCTTTACTTTCATGCGCTGTCAGAACTCATCAATCTCCAGATGCGTTTATATTCAAAACAAGCTGCTTGGTTAAGCCTGAAATTTGGACAGATCATTTATTACAAGGCAGCGACGTACAATCGAGGATAGGATGTACAGTTTTGTCGGCTCGTAAACAAGGAAGTGAACGCCTGTGCACACATGCAGAAACATGATGCTGAGCGCTGTGCAGTGTGTCAACTAGCGACGGCTCTGTCTAAATTGATTGTAGCGAGCCCATTTTATAGCAATAAAAAAGACCTAAAGCACTACGGTTGCTTCTAGTCAAGGTTGCTATAGGGCCTTGCTTGCACTGAAGTTTTCTCTGAAACTTTCTGGCATGTTTTCTGGAGCAAGGATGGACCTCGCCTTTGCTCATCAGTATTGGCAGTATTTTTATTATTAGCATCCAAGATGGTGACATACTGGATGTGTATCATACTAAAATTGCTTCTCATCATACCTCCACTTTAGTCCACCAGGTCGCACCAATGTTGTCTGTTTAGGGCAGTGAAGGACCATGTCATATATCCAATATTAATACTAAATCTTGTACCCCTCACTTCACACGGCTGTTGGTTATTTGATTGGTTAAGGCTACTTCGCAAAGCAATGACCCACGGTCTATCAGGATAGATTTTCGCACCAAATTGCTGTCGGAACACTTGCTCCTAGACTGTGTAGACGAGGTGTATTCTTACTAAATATATAGGGTTTGAGTGGTTGAATTTCATTGTCACAGCAGACCTGGGCAACGTTACCCCCCTTGTGCCAAAGCTGTGATTATGTTTCATGGACCCTAGAGTCCCCTACCGGAGCGACGCCGGTTCTAATGATACAGTACAAATATCACTTTCTCCCCTCTCTCTCTCTCTCTCTCTGTCCCCCGAGACCCGGCACCAGTTATCCAAGTGACAGGCGCTTTCAGACGACACTTGATATTCGCCGGCGCAAATGCCTTTTGAAATAAGTCGCCATTGTTGAAGGCTATAGCCCCGGCAGAAAGGGAGACATGTCCCTGTTGTTGGAAGCAATCCTCTCTGGTGAAGCCTTTTTACTGGATTGTCCTGTCAAGTGAGCCAATCTTGACAGATTTCTACCCTGCGGGGGTTGGAAGTGGTGGTACGTCCTATTGGTGAGCCACTGAGTCCTGCTTTTATACTATGTGGATCTATTCCATTGGCGATTTTAGGGGGGCACCAGGGAGGCACTTGCCCCACCCCGTGGTGGCAAAAAAAAGTTATATAAGTTATATATATATAGGGGGAATAAATTGTCAGTTAACTCATTGACCGCGATCGATCTTCTTTGTTTCCTCTCCATTGCCGCGGCTCAAACCAGTTCGATCGGTAAAAAAGCCCTTATTTTGAAGCTCAGATCTCCTAAACAGGATGTGCTGTTTCTGTTATGCTGTGTCTGTTGTCTTGCCTAATCGATCATCTGGCGATGTACCCAAAAACATCCGGGTCACAAGTCAGGAAGAGCTGTGTAGCCCTGGCTGCTTAACCCATGCGCCAGTGACATTGAGGGGGCAAACCGGAGGAGAGCCGTTTGAATGCATTGGGTTGAATGCATGTCAATGGGACGGAAAAAAAAAAAGTTGTCCCCAATTCTGTCCCAAATGAAAGTCAGCAACGGGATGATCATCAGACGATGCGCACGGACTAATAGTTGGATTAAACAATGAAATCTACATCTCGTCGTGATACGAGCCGCCCGCGTTTTCGGCAGTGGGGTTCTCCACGGGATGTCCACGAGCAGCGCGTGGACGGCAGAAAAACTATTAACATTCAATTGCAACTTCATACTCATTTATACTAATTCATATTTTTGATTCCATTCGTGCTTTGTAATGAAAACTGGGCTCTAGCATGTTCCAAAATTAATGAATAAATCACAGGCCTAGATTTCATCACCACTAAACCCCTTATCCCTTAACTTCTGTGCCTTTTTAAACTAGTTAAAAAAAATTCAATAGTTAAAATGTCCAGTCTACATGCTCACAGCGTGTTAATAGATATGCATATTGAATGAGTCCAAAATTTTTATCAAAATATTAAAAAAGGATAAGGGGTTTGGGATAAGGGCTTTAGCGTGTGTCGAAAACGGAGCCCAAGTACTTATCTAGCATATTCAGTTGCTTATACTATTCACTGGTTTTCAACCATTTTCACCACCATTTGATGCCGAATCTAGTCAATAATTTAGAAGAGATAAACTGGCAAAATGTTGGTCAAAATTACAATTCTTCTACATTTCAAGAGTTACAGATCTATGCCCCATGGTGTACATCAATGTTTGTCGTCTCACATTTGCTGTTTCACCTAACAGACACCACACTAGTCTCATCTACACAAAGTTCATTAGTGCTGCAAGCTAATAATCCCCAGTTTGCTAATTACAAGTCAATTGTAAACACGGAAGTCCATTTCACAAGGCCAATTATTATCAATCACCAGCCCCAGCATGGCCCTTGAACCACCCATACTATACTGAGCCTGGTCTTTAAAGGATCTCCAATATTTGGTGTCCTTTTTCGGGGGGCACACATAACACACAGGTGGTGTTTACAAGCCTCTTAAGTTTTGTGACAGACAGGGCAGGGGAGAAAAGTTTGGACTCCCAAATGTTGTCATGTTTTCTCCACCGTTATTGTTTGTCTACTCACTTGGATCCAACACGATTGTGTTTTTAAGCTCTCCTGCGGTTGAATGGCCTAGCGTGTACCGTAGAGTCTGCTGTATTTTTTATTTTTTGAAGAATGGCTTGTAAAAAGTGACTAATGGAGACACAGCTCTCATTTGTCAATTGCGAGAGCTTTTTCAAGCTGACAATAACAACACTGAATGTTCCATAGCCATAAGAACTACTTAACAAAACAAAAGTCTAGACTTCTGCTGGTATTTATAATAGCACACTGAAGTGCCCCTGCCAAATAATGGTATTTCTTTGCTTGCATAAGACTTGTGAATGTGTACTTCATAATGCCCTTGAGATGGAAGAGTGATATAACACTGCGCGTGTGCGTGCGTGTGTGTGCGTGTGTGTGTGCGTGTGTGTGTGTGTGTGTGTGTGCGTGCGTGTGTGTGCATGCACACATTGAGCTAGTGGAAGCTGGTCCTGTCGTGGCACGTTCACGTCAACAGTCTATCGTCCCCGACAACCACATGCATGTTGCGACCCTCATGCAACAAGGTGCAGACCCAGCGTTCCTGTACACCTATTGGCTGTCATCGTGTATGTCATGCTGTGCAATGGTACACACACAACGCTATAGCAAAGGGCCAGTCACAGATGATTCTGTATATCACGTCCGGCTTGGCATGGTTTTAGTAAAACCAGGGTGATATGCATTATATACTTCTGAAACAGGTGGTTGTGGGGACAACCAGTGGTCCCTGAGAGGATTCCAGGTGGTCCCCAATTTAAATGATGGAAAGTTGGTAACTCTTTAAGAGTGTAAAAATGAAACCAAATTTGGGTTCATGATTACACTCTCAAAAAGTTGAGAGTACTTTGAACCTCTGCTCCAAAGATGGAGCGGAGGTACAGTGTGCTTTGTCTGTACCAGCTCAAAATTACTCAGAGGTAGCTCTGGAAGTCGCACCTCTGAGGGCTACTGTTTAGACTCAAGGGGGTTTGTTTATTTATTTATTTATTTTTACCAACTGTGTAATACAGTGCCTGGCAGTAGGTTAGAGGGCAGAACAACTGCCATCAGTTCGCCAACTGGGCATGCTTTCATGTATCACAGCAAACCAAATGGACCTGCAAGGGTCCATTTGGTTTCATTTTTACGCTCTCAAAGAGTTAAATCTGGTTAACCAGCTGTCCCCCCCCCCCCCAAGGGTGGCCTGGCAAATGCAAAATTGTCCCGGTGGGAAAATATGTGCCAATCCGCCCCTGGCCGTGCACGCCTATCTGGAGTTTGATCAGGACAGGCCGCAATCTTCATAATATGTTGAGATCCAGATGATGATAGTCAGCTCCACATACAAAGAATCCTCCATGGCAAATGCAACCTGCCGGTCACAATAACCCTGTGATTGCAGACGAGCCCAATATTTCAAGCCAATATATGCTATCATTTTTTACTTTTACTTTTTCATTTTGGGTCTGCAGATAAAAACTGTGGACCGGCTTGGCTCATCTCCTAGCAACACAAGCATTTGGAACACGACCGACCGTCTATAAATACGAGCGCTTTCTCGCTGATGATGATGATGATGATGATGATGATGTGACCCATGGGACGTGCAGTTGTGTTACCTTTTCTGATCAAAGAGCCAATTAGCTTATTGGTTCCAGTGGTGCCGTGTGTGTGTCTGTTTGTGAGTGTGTGTGCGCCGGGGTGCCGTTGTGAGACTTGGAGAGCTCCTGGTTGAAGTGTGTCTGCTTTGTAGCGTGGTAGCGGCTCTCACACTGATGAAGCCTCCAGGGACGTGTAGCTCCATTTATCACCGTGTAATTGCGCTATGCAGGGGTACAGGTGAGGTGCCTCCTGGGAGATGTAGTTTGCCGCTGCCTGCCGTGCTGTTATTGGTGCTGCCGGTGCTGGTTTGAGGCTGTGGGCCCTCCTGGGGGATGCGGCTGTGAAAATTTCTTTTTGCCACACTTTCCACCACCAGCACCAAGAGCCCCTTGTGGGAAGTGGAGTTCCTTTGACTGCGACCGATAGTAGCTCACAGGCGCAAGCTGATGGAAATTGTATCTTTCGGACACTTGTTACGTAAGCGGCCGCGCGTGCGTGCGTGTGTGTGTGAATGCGTACATGCACACACACACACACACACACACACACACACACACACACACACACACACACACACACACACACACACACACACACACACGCACGCACACATGACGAGATATAGGCCTATAGAAAGATTAAAGGTAGGGGAAGTGATTTCACTTTTGTCAGATATCACCCAAAAATATATTTTTTTCTGTTAAAATGCTCTATTATAAGTGTGGAAACCACATATGGAGTTTCCCCCTCCCCACGTTAGCAGAGGAGCTAATAAAAGTTCCCCAGGTCACCACAATTCTCCTCCAATCAGGAGAGAGCAGCAGGTTCACATAGTGTAGCTACTTTTGGGGGCCCCTAGTGCACCAGGCTGGTACTACACCATGAATTTCAAATCACTTCCCCTACCTTTAAATGGCCACTTCATCCCCTTTGCAACCAGAGCTTATTTTTTATTGATGTTTAGGACACAAGGAACACTTTCATGGGGATTTTATGATTTAGTTTTGAAGCGATGTTGAGTTCATGAACATCTGTGGTTATCACTCCAAAATGCATTTTGGGGGGTATATATTGACATGGTGGAAAGAAAATATATAGCAAAAATGAAAACACTACACTGTTTTAAAGCAGAATTCCACCCATTTTCAATATTTTTTTCGGGGCACCATGCAAATGGAACCAAATGAACCCTAACGGGTCCATTTGGTTCGATTTGTACACTCTCAGAAAAAAAAATAAGGCCCTGAAAGAAAAATCATTAATGTGGTGAAACACAGCCTGATGATGTCATCAAGTTGTGTTTCACTAATTTTCTTCAGACCTCCATTTCTAGGAAACACAGAATGGGGGAACTTTTTCATAATGTCCACACAACGGGCTCCATTTTCGTTACATGCTAAAACCCCTTATGCCAAATCCCTTATTCTTTTTTTTTTTTTTCTTCACTATTTTTAAAAACCTTTGGGAACAGTTCAATGCCAATCTATTGACACATTGTGAGCATGTAGACTGGCCATTTGAACTATTGAAAAATGTTTTTTTTAATAGTTTAAAAAGGCAAAGAAGTTAAGGGATAAGGGGTTTAGCGGCAATGAAAATATAGGCCAACATCTCTAAGGTAGTTTGACAACACAGTAAATTGTTGAAAGTGGGTGTAATTCTCCCTTTAAGTTGTCCTCACAAGGGCAGCAACACAGATCTATGAAGGAAAAGGATTGGCCTCCTGATAAAGTTATTCAGCAGCGGCTGCTTGGTTTCATGGCCTCCAGCGTGTGCTGGAACATCAGTCGAATGGTTGACATCTTTCCACCTTCCTTTACTACCCTCTTCCTCGCCTGTCATGACCCATCACACCACACCCCCCCCCACGCCCACCTCACCCCCCCGCCCGCCCCCCCCCCCAACCACACGCACTCCCTTTGTGCTTCACGCTGTATGAAAGCGTGACTGCCTCTCGCTGATGGTTCAATACCTCATTTAAAGAGTTGGAGCATTTTAATGGATATTTTCTGCTTCTTTTATTGACTGCCCGTGCACGCGCGCCATGACGCGCACGCATACGCACACAGCGTGCATGCATAAGCACGCACACTACACACACACACACACACACACACACACACACACACACACACACACACACACACACACACACACAGGCGCGCGGCTGCATTCCCCACTGTCACTGCTCTGAGGTCCCTTTGACATGTCCTAACTGATACGCTCCACTACATACAAAAGACACACATGCACATACCCGCACACACTCACAGGCACTTATTATTATTATTGTTTCTGCCAATGCCACCCCAAAAAATATAGTCTATACAAGTTTAAATAAAGTGGCCAATGCCGCAAGACTGCATTTCAATGCTTTAATCTTAGACGAGGACAAACCTTTTGGCTCTTATCCTTCTAATAAAGTTTAAAATGCAGTCTTGTTGTGTGCGACCCTCTCTCATTTTATGATTTTAATTACGGATTATTAACGGATAAAGCATCTTAGCCTGAGCGGCAAAGTTTTGCAATGCTGACATCTGAAATGGTTAAACCACAGGTTCAGATTTGTTGGCACACTGAAGTGCATAAAGTGGATGAAAGCACTATATAATTGCACCGATTTATCGCTTTGTGTGTGTTGAGTAAGTGGAGGCTGATGTGAACCATGTTCACTTCAGCACATACCATGAGTGGCTTTGGATTAAGAGCGACTTTTATAAATGCCTAAATTGTAAACTTGAACAAATTCCAGCAAGTTCCCAAGTTTAATTGTAGGCCTATAGTTTATTTTATGCACGCAAGGACATCCAAAGTGCTTTAATGTAAGACACACCAAGGTAATTTTAATAAATATATATTTTAAGAAAAAGAACAAATGAAGACACAATTAGTTCAGGGTTTATTGTCTTATGTTTTTTGTTGTTTTTACCTAATTTTCGCCTATTAGCATAATTGTCAGTAGTATCAGGTACGTTAAGGATACAATTTATTTAATTGCCTTTAAAACAAAAGTTACGGTCTCCCCAAGGATTAAAACATAACAATATAAACTCTAAGTTTAAAAAATAGATGCTGTTCAAAACAATGCATATACCTAGTACAAACAACAGAGGACATTGGAAGTTTGAAACAATTCATTTTCTTTTGTTTATCCTACAATTACTTGCTATAGCAAAAGCACTTCTTTTGGTTGAAATGGAATCAGTGGACTTTCTTAATGGCAGTTGAAGGACACTCCAGAGTGGTGGCTCTGATAGCGATGGCTCCTTCACTGTTTGTTTTTGGCCTTGTGTTTTCTTTGTGACAGTAAGTAAGGCTTCCATCAGAAGATCACAGACAAAGTTTGAGTTGTCAACAAAGATCAGACTTAGCAAAGAATGAATCATATTTCAGCCCATCGGAATTTACGCACTTCTGGGCAGGGGCGGATGCAACATTTCCCAATTGGGGGGAGCAGGGAGAAAATGAATGCGCCCGTGGCGCGAAGCGACACGGGCAATGAAGCCGCCCCAATATCATTTTCAGTTACAGGAGTTGTATTAGGCAAGTAAAGCATCAATAATAACATCACTTGTTGTTGACGTTGCAACAGACACGCAGCATGCATAAAGCTAAAGTTCTGACTCAGGGAATTTTCTGTTTTCAATGATGAAATGCTGTTGGTTTAGTGGTGACACAACTGTAGTTAGTTAGTAGCAGTAGTAGTGTTTCAAATCATTTTCAATATAAGCACTTTAATTTGAAACATCTTGGGTTGTTTTGCATGCCATCGTGTTTGGTGGGGCAGAAATGGGCAGATTTAGGGGTGCATTGCCCCCCATGTCCATGCCTAGATCCGCCCCTGCTTCTGGGAAGCTTTTATTGACCTCCGAAGACACCTCACCTCAGTCTGTCTGAGCTCAGTTCCAATACAAATGGTTTTTCAGGTCTAGTCTAGCCCGGAACCAGGAGATGGAAAATAATCAATGATTATTAAGCACTTGTAAATCCTTATTTCGTCCGATCTTGCCCAGCCTAGACGATCTGTGATCATAGATTTGTCTCGCCCAATCTCGCCCTTAGCAGTGAAACTAACTAAGTGGAAGAAACATAGCCTGGGTTCCAGCCTAATTCGCTGCGTTTTCTGTGCATCTGAAATGTCTCTTCGCAAATCAGTCTGGCCAGGAGCCTATCCCCACAGGTAGGCGGGGCATATGAAGGTTGAAATGAAGCCGAGGATTCCTATTGGTCTGTTTTTTTTGACGTGGGAAAAAAACACCAGTTCACCCTTCGTTTGAGCACCATCCAATCAGAAACAACGTGGCTACTTAAAGGGGAATTCCACCCATTTTCCAAAATTTCCTGAGAGGGTACAAATGGAACCAAATGGACCCGCTAGGGTCCATTTGGTTCACATTTGTATCCTCTCAGGAAATTTTGGGGGTCTGAAAGAAAAAATCAACATGGTGAAATACATCTTGATGATGTCATCAGATGTATTTCACCATGCTAATGATTTTTTCAGACCTCCATTTTTAGGAAATACAGAATTGGGAACTTTTTTTTATCATATCCACACAACATCTCTAAGGTATATTAATGACATATTAAAATGTTGAAAATGGGTGGACTTCCCCTTTAACAGGTGACGTCAGAGAAATAGAAGTCAAGCAGACTCTAGCCAGACTGACTTGCGAAGTGACATTTACCGTAAGATGTGTGGAAGTGAATCAGGCTGACAAAACAGTGGTTCCTGGTATCAAAATGGTTGAAAAACCACCGGTTTACTGTGTAATATAGGCAGCAGCACAGGCCTTGTTTTTGCTTTTTCAATCCACGAGAATTTCCATGCAAGTCTCTTTCTTTAGCCTGCACACAAACACTGACACACACACACACACACACACACACACACACACACACACACCACACACACACACACACACACACACACCCACACACACACACACACACACGTGCGCAGCACAGAGTGTCCCATGAGGTATCTTCCCCTGGCTGCAGTCACTGCTGTGCTTTGACTCCGTGACAAGTCTTGTAGATCAACCCTGTGTGACACGATGACAAGTGGTGGGTAGACTCGCCGTGCTCCCCCGCAGGGACCCTCACAGGATCCATAACCACCCCTCCCTCCCCCCCACCCCACGACCAACCCTACCTCCCCCCACACTACCACCACTCACTACAGTAGGTGCAATGACAACTACACCCACCCACTCACCCACCGCACGATGTGTATCCAAAAGCCCCTAAGATCCACCCTCCGTGCAGATTTGTTGCTATGGATTTATGTATTCGTTTTACGGCGAGGCGTGGGAGGCCATGCTTGTCAAACTTTTTTTTTTTTCTTTTTTTTTTCTTTTTTTACAAGCCGACTTGTATATTCCATCACAGTCTGATGGGTTGTCTGGATCCACTTAGTATTCCTATTTTGAGGAGCACAATTTTAACAAAAAATAAATTAATATTAAAAAAATAGAGCAGTAGCCTGGCTCCAGCCCTGAATTGTCACCTTTTCTTTACCCTGGTCTGGTCTGACGATGCCCATGTCAGTATCGGTTGTACGTCTGAGCGGGGTGCAGCTAATTGGCCATCAGTGCTGTCACTCAACCGAGTCAAACAACCAACATGGTGGCCTCCTCTGCGGTTAATCACGGGTTTATAAACAACATCATTTGACATATTTTGCCGCCTTTGTTCACATGCTAGTAACGCTCATCAGCTGTTTGTTTGTTTGTTTCGCAAACGGGCTAGCCAATTAGCCACATGATTGACACCAATTTCTTCTGCAATCCTCCTATTCTGATTGGTGGTGTGAACCAAAGACTGCAGTTTTGGGAGGGCTTTTTCCTGACACTGAATTATCATTTTGTTTCAGCAGTTTATGGGATGGGCATTGTCAAAGTGGCAGTCTTCCGCGATTGGTTCACACCAACCAATCAGAATAGTGGGATAGCAGAAGACGTTTGTCTCAATCATGTGGCAAACAAACACAGCCAACGCACGCTGCTAGCATGTAACAAGTGAACAGTAAAATATGTAGCTATGATGATGTTTATAAAACCCGGCACTTCATTAAAGAAACTATTCATCATAGGTCGATTTAATAGCCAGATTAATACGGCCCGAGATCATCACAGTGTTGATCTCCATGTTTGTAGTTCAACGCTGTTGGTGACAGGGCTGCAGGCCAATCACATGAGCCCGTTCAGATTTCCAACAATATATTGACTGCAAGAGGGCTTTCAGGGTGAATAATGAAGTTAAACGAAATGACAATTCCGTCTTGAGCGTCAGGCTAATAGAGCTGGGGGGTCTTCAACCCCGGAATAATAAGAAACGCCGAATCGCAGTGGAGAAGCGCTCAGGAATTAACTGCGTAGTTGACTCTGTTTTAGTTGTTTCGGGTTCTTTTACAAGGCAGCAGACAAGATAGGGAAAAGAAAAGGGACGGTGAGAGATGAGAGTACGTGTCAGGCAGACGGCAAGATGAGCACAGATGAATCGGGGCAGGGTGGTTTTGAGAAGGCAGTTAGCAACTAGATTCTCGCAGGCATTTGCCTACCCTGTGTCTTGGAGAGTGAGTGTGTGCGAGCGTGTGTGTGTGGTGTGCGTGTGCGTATGTGTGTGCGCGAGCAAGTGTGAGATCCCTCATTGCCGTTAATGACAAAGGCCTTGTTGCGGAGCATGAGTGCCGTTGTTTCTCCATCGACTCTAATGGCCCTTACGGAGCTTGACATCCAATCTTGGCAGTGCGGGTAACAAGAGCATGCTGGAAGCCGTGGTTGGGGTGGAGGGGAGGTAGCGGGGGTTGTTACTCTCTGTGGCCCTATCACGCGTTCCGCACTCAGATTCTTGTTTTTGTGGCCTTTCTCTCTCTATTCCTCTCTCTCTCTTTCCTCTTGGATGCGATATTTAAATAAGAGCGAGAGAGCCACCTACGCACCAGACCCTCAGCGCGCCGCGGCTGTCTGAAACGGTCTGTCTCTGCCATGTCTCACTCCACCGACCGCTTTTCGCTCTGCACTTTGTGCCAGGAGGACACCACCTGGGCACGGCATGCTGCCCACGCACACACGCACGCACGGATGGACGGACACACGTGCACACACACACAGACAACAACACACGTACAGTACACACATGCGCGAACACGAGCCATGAAGACATACATATTAATGCCAAAACAGCAGAGCTGCACCACCTGCCACTGAAGTCATAGTGCAAGTGTGTGTGTGTGTGTGTGTGTGTGTGTGTGTGTGTGTGTGTGTGTGGTGTGTGGTGTGCGGTGCGTGTGCGTGTGTGTGTGATTGGCATGTCCAGGATTTGGTAACCCGTATTGCGTGGGTGAAACAGCCTCTCTCTGTAACTCTCTCTCTCTCTCTCTCTCTCTCTCTCTCTCTCTCTCTCTCTCTCTCTCTCTCTCTCTCTCTCTCTCTCTCTCTCTCTCTCTCTCTCTCTCTCTATTCTCTCTCTATTCTCTCTCTATTCTCTCTCTCCTCTCTCTCTCCTCTCTCTCTCCTCTCTCTCTCTCTTCTCTCTCTTCCTCTCTCTCTCTCTCCTCTCTCTCTCTATTCTCTACTCTCATTCTCTCTCTCTCTCATTCTCTCTCTCTATCTACAGTATCTCTCACTAATTGAAACAGAAAGTAGCTAAAATGCAGAGTTAGGGAAGTGCGAGCAAATCTGGTGCCGTAGTGACAGGTGTGTAGTAACTCCTGCAAAAGTGCCATGTTTGTTCTCACCAAACACGCGCGTCTGCCCATCGCCGGAGCTGCTGTTTCATTGGCTATGTATTGTTTGCTTAATCAATGGATATAAGAATAGACGAAGCATACATGGAACACTAGATGAACACTGATTATCGTTTAGTGCAGGTGTTTTTTTTAAACAGGTGGTCCAGGGAACTCCAGTGGTCCTTGAGAGAGTTCTAGGTGGTTCTAAATGATGGACAGTTGGTTAACGAGATGTAACTTTTGCGAGCTAAAATATCCATCTGAATTAGCTCAAGTCTACACAACTAGAGAATGTAGAAGATTAACGGTCATCTGACTGACTTTCAAAACCACCTGGTGTTGTGGACAAAAGCAAAAGAAATCTTTAGTTTTGGGTGTGGGGCTAAAATGTCCTCAAATGGTGGTCTCCATGGCTCAAATGCAGAATAAATAGTGGGCCCTGGTATGAAAAAGGTTGAAAACCACTGATGTAGTGAATGTAGTGAGTCCCTAGCCACCCAACCACCTACCGACTCCACTTCCTCTACGTTTTTTTGTTTTGTTCTTTCTACTCCAACTGGTCAAAAGCAATATAATGCCAGTTCAAACGCTTTCAAATTCTTTCCTTTGGTGCAAAATCCTCCAGCACAAAAGGTTTTTTTTGTTAAGAAAGATGTATTCCATTTTAAATGTTTCATTCGGGAAGAGTCTTACTGAGCAAAGTGTGTGTGTGTGTGTGTGTGTGTGTGTGTGTGTGTGTGTGTGTGTGTTTGTGTGTGTGTGTGTGTGTGTGTGTGTGTGTGTGTGTGTGTGTGTGTGTGTGTGTGTTGGTGTGTGTGGTGTTGTTGTTGTGAGTGGTGTGTGTGTGTGTGTGTGTGTGTGTGTGTGTGTGTGTGTGATTGTGCAGAGCGTTGCTGGATAAAGCGAGAATCCGTGCCCTGCATACCTACAGTATATCTATTCCATTGACTCATAGCCCTGTGCCATCATTCGCCCCGCAGCATTCCTTCTTTTTTGCAACAATCTTCCCATCCACACCAACCACCCCCCAACCCCCCCTTCAAAAAAAAAGAAAAGAAAGGCACAAAACCATCCCTTTACAAAATGGATTTAAAAAATGACACTTCTTTGCCATCCGCTGGAACTCGCTTCCACATTTTGTGCGTCCCTTTTGTGGGCGTCGTGAATGAGGCATTCAGGGCTCCATGGGAGCCAATAGAAGCAGTGCTGAAAGAAGCACTCGGGGAGCAGGATAGCAGCTATTGAGCGCTTGTCACCCTCCGCATCTAAAGCTCCTGCAGCTTGACGATGGGCTGTCGCGCCGCTGTGTATTTGGAGTTGATGGCGTATCGGTTGGTGGGCGTGCGAGTGAGTAAGTGAGGGGGTGGGCGTCTATAAGCTGTACGGTACGCGCTGTCCTGTAGAAAGGTACTGGAACTCAAATATTTTCATGTTGTACTTGCCTGACACTCTCAGTCTGAATTATCATTTTGTTTCACTTCATTATTCAGTGTGAAAGCCCTCCCCACAATCGGGGCGTTTTTGCCATTAGGCTGACTAGGCAGTTGCCTGGAGGGGGGGGCCGGGGTACATTATACTTGCC
>CM076987.1:19880051-20057551 GCA_039105355.1 Benthosema pterotum
GTTTCGTCATTGTTTGAAAATCCTTGAAAACGACGAAAAATGGCATACTAAAGAAAAAACAATAAAGTGTGCTGTATGTGATGATGTTGGCCGATGGCCGGCAGTCCACAAAGTCATCTTATAGGCTTTTATTTACCTCAAAGTGCTTTAGTGTAAGCCGGTGAGAGATATGAAAAGACAAATAAATAATACTGGCCAAAACAACGCTCCGAAACGGGAAATTATATGAACACTTGGCCTTATACCTAAGAAAATAACAAACAGAACTGTTGCAGGCTTTACCTGCCCCTGCAATGAGGCACAGTTTACACCTGTGTTTACACCTGTGTGACCTCAGGTCAGACTGAACCAAAGATTCGCATTCCGCAACCCATTGGCGCCACTATAGGCGACATGGACTACAAAGTCTACAAATTATTATGTCTCCTAATTTCCCCCCACAGAGCCCCCTATCTGTTGTATGTCACATTACAGATCACAAAGACACTTCCTGACTCTTAGCAAATCTCACAAGAGTTGGTTGGTGGGATAAAGAATAATTGATAACAAAGTGAAATCTCTACTGATTTGTTTACCTAATAGAAGCCGTTTGACTATGAATATGTTGTAAATATTATTTGCCTTGTGATGACTGGGCCCAGTATTTACTGTTGTTCAGTGTCTATGGAGTTAAGGAAAGGATCATAAGTTGTGTTCACGTTCATTCTACCACTGGAAATGAATAGACTCCAGCATTCTTACGGTCTCCTATTTCTGTAGCCGCCCCCCTCCTTCCAGAGTCAGGAAGCAAAGCGAGTTTTCCCCTCTTGGCCTGAACTCCGTTCACCATACCCTAATCAGTAAGTGGTAACCACCAATGGACTCAACCACACGGCCAAATAAGGCCTAGGAGTAATCTTCCACCTTACTAGATACTGTATTTTACCAGCACAAATAATTTACAGTTCAAACATGAATGCATAATACAGATGAATAAACACCCCTCCTCCTCTGCTGCACTTGGCACCCTCCAATCTAAAGAGGAGTGTTAGCACTGCAAAGAGACAGGTCAAGTGACCAACAGATTATTCAAACAATTACTAGTAATATTAGATAAACAGTTTAAAAAAACATTTTAGTCCTTGTGTGAAGTAAATGCCAGATGTCCACTATACAGAAACCATGAGACACAACACTATAGCCAACTTGATGGTGATTTCTTTTGTTGCCAGTGTTGCCAAGCTTTAGCTTTTTTCCCTCCAGACCCCCTTTACCGCCAAATTTAGTGAAAAGCTCACATTCACACACTGTGCAGGCGCATTAGAGTACAGATAGAGTTACGGTACAGATAGAGCTCTAGCTACACCATAGCGTTCGAGAATACCAGCCAAAGTCTTCATCACACGTTTGTCATTTGAACTCCCGTCCCTCGACGTGTCAAAACGAAGTGTGTGTGATGGCTCCGTTCATCGCCCTCATACAGTAACTGAGGGCTCCTATCACAGCCATGGCCGCTCATCTCCGGATTTCTGACATTAAAATTGCCCCCATGCCATTTGCGTCGTCGCATATATTAGCCTTTACATGATTGATTGAATTAATTCATTATTTTTTGGCTGTTTTTAATCTGGTCCAAAAAAATGCCTGTAGGTTTGGACTGATTACCCGGCGGAGCATAGCTAATTGCCAGGCATTAGCATATGCAAATGAGTTGCCGTTATCTTGTGTACAAAATGTTGCTTATGGTAAACACTGGCTAATCACTTTAATGACTTTAGCTGTTTAAATGCTGGTAATTGCATATTGTTTAAACAGATGGCCTTGATTCCGATGAAATGCACAACATAGGTGGAGAAATGGCGGATACTCTTAGCATCTTGGCCAAAGCTCGTCTCCTTCAGATATTTTAAGCCGCGTTAGAGGGCAAGCATCGACATATACAGTATGCAATAAGTCTAAAAATGTTGCTTTGTTTTGTTTCGTTTTGTGCTTTTTTATGTCAACACTGGCAACACTGAGGGCAGAAGGCCAATGACAAAAAGGGCAACGCAAATATCCCAAACAACAAAAAATCAAGCACATCATTTATGGCCAGTACTGAACTAAATTGCTAAAATACTAACAAAAAACACAACGTCACTATGTGCAACAAAAACAAAACAAAAAATAAAGACAAAGAATAAGATTTGCACTGCAAAATAACAATAGTAGAAGGGTTAAAAAAAGCTTTTTTTTAACCTTTGACCTTAAAACTTATTATAAGTAAATTAAAATGCCTGCAATATATTTTTGTGATCATTAGATGTCTAGAACCGTGGTTTTCAACCAGTGGTCTGGGGACCACCAGTGGTCCTTCAGAGAGTTCCAGGTGGTCCCCGGGCTAATGTTGGAAAGTTGGTTAAGCAGATGTAACTCTTTGAGAGTGTAAAATTAAAACAATATATACTGTATGTATATTTATATATATATATATAATATATATATATAAATCATGTGAATTAGCCCAGGTCCACACAACTAGAGACTGTAGAAGATTAATGGTCATTTTGATCTGTATGTTTTTCCCTGACCAAATAATCTCCTGTGATATCATACCTACAGTATGACAGGCTAGTAAAATGGCGTTAGTGAAATAGTTAATAAAATATTAACTAAACTATAGAACATATTATATGTGTTTTAAATGTTCAATTCTAGTTATAGAGGATAAGTATAATGTATTTATCCATATGAGGCTTATTAGCCTGGGATCCTTTTAAAGCATGTCTGGTGGTCGCCCCGGTGATACCCCCGCCCCTCCCCAGGCAACTGCCTAGTCTGCCTAATGGCAAAAACGCCTCTGCACTCACTGATAGCCAAAGTGCCAATTACTGTATTTCGGATGCAGAGTACAGAAGCCAAGTTTCGGCCGTTAGGCCTTCTTCAAGGAATTAATCGCAATGCTAATGGGACATTGCATGGCATGTAGTTTGTGCTTTCAACCATAACAGATTCTTTAACCCTATTAAAACCAGGAAGGCATCTGTGGGACCACTTTGACCATACTTTGGCTACTCAGAAATAGCAGATTGCAAATGGCAGATTGCTTCACGAGGGATGGGTCAGTCAGCAAAAAGTGAACAACCCCCACCCTATCAATAATTCAGCCGTTCACAGTTGATGTACTTGGTGAGTGGCTTCAACTCTTTGATATGGTGACAGGATGAGAGCGCAGCGAGTGCACATGAGCATCAAAACGATGACGAATCAAGCATTAGGGTGGTGGCATGCGTCAGGGAGAAAGCGTTATACCAGGGGTTCCCAAAAGGTAGATTGTGATCTATCAGTAGATCATACAGGCCATGCGGGTAGATCAGTTCCCTAAAATATAGAACATAGGCAATTTTAGGCTGTAACTCATCTGTAACTCTTGAGAGCGTTAAAATAAAACCAAATGGCGGTGGTGGTCCGGGAAACCAAATGGACCCGTAAGCGTCCATTTGGTTTCATTCTACGCCCTCAAGAGTTACAGTTCTATTAGGGTCCATTTGGTTATCAACTGTCCAACATTTAGCTGGGGACCACCTGGAATCCTCTCAGGGACCACTGGTTGAAAAACACGGCTTAGACCTTTACAAATAATACAGATGGTAATCAAATTAACAACTGGCAATTATGGGGACTGGATTTGCCCGTAAACCTCAAGGTGTGATGGTACGATTCAGGAGTATACAGTGAAAAGTATACAGAACAGTGGCCTTGTGGTTAGAGAGTCCGCCCTGGAACTGGGAGGCCGGGGTTCGATTCCCAGTCAGGTCATACCAAATGGGAACCAATGCCTCCCTGCTTGGCACTCAGCATCAAAGGGATGGATTGGCCAATGATTCCCGAGCGAGACAAGCCGCAGCTCACCACTCCTTGGAGATCATCCCTCCGAGTGATGGGTCAAAAGCGGAGAACCAATTTCGCTGCAGTTACGTAGTGACAAATCATGCGACTTTGACTTTGAGGTGTGATGGTACAGTTTGCAAGTTTACGGGAGTCTACTGGCAAATTAAACAGGATTTTTTTGGGTCACTTGCCACCATGCTGATCTCCTGTGACAGTTTGTTTAGTGTTATCCCTCTCCATTGGGAATCTCCCGTTCAAAACGATAATTTCAGCACTCTATAACAATGGTTTTCAACCAGTGGTCTGGGGACCACCAGTGGTCCTTGAGAAGGTTCTAGGTGGTCCCCAGCTAAATGATGGAAAGTTGGGTTAAGCAGATGTAACTCTTTGAGAGCGCAAAAAATGAAACCAAATGTTTCATTTTACACTCTCAAGAGTTAAAATATTCATCATCTGCATTAGCCCAAGTCTATGCAACTAGATGATGTAAAAGAATGGCCATTTTTATGTAAGTTTGCAAGTTTGTAAGTTTTTTTTTAAATCCAGCGTGGAATTGTGGACAAAATCTTTAGTTTTGGGGTCTGTGGGGCTAAAATGTCTTCAAATAGTGGTCAGTGGCTCGTAATGCAGAATAAATTGTGGGCCCTGGTATCAAAAAGGTTGTAAACCCCTGCTCTAAAACAAACGTCTAAAGTTAAAAACAAAGTTTAACCTAACCATACATACAGTACGTGAAAATTTTCATAACTGAAACCCAAGGGCATGCGTGTGCACGCTTGGTGTCAGCTTTTCATGTGTTTGAGTTGGAAAAGATGACAGAAGTCACATTTAATTACTGAGTTCTTGTGTCAAGCGTGGAGAGAAAGGGATATGGCACACATACACGCATGACACATACAAAATGAACAAAGTCTCTGTGCCATCTCATTACAATTTACATTTCAATGGAATAGGTATCAAACCACGGATGCTATGCAGCACAATGCTGTCTGTCACTGTGGTACATTTGTTGCGTGTTCCATAAAATTGGGGTCCTAGAGCAGGGGTTTTCAACAGGCGGTCCAGGGACCACCAGTGGTCCTTGAGAGGATTCCAGGTGGTCCCCAGCTAAGTTGGTCAAGAGTTAAAATATTCATCATGTGAATTAGTCCTAATCTACACAACTAGAAGATTAATGGTCATGGACAGAAGCAAAGGAAATGTTTAGTTTGGGGAGTCTGTGGGGCTAAAAATGTCATCAAATGGTGGTCCGTGGCTGAAATCCTGAATAAATGGTGGTCCCTGAGATGAAAAAGGTTGAAAACCCCTGTCCTAGAGTGTCTATAAAATTGGGGTCCTAGAGTTAGAAATGCCATTAAATGGGGGGTCCCTAGAATAATATCCTTGAAGCTAAATGCAGTGGTTTTCAACCAGTGATCCGGGGACCATCAGTGGTCCCTGAGAGGATTCCAGGTGGTCCCCAGACTAAATGATGGAAAGTTGGTTAACCAGATGTAACTCTTTGAGAGCGTACACTCTCAAGAGTTAAAATATTCATCTAGTGAATTAGCCCAAGTCAACACAACTAGAGAATGTAGAAGATTAATGATTTTTATCTGTATGTTTGACTGTTTTGTTTTCCCAAATCCAGCCTGGAAAACATGTGGAAAAAAGCAAAAGAAATCTTTGGTTTTGGGGTCTGTGGGGCTGAAATGTCCTCAAATGGTGGTCTGTGGCTCAAATGCTGAATAAATAATGGTGGGATCTGGTATGAAAAACGGTTGAAAACCACTGGTAAATTCCTGATTCTCAACCGAATCAGGAAATGGGAACCACTTGGCGTAGAGCCCTGGGGGATTCCAGTCAATGGGGTTTTAAAGTGTTTTAAATCCTCTCTTTGGAGAAGGCCTATGCTAGTATACTGACACTGTACTGTTGGAGAGGACTATTACTTTTCTATTAGCACAGCTTTTATCAAAGTGTAGCACCTGAGACAAGTGGTCCTCAAACAGTGCAGTTTTAGGTCATCCTGAAAATAACCTCTCCATCCACACACCTTGTTACTTTACATAGCCTGTGACAAATAAGGCACAGTTTGTAACAAAAGATGAAGTTCACATAAAATAATGTGTATTTCTTTTTAGCTCAAAATATTTGTAACTGAAGTGATAGAACAAACTCAATAGTAGCTATGGCGGTCAGTAGTATCAGTGGTGTGTGCATGTGTGTGGATGAGCGTAAAGGCCTGTCAACAATCACATCACATATAGTTAAAAGCATGACACAATTAAAACACATTTGAGCACATTTAGGGAAGGAGAGAACTCAGATTTTTGGGTTCTGGGTCAAAGGGTTCAATAGATTCAGGGGAAACCCTCATTCGTTGAGCAAAGTGACCCGAACCCACCTTAACCCAAAGATTTGGCAAGTTATGAGGAAAACTCATTGGTTTGCATTGGGAGACACTGAAAATTACTGTTGTACTTGCATCCCGATTCTAGGTGGGATGGCATTCACCAAAAACAGGCAAGAACTTCAAGTTCATCAAGTACATCGCAACTCAGGACTCATTCAGCAACATTACTTTGAAACATGCTATAAAAGTAACATTGTAATTTTCAAGGGTGTCATGGATAAAAACATGACACCCTGAGCCAAACGACAAATCAAAAGTTTGAGAAACACTGCCCTATAGCTGCTATACTATTCAGTGGCGTACGAAAAAAAGAAGACATCCATGAGTTTGAGACTGACTCCTGGAAACTATAGCACAATTCCACCAAATTGTGCGATAGTTATGGTGCAATCTCCTTATACTTTACTACACAGTCAGCGGGGAAGCATGTGGAAGAGGATTTGTACAACACAAGGTTTCAGTACATCCTTGTCACCGACGGTGCGGCGGAAAGAAAGAAAAGTTGATAATTCAGCATTCATGGCTGACATCTCTGTCGGTGACAGAGATGTATCTTTGTGCTGTGCGTTGTCCTCATCTTCCTCTGCTGTGTAGATTTTAAATCGCACATTCATAACGTCCTCTCTCTCTCTCTCTCTCTCTCTCTCTCAGACTGACCTTGTCATGATGTCTCTAACTTTGCATTGTGCTGCCCGCCAACGGGTGCCATCTCCACCTTATCTGGGTGCGCTGACCTTTATAGGGCACGACTATCAGTAGCATTTTTGTCACGACACGGACTGTGGGGTAACATTTGGAATGACTTTTTTTTTTGCTTATAGCCATTTAGAGGGGGCGATTCTGACTTTGTGACTTTGGTCTCTTAGAAGACACGATGTGTACAGGAAGGACCCGATGTCCAGGAAGCTAGCACCTGTGGACGTATTCCAGCTGTGTTCCGGTGACTGGTGGGTGGTTGCTGGTGTAGGGACTTTATGAAAGCCGTCTCTAGGACTTCGACACGGTGAGGACGTGGGCGTTAGGGTTGCCACAGCATGTGTCTGACAAAAATCCTGGTCATTTTGACCATCCAATCGGCAGCCTATTATCGGCGGCGATTATCGGCCTTTTGGTCGGAAGCAACGCACCTCTTTAAACATCTAACCCAGAAATATGTCACACTTTTACACTGAAATGTTACTGCTCTCATTATTTTATTACTCTTCTACATATCAGCTTAATAATTAGGCTACTTAACCATTAATTTCCAACTCTTTCTGGAGCAATCCAGTTTTCATTTTTCTCATCTCAGTTATCTTTAGATAAACAGATTTAGATTCAGGAGTTTTTCCATTCATTTTGGCGGTAGGGGGGTCTGGAAAAGAGGTAAATATAGCGACAAATTTGCCAAGTTGGCAACACTGGTACGTACAGGCACGCTACAATTTAATAGGACTATCATACTGATCTGAGACTGTGAGTGACGCAACTCAGGATAGTTGTGGTCTCTAGTTTTGGCCATGTAAAAAAAAATACTTTTGACCATGTATAAAAAGTGTCCAGGATTTATTTCATTTTTTCCTGGACAGACCATGAAAATCCGGGACAATCAAAAATCCGGGACGTGTGGCAACACTAGTAGGCGTGCTCCAGTGCAGTCGCCACAGACACTGGCGACTGCACTGGCGACACTGGTGAGGGTCACACCCCTTCCATTGGCGTCTCTGGTTTCCATGGTGACACTCCTCTACAGCAGGGGTATTCAACAGGTTCTCCGGGGACCACCAGTGGTCCCTGAGAGGATTTCAGGTGGTACCCAGGCTAAATGATGGAACGTTGGTTAACCAGACAACTCTTTGAGATGGACCCTTGCGGGTCCACTTGGTTTCATATTTACACTCTCAAGAGTTAAAATATTCATCATGTGGATTAGCCCAAGTCTACACAACTAGAGAAGGTAGGAGATTAAGGGTCATTTTGATCTGTTTGTTTAATTGTTTTGTTTCTGAAATCCAGCCTGGTATTGTGGAAAAAGCAAAAGACAGCTTTAGTTTTGGGGTCTGTGGGGCTAAAATATCATCAGATGGTGATCCGCGGCTGAAATTATGAATAAATACTGGGCCCTGGCATGAAATAGGTTGAAAAACCCTGCTCTACAGCACACCTCTCGTCCACGTTGTTAACAAGATGCCACGAGTGGAATCTTGTTCATACGGTGCCCTTGAGTGAGACATTGAAAAACTCCTCCTTCTTCAAGGGCAGATCTAGGCATGGGCATGGGGGGGCAATGCCCCCCCTAAATGCCCAGTCTGCCCCACCAAACACGATGGCATGCAAAACAACCCAAGATATTTCAAATTAAAGCGCCTTTATTTAAAATGATTTGAAACACTACTACTGCTACTAACTACAGCTGTGTCATCACTAAACCAACAGCATTTCATCATTGAAAACAGAAGATTCTCTGAGTCAGACCTTTAGCTTTATGCATGCTGGGTGTCGGTGGCAACTTCAATAAATGATATTATTATTGATGCTTTACTTGCCTAATAAAAGTCCTGTAACTGAAAATGGTATGGGTGTGACTGGGTCGCCCCCCGGACCATTTCTCTTGCCCCCCCAATTGGGAAATGTTAGATCCGAGCTTCTTCGTCTTCTTCTTCTTCTAATAATGGATGTTTTTCACACATTGAGATGGGTCCGTCCTCCATGGTAAAACAATGACTCAGGTGCTTCCGTAATTGTTTTCGATTAGCGGCTGTACACTAAGTAACCAGACTGCAGAGGCGGGAGCGTTGGGGCGGCGAGGAGCGTCAGGGTTAGGCCTGGATGTCACGAAAACCCTCTCAGCCGAAAACCCCTTTTATACTTTTATGCCTGGCACAAACAAGGCTGCCATCCTGGCTGTTTCTTGTGTCTGGACTGAAATTAGAGTGGGATGTCTAAAAGGGAAGCGGAGCGAAACAGCAGATCACAGAGGGACAGAGAGAGACAGAGAGTGAGGGAGAGAGAGAGAGGTAATGGCCTTGTCTGTCGGCCGATGATGTAACAATGTACAGCGTAACACTATTGAGGTTGAGGTATGATGCCAGATTCAGGCTCCTGCCGCTAGATTCTAGTGCCTGACCCATAGATTCTAGTTTCTGGCACCAGATTCTAGTTTCCAATGCTAGATGCTACCTCCTGACACTAGATTCTATTTTCTGGCACTAGATTCTAGTTTCTGACAATAGATTCTTGCTCCTGAAACTAGATTCTAGAATCTGGCACTACATTCTAGTTTGCGACACTAGATTCTAACTCCTGACACTAGATTCTAGAATCTGGCGCTAAATTCTAGTTTCTGACACTAGATTCTAGTTCCTGATGCTACATTCTGCGCCAGTATTTCATGACAAGGATCCACAGAGTCATCTATTTTTTTTGGCTGCGGACCCCCCCCTCTGAAAACACGCTCTAGGGGTCCCCCATGCAGTAGCAAAGATTTGAGTTAAAAGTGTCTGCTTCTGGAATAATATATTCAAAATTTGCGTTCACATTTTCACAACTTCAAAAATATCAGACCTACGAGCTCATAGCGCGCCACTCGGTGGCGCGCTATGAGCTTGTAGATCTGATATTTGTCAATAGCTGATATTTTTCAATAGCCTTGTCTGTCGGCCGATGATGTAACAACGTACAGCGTAACACTATTGAGGTATTTCTTACTCTACTCCTGTAGTATTTCCCACTTTCCACACATTTTCCACACATTTTTCCACTGCATATAAGGCATGCCTTGTTGATGGATTTGGAAGCGATTTTGAAGGTCTGGCTCCAAAAACGATCCAGTACTTAATGTGCCATGTACACTATATTTACATTGGAATTGGTCCTACCCTTGGGTGGGACACTAGGGAGTGGGCGGGGCTTCCTGAAAGGACCATTGCAGTGAAGCAAAACTACAATATTTGCCTCAGAGAAGTGGAGTAGAGGTCAAGGTTAGGCTATACATTATGAATTGGAAATGTCCAAATCAAGTACAAATACCTCAAAATAGACCTGCGCAGTGACGTCACCGCCCCTGTTCAAGAAACGGATTCCCCGATCATTTTTCTCATAGACTTTTTTCATAGACAAAGCCAACTCGGGTCGTGACGAATCATGATGGCACACACAAACTTTTGGGACAATCAAATAATTTCTAAGATGAAAAACGAAACAAAATTAGATATTATATGATGATATTGTGTGTGTTGTGTGTTGTCACGATTTGTCACGACCAGAGTTGGCTTTGGCCGTGGCGCAATCGTGTTTTTATTAACCAAAAGTCTATGAGGAAAATGAATGAGGAATCCACTATAGTGGAACAGTGTTGGTGACATCACTGCGCAGGTCTATTTCACTATAGCACTTGTATAACATGTACTCAACTTTCCCCCTGATGTCAACAGTGACGTTGGCCAAACCAGTGCGACAGCAGCGTTTCAAGAGGCACCAGGCAATCAGGCCCAGGTGCATCTTCAGCTGCTCAACTCAGACCAATGATTAACAAGCCTTAATTGTAGAGGTCTGTTCTGCCACTGAGGTGTGCGCGGTCCGCACGACGTTCGTCACGGTGGGGACTTGAAACTATGCGGGAGGGGGGAATGTACACAGTGTCATTGTCTCTCTCTCTCTCTCTTTCTCTTTCTTTCTCTCTTCTCCACGCACACGCACGACTGTTAATCCTCCTCCTCTTCCTCACTAAAGGCCATCAGTGGCCCGCAGCCGACAGAGGTCGGTGCCACGCACACACACGCGCCCTTGCAGCCGCCAGCGCCGACGGAAAGGCATTGCCATGGTTACCCTGAGAAAAATAATGTGCAATAAATGTCACCCGCCTCCTGGTTCTCTACTGCATGCGCTCTATTCTAAGATTAATTAATTCAATTTTAGAATAGCTTGTAGACAACCTATGTTGAGGGCTGCAAGTGGCCCGCCTATAGATATAGAAATAGGTATGCCTGTGACATCATCATCATCAACATACCAGGAAGTTATGCACAGATAGGCTTATTGAATAAATGGCGACTCAGCCTTTACAGCACCGGTTCGATGCTCTTATAGCAGTGGTTTTCAACCTTTTTCATACCAGGGCCCACTATTTATTCAGCATTTGAGCCACGGTTCAACATTTGATGCCATATTAGCCCCACAGACCAAATACTAAAGATTTATTTTGTTTTTGTCCACAATTCCAGGCTGGATTTGGGAAACAAACAGGTGAGGTGCATGAGCACCTCCGCCTATGATAAGCAATAAATGTGAGCCTGCTTTTCTTCTCCACTAGTACTGTATATACTGCAGTGGTTGTCAGTGAGCCAGCAGCCGGCGTGGGGCAGCAGGCAGCAGGGCGGCGGCGGCGGTGCCTGGGCGCTCTGACTACAACGTGCTCCGGTTCAGAGCAATCTGGCAGGTGGAGCCACAGAAGCAGCACAATGTTGTCAAACAGAAATCAGATTTGCTCCGCTCCCCATTAGCCCGCGCAGCACCCGGCCCTCCACTTACCGCACCCTGAGAGATCACATTAAATGACATCTGCTATCATCAGGCTAACCTGTGTCAGCCTCGTGACGCGACTGCAGATTGGAGAGCCGAGTGGATGCTGGTTGTTGGGGGGAGAAATGGAGATAGAGAGAGAGAGAGAGAGAGAGAGAGAGAGGAAGTACACACATTACATCTGTTTGGTCTAATCTGAGATGTGATTAACCACATGAACCCGGGCATCCATTCGTATTCTGGAAGAGCTAGTTCTCACAACACCATGTCCACGACTGAAATACTATCAACAGTGCAATGTTGTTTTCATACATACGTTTTTTTCCTATCCTTCTTCAACATCCTCTGTGACGTCCACACACGTACACGATGCCGATGATTTTCTGATTCACAAACTGAAAGATTGCGTTGTTGTTGATGATGATGTTTTGTTGACATCTAACGACTCCCTAGAAGCATTAATATTCCAATATTAATGCTTCTAGGGAGTCGTTAGATGTCAACAAAACATCATTTTTCATAATTTTTCTTTTTTTTGGGGGGTGGGTGGGCCGGCAGGATGGGGGTGGGGGGTGGGCTGGGGGCTTTCAGAGAAAGAACAGCGACTGACACTGAAACTAACCTCCAACTAAATCTATCTAGACAATGTGTTTCAAAAGTATATAGTGGCCAAAGGGGTTACTATGCATTTTGTGATAAAAAGTAATACAATCTACAGTCTCCTAAAACGTCCAAATAATAGTAACACTACAATACTTGCATCTGAGACGTGGTGAAAAGTAAAGTAGTGAAATGTATCCTGTAATTTAAAGCAGGGGTTTTCAACCTTTTTCATCCCAGGGACCACCATTTATTCAGAATTTGAGCCAGGGACCACCAGGCCCAAAGACCTAAAACTAAAGAATTCTTTTGGTTTTGTTCACAATTCCAGGCTGGATTTTGCAAACAAAACAGTGTAGACGATGAATATTTTAACTCTTGAGAGTGTGGAAATGAAACCAAATGGACCCGCAAGGGTCCATTTGGTTTCATTTTTACATTCTCAAGAGTTACATCTGGTTAACCAACTTTCCATCATTTAGCCTGGGGACCACCAGGAACCCTCTCAGGGACCACTGGTGGTCCCCGGACCACCTGTTGAAAACCCCTGATTTAAAGCATCCTTTACAATGAGCGCATGTACCTAGTTAAGAGCTTATATAAGCTTCAGGCAGTACTACTACAGTGTCCTTCCCAGCACCAGGGTCAAAATGCCTCGACGCAAGACAAATCCTCCAACCACTGCAGATGTACTTTATATCGCATTAACCGCATGCAATAATGTTTTATTCATTCAAATGACCCCCAGATTGCAGCTTTTTAACCCATTCTGTACTCATGCCAAATGGAGGTCCAGAGTGGAGGAATAAAATTTTGTCCCTGAAACTTAACCGTCTTCACGCCGTTCTCGTGGTGCTCGTGGATTTCCCGTTAGATTACGCACGCCGGTCACGACGATGGCTCGTATCACGACGAAATGTAGATTTCATTTTTTAATCCATCTATTAGTCCGAGCGCATCGTCTGATGAAGATCCCGTCGTCACTTTCATTTGGAACAGAATTGCGGCGACAACTTTTTTTTTTGTCCCATTCACACCCATTCAATCCAATGCATTCAAAGGCCTCGCCTCCGGTTTTCCCTATGAAAGTTGTCAGCGCATTGATAAATCAACTAGCGCTATATAGATGGCTCTTCCTGACTTGTGACCCGGATGTTTTTGCTGAGATCGCCAGAAGACCGGTTAGCCAAGACAACAGAAACAGCATGACAGAAACAGCACATCCTGTTTAGGAGATCTGAGCTTCAAAATAAGGGTTTTTTACCGAATTTACTTTGATTTTTACCTTGATTGAGCCGTGGCACTACCGTGGAAATCCACGATCACACGGGGCAGTTGATGTGTTAAATGTTGTCCCTGGAAGTAAAATATTGTCCCTGGAACTAAAATATTGTCCCTGGAATTAAAATATTCTCTCTGGAACTAAAATATTGTCTCCGGAACCAAAATATTGTCCCTGGTACTAAAATATTGTCGCTGAAACTAAAATATTGTCCCTGTAACTAAAATATTATCTCTAGAACAAAAGAAATGTCTCTTGTACTAAACCTTTGTTCCTGGTACAAATTTTGTGTCTCTGGGACTACAATTTAGTCTCAGAAAAAGATCTTGTCCCTGAACTAAAACGCTTTCCTTCAAACTAAAACAAATTGTCCCTGGAGGAACTAAAGTTTAGTTCCTGGAATTAACATCCTGTGTTGGGAATATACTATACCTTGTTAATGTATTACTTATTACTTATTACCTTCATTTAAAGCAATATATTGTATTACAATATTGCTGTCTGAGCAAGTGTAATATATTAATATTACTATTACATATTACTTAAAAGAAAAATGTTGTGCAAAATATATAATTAAATATTTAGTGTCACTATTAATCAAATATTGTGTAGGCCAGTGGCATAGCTACAATAAAGAAAGCGCACTTGGCTATCTGGGAAATCCATATGAAATCAACTTGAAAAAACGTCCTCCTGAATAAATAATTTGATGACAAATTATAGAAAATAAGTAATTATTTAAATTCTGCAGTTGTCAAGAAAATTTCACAAGAACATTTTCAATGAGACAGATTGACAGAAAGTAATATTGAAAGTAATGCAGTAATGCAGAAAGAAAAGTATAATATATTAGATTGTTTTTGTTAAGTAATATATTTATATTACAAGTTACTGCATTTTGGTAATATATTAAGTAATATATTGAGTTATGTAGTGCACATGTCCCAACACTGCTAACATCAAGTTGTCCCTGTAAAATGGTTCACAATATTTGAAAAAAAATATCAGACCTACAAGCTCATAGCGCGCCACTCGGTGGCGCGCTATGAGCTTGTAGATCTGATATTTTTCAATTTGCCTAAACACCTAAAAGCCAACCCGAGTTCAGAAGGTGTTAATGACGGTGATGCTGGCTCATATAACGGAGGCAGGCGGTCGGTCCGTGGACCTGGAACTGCAGCTCTCAGTGCGTCATTAGTGCCAGCGCTGTGTCTGAAGCCTGGAGCAGCCTCAGAGAGAGAAAGGCCACATTCAGAATCACAATGACGTTCGATTGGCATCAAGCATTTTGGAGTGGAATGAGACTGCGTGGCGAGCCTATAGCTGACATTCGCCCGCACGTAATTTCTAAATTGATTTAAAAAATTAACTTGTTTAAAAGTACTAAATGTGAAATGTAATATACGGTTCCTGTAACATACTGTATACACCATAGACATTATGCTAGAATATAACGTACTGTACATTACAATGATAGAACAAAAATCGGTAACAACTGGAATATTATTTAACCCGTTTTGGACTAATTTTGGACAAATCTAAAAAAAAAGGAGAAAAAAATGAATGGGGGAAAAAATCTTCTACAGTAAATTCAGATTTCACTATTTTCAATCAAGGGTCCAAAATGATGAATTTGACCCATATCTGAAAACATGTAGGCCAAGATTTTCGTCACTGCTAAACCCATTGTCGCTTAATTTCTTTGCCTATTTAAAATATTTTTTTCAATAGTTCAAATGGTTTACAGGCTCACAAGGTGTCAATAGATTGGCACATTGAACTATTCCCAAAAGTTTCTAAAAAAAATAATAGAAAAGGATTAAGGGCTTTGGGATAGGGGGTTTAGCATAGAACGAAAATGGAGCCCGTAGTTCCAGGGACCTTGGAAGTAAACATTTCACTACAACTAAAATTTTGTTCCTGGAACTAAATTTTAACTACAAATTCCAGGGACCTTCTTGGAGGTCACTGGAACTAAAATGTTGTCCCTGGAACTAAATAGCCTATTTACCTGGAACTAAAAGTGTGTCCCTGGAACTAAACATTTTCCTGGAACATTTTCCTTCAAAATGTATTAACCCATAGTGGGCGGGAACCCCTAGTGGTAGTTTTACCCTAGTTGACGGGAACACCAATATGCGTTCTGTACAGTATGTACTGTATCTGGGCCAGTGTTGTTCTAGTCTGCGATTTTTAATTTTAGTTTCAGTTTTAGTCCATTTTTAATCACCGGTTTTAGTTTTTATCCTATTTAGTCTAACTCGTCCTTTTTTTATTTAGTCTAGTTTTAGTCGACGAAAAGTAAATCATTTTAGTTTTTATTTTAGTCCATGAAACCATGATTTTATTAGTTTAGTTTTAGTCAACAAAAACTAAAGTCATTTTAGTCTAGTTTTAGTCTGACAATTTAGTCTCCAATTGGTTCCGATATATCATTTAACAGGGGATCTCCTGGAATTTCCTGAAGGACCCCTGGGATCCAGAGTGTGTACAAGTGGAACCAAATGGACCCGCTAGTATTCATTTGTTTCACAAAAAGGTCCCAAAAGAAAAATCACTGGAGAAACATTGTGAAACACAACTTGATGTCATCAAATTGTGTTTCACCATGTTAATGATTTTTTTTTTCAGACCTCCATTTCTAGGGAACACAGAATGAGGGGGGGGGGGGGGGGGGGGTTTTTTTTTATCATGTCCACACAACATCTCTAAGGTATAATAATGGCAATCCCCTTTAAATAGGCTAAACTAGCATTCCAACTGAATTTTGAAACCACAGTTTCCCCACCAGCAATGTGTAATATAATGTGTGTTCAATTCATTCAATGTCAAAACACGATCTCAAGTTGTGGCCAACGTAAGTTGTGGGCAGGTCTGGTCTATCTATTAGAAGAGTTGCGACATTGATGGGGCAGAAAACAGCCTGGTCACGTGGTTCATGTACTCGCACGAGCCAATAGACTCCAATGCATTCCGTAACTTTCGGTTGTCCCTTTTTGTTGTCTCTTCTCAATAGAAGTCTATGTATGAGCCTCCATTGGACTGACCCCATGAAGTGAACGGAGTTTGCGCAAATCGGTCTATAATTTATTCCGCTTTGCGTTGCTAACATTAAGCTAACAGTACACTGTCACTCAACAACACAACGTTGATGTAGCGTTACATTCTACAACCAGCAGCAGACTCTGCTGATTGCTTTATGCTAAATCCTGGGGTGTCTCTTCAGTTTGTAATCTAGCTCTCATCTTCACTGGAAAATGGAAATGCTGCATCAGTGTAAAATGATGGAGCTAAACAAGTTGCTTAACAACAAGAACAACAAGTGTGAGCATGCGGGTCCATTTGGTTTCATTTTTACGCTCTCAAAGAGTTACATCAAGTCTCCACCAGTTAGCCGGGGACCACCTGGAACCCTCTCAAGGACTACTGCATGGTGGTCCCCGTACCACTGCTGTATACGGCATTTTCAGCGAAGATGAGACGTCGCACAACGGCGCTAGTTGTGAACAAGCATTCAGTATTGTCCCTGTCCACATCGATTTAGCGAAAATATTTCCATAAATCTTCTCTTCTCTTTGTCCCAATCCCCGTGCAAAGCGTGCTGTTTTGTGTGAAAGGATTCGACCATAAAGTATGAGTAAAATCTCTGTCGCGTGTCTTATAGTTTTGTTAGTTGCAGAGCCTTGGTGCTGCTGCTGCGCTCAGTGCGGAGCAACAAAAAGAGGAGGAGGAGGAGGATTTGTGGAGGGAGGGTGTGTTCGGTTACAGCCACGCTGAAGTGATCACAATGCCTAGTATATACAAAGTGATAGGCGACTGTGCTCCCGGACAGCCCCGACGTGCACTTCCGAACACAACGTGACTTCATAGCAAAATACTCCGCAAAAAGAGATACGATTATTATAATAACATATTTCGTGTCGTCTTCGTTCGTGAACGAAAATGACAATAGATTTTAGATTATTTTTTATTTTGTCAACTACATTTTCGTCTAGTATTTATTAGTCAACGAAATTGCATGTTAATTTAGTCCCAGTTATTGTTTATACACATGTTTTTCATTTAGTCTAGTCTCGTTTTCGTCCCGCGAAAAATGGTCGTTGACGAACACATTTCGTTTTAGTTTTCGTTGACGAGAACAACTATGATCACAACATGTCAAAATTTGGTGATGTTACACAATAATTTGAAGTTTTCCAGTACACTTAGGTTAGTATTTCAGAGACATTTTTAGAATCGGGATAGTCTACAATGGGTTAAATAATATTACACAATGGCTGCATTGTACGTGGCGACTGTACTGCATTGAGTTGCGTGGGGGGGGCGGTGGTGCAAAGGAGTGCAATTTGAAATACAAACATCCATGCGGTTTGATATTTCTTTGATATTATTTGATATTACATTGATATATTTACTGTATCTTCCAATAAAACAGAAGACAGACAGTCCACACATGCATGTTTCTCTGCATAGGAAATGGGGTGGTGGGGGGACCGCGCGGTGGGTGGGTGGTCTGTAGGGCGGGAGGACGGGGCCCCTCCCTGGGGACCTGATAAGGGAGACAGGCTGAGCGACAGGCCGCTTGTCGGAGGCGCCGTTGCGTGACCCAGCTCAGCCGCGTCAGCCCACAACCCAAACAGCAGCAGGCCTTATCGCCTGACAGCCGCGTCTGGAGAGGCCGGCCGGTCGGCCGGTCGACCGGGCCAAGGGCGTGCGCTGCGTTCCTTCTATACCGCCGCCTCCCTTCAGGGTGTGGGGGGTGGGTGTGTGAGGGTGAACCAACCGTCCGCCTCAATTGACTCCATGGCGTGGAAGACATCTCTTTATCAAACGGCTTCTTCTTTGGAAGCCACTTCTTTTTTCCCCCTTTCTTTGTTCTGCCCTTTTAGGGCGTCTGCCAAGCTATCTTCTTCTTCGTCTCCCAAGGCGTCCTGGCGCGCCGCGTGTTATCTCAACGCCACCTCTTTAGTGGTGGTGGTGGTGGTGGCGGTCGCGGCGGCTATCTCAATCGCAACGCCCCACACTCCAATCCAGGGGCGGATGTAACATTTCGCATTTTGGGGGGGCAGGAGGAAATGGTATGGTGGTGGCTGGTATGGGGGCGGCCCATACCATTTTTGGTTACAGGGCTTTATAGGCAAGTATAAGCATCAATGATAACATCAGTTGTTGTTGAAGTTGCAACAGACACGCAGCATGCATAAAGCTAAAGGTCTGACTCAGAGAGTTTTCTGTTTTCAATGATGAAATGCTGTTGGTTTAGTGGTGACACAACTGTAGTTAGTTAGTAGCAGCAGTAGTACTGTTTCAAATCATTTTAAATAAAAGCACTTTAACTTGAAATATCGTGGGATGTTTTGCATGCCATCGTGTTTGGTGGGGCAGACTGGGCATTTAGGGGGGCATTGCCCCACCTATGCCCATGCCTAGATCCGCCCCTTTTTCGCTAGACTGAACCGAGACTGCATGCCTTTTCAAAAACATGTATATACGGTACACAGCGTTAATGTGTCAAAGCCACTTAAAGCAGCGCTCCTCGACGTGCAGATCCGGGCCTTTTGAGTCGCCCGCCGGCGCGCCGGTCCGCCCGCCGGTCGGCCTGCACGCAACGCAATGTGCCGCCTCCTCCTCCTCCTCCTCGCACGCTTGTCCGCTAATTACGCTCCTCATTGTGTGGGACGGCGGCGGCGCTTTGTGGCTCCCTGGATAGAACACTCCTCTATACCTTCAGGCTTCAGTCCAACACGCAGCTGCACAGTGGTAATCATCCGGCAGAATGGCTATTCTTTTTTCACTCTCTCTCTTCTTCAGGGGCGGATCTAGGCATGGGCATGGAGGGGGGGGGGGCAGCTGTGTCACCACTAAACCAACAGCATTTCATCACTGAAAACAGAAAACTCTCTGAGTCAGACCTGTAGCTTTATGCATGCTGCGTGTCTGTTGCAACTTCAACAACAACTGATGTTATTATTGATGCTTTACTTGACTAATTGAAAGTCCTGTAACCGAAAATTGTATGGATGCGACTTCATCGCCCATGGTGCGAAGCGACGTGGGCGAAGAAGCCGCCCCTGTACCTTTTTCTCCTGCCCCCCCCCCCCCCCCAATTGGGAAATGTTACATCCGCCCCTGTCTGTCTCTCTTTTCTTTTTCTTGTCTTCCTGGAGGAAATCATTATACGACAAGAGAGAGGAGAGAGAAGAAGAAGAAGAAGAAGAGTAAAAAAAAAAAGAGAGGAGAAATGCAGCCCCCTTCCTTTCCGAAAATTGCCAGGGCCTGGGCGTCGCTGAACCGAGGCATCTGCACCAGCGCCTCTGATTAGAAAGGAGCACTGGGCAGTAATTGGCCTCAGCTGATGTTAGGCTGTCAGCTGGTACATAGCCGGTGGCTTGTTGAGCTGCTCCATGCAGCCCGGATGGGAGGGGTAGGGGAGGGGAGGGGAGAGAGGGGGGTCTGTGGGGGCGGAGGGAACGCACACACACTCCACATGCACTTCCATTTCGGTCGCCCCTGTGATTCCAGCGTCGAAACATATCACTCATGGGGCTCTGGGTGTTGCTTAAATAAAATCTGTCATCCCCAATATGAGCTCTGTGGGAGCCATTACGTGACGGCGGATGCGTGTGTGTGCGTGTGTGTGTGTGTGTGCGTGCGGCAGCCTAGCGGAGGCGGTTTGTTGTGCTAATGGGGTTTTTGGGTGGGCAGCAGCGCTGCAGTGCTCTCTCAGGCGAACAGCTAATTAGCGGGAGCAGATGAGAACACAGTGTTTTCCTGCGTCCGGACCGGTCCAAAAAATTGCTCCGTCTCGTCGTCCCGGGATCCAGGCGGGATCGGTATACGGGGGGCCGTGTGTGTGTGTGTGTGTGTGTGTGTGCTCGCTGTCCGGACGGTTCACCCGCCGTCCGGACGGCCGGACCACCCGCCGTCCGCCCAATCAGAGGTGTCAGGAAGCACTTCTTCTCCTCCCTGCTTATACGATCCGATCAGCATCTCCTCCTTCGTCTCCAGCCAATCAGTGACACCTTAACCCATTCTGAGTCGAAAAATAATTCAGAGATTTGCCCAGGTTTTCACCTTAGCTAATACTAAGTAAGTACTGTATATCACTGCAAAAAAAAAAAAAAAAAAAAAAAACGCAGTCTAAATATAAGAAAGAAATATATATATTTGATTGCAAAAGTGCTAGAAACAAGCAAAATAATCTGTCTGTGGGGTAAGTGAATTGTACTTGGTAAGAATTCTTGTAATTAGAAATATGTTCTAAAAACAAGGTTGATAATCTTATATTATTTTTCTTTGTTAGTACAGTATATGCTTCTTAAAACAAGAGCAATCATATTTTAAGTCTAGATCTAAGATTACAAGACTTGGTTAGTACAGATTCAAGTATTGGTTAGTTCAGTTCAAGTATTGTCAATAATGCTAATATAAAGCTAAGTAATGTTAATAATGCTAAATATTGTTCCCGCCAAAAACAAGTTAACCTCTTCGGGAAAAGCAATTGGCTGCCTGCCGCTCGGCTCCCTCGCCTTTTGTCCCAGTGTACAGCTTTCCTATTCGCTGCTGCCGCCGCCGCCTGTGACGGCATGTGTCAAATGGCTGCTTGGCCCCTGAGGGAATCTCACAAAAACAGAATCCATCAGGTTCAGGGTCATTTAACGTTCACACCCCCCTCCCTCCTCCTCCACCCACACCACCACCACCGTTTGTCCAGTGCAGCAGATGAAGAATTGCAATGTGAGGGAGAGAGTCGTCCTTGAAAAGAATATGGAGCTATGGGCGCATAACAGAGGAGAGAGTGTACACTAGAGCACAAAGATTTAATATGTAAGCATGGCAGCACTGAGGTCAGCCATGATGTGCCTTTCTTCTTACGCCCAAAGATATAGGCAGAGCTGGAGTAGGAGAAAGCGGCGTAGGCTTGGATACAGGACCCGCCTGCATCCCAACAACCACCACCATTACCACTGTAATGACCAGACCCCATGGTGTGACTCTGTTAATAACACTTACTCCCCCAGCATTTTTTGGTACTGTAGGTAGCTAATGCCAGTGATTTTCATGTAAATTATATATTTCCTATGTCGGTCCATGTTTCTGATCGGACATTTTAGATCGGCGCACAGGATGTTGCACGATTGCATTGATAAGACGAAAACCCGGAAATTGTTGATCAGCGTGGCCGGTTGGCCTTGTTTTAAGCCCTGTGTCAGCATGGCGACATGCTATGGTTAGGGTTAGAAAAACGACTAAAAGTAGCCAAATGTGCAATAAAACGGACTGCATCGTGACACATGCAGTGGCTGAGGATAGTTATTAGTTCTCTTTTTCTTTGAAAGCTTGACAAGTGCAGATTTCACTGTAGTGAGAACAAGTCAGAACATCATTAAAATGAACATGCTGTTAAACACGCCGCGGCCCGAACATCTGACCACTTCACCCCGGCAGCCTGCCAAGCTCGTTTTTGGGGCTTAATTGGGGGAAAAGAAATGAATATTCGGAAGTTAATTTGTTGCAGTGTAGTATCCGTCAAGGCCCTGCGTTTTCCTCACGCCTCTGAGACAAAATGGCAGACCAAACATTGCCTCAAAGAATACTGGTCCTACATTTGGTTGTTCTACACTACAGCTAACAGCGCAGCACACTGTGAGCTTGTCGAGCAGCTATTTACTTGCGTAGGCCATGCATGGCCTACTTGTGCGCAACCCTCAAGTTTGCACTCTGCCGAGTGCTGATCTAGTTTTGGCAAAGATGGTGTAGGGCCCACACTTTTTTCACTTGAGAGCTACTTTCAAAATGACCGGCTCAACAAGATCTAAACATCAAAATGGTGATGGTGTTACTTACTGTTATAGTGTTTAAGAATGATGCACTTATAATGACAAATGGAGGCGGAGAATTGGAAGGTTTTCTTATATAGGCCTATGCTACTATTGACGTTTGAAAACAGTATTTGGAGTTTGAGTTGATAGTTCCGTGATGTTGAATTTAGTCTCTTGCTCCCAAAGCTGATAACTTTTCACGTTTTTGTCAACAATTGGGAACGAGAACTGGCAAAACGTTCTCCATGTTCTAATTGTATGTACTCTTGAAATTACGCAATTCAGATGTTAAAATATAGTAAAATGAAACCAAATGGACCCGTGAGGGTCCATTTGGTTTAATCTTAACGCTCTCAAGAGTTACAGATCTATACATTTTAGGGGACTGTCATGTGATCTACCTGCATGGCCTGTGTGATCTACTGGTAGATCACGATCTACCTTTTGGGCACCCCTGGTGTAGGGGGAAAATGCGGCCTGATCTAATGTAGAGCCCTGGAGGACACCGGTCTTCTCGGTATAGCAGGGTTTAAAGACAAATGGTTGAGTGGACAATTCCATTCTCCACTCCTCACATCATGGAGCACATGCTCAGGAGAGAGAGAGATGTCTTTCTTTCCTGACACCACTCAAGAAAGGAGAGAGAGAGAGAGAGAGAGAGAGAGAGAGAGAGAGAGAGAGAGAGAGAGAGAGAGACATTGTAATTGTCTTCCCTCAGAGACTGGGCTGTACATAGTGTGTTGGGAGCGACGTGTCCAATTTGCCTTTGGCCGGCGTGTTCACATCCCCAGCAGCCGCAACACTCATTCACCATGTATAAAAGATGCACGTGCCGTCTCACTTCTGTGTCCCACGCCAGACACATTTTCCCCAGTGGTGGGGTGGAAAAAAGTGGCTTGCATGATTTACTTAAGTAAAAATCAATGCTGCAATATGTAAACTTGTAAACTAAATACTGCAAGTAAAAGACCAGAAATTCAAATACTCCAGTGAAGGTACAAAAGTACATGTCATCAAAAGATACTTGAACAGCCGATCTACAAGCTCACAATATGTGAAGCTCTGCTATTTTCAAATGACTGAAATGTTAAGTGATGCTGCAGTGGTTAGTGTATGTTTTGTAATAACATCATCTAATCTAGATCTATACAAAGCTACTATAGCGCTAATTAATGCAGTCCAGTAGTAAATGTATCAGAAGTTGAAAACACTCAAGTAAATAATAATAACAACAACAAATACAATCTAAAAATTTGAATCCATCGCAACTCTGCAAAATAAAGGGTTCAGATCAAGGATTTAAAAGCTGCTTTATAAAAGTGGGTCTTCAGAAGAAGATTTAAAACGACGTAAAGTACAAATACAAACAATACACAGGTACATTACAGTATATACTTGAGTATTGTGCTTCACTACAGGGGTTTTCAACAGGTGGTCCGGGGACCACCAGTGGTCCTTGGGAGGGTTCCAAGTGGTCCCCAGCTGAGTTGTTTAACCAGATATAACTCTTGAGAACGTAAAAATGAAACCAAATGGACCCTTGCGGGTCCATTTGGTTTCATTTTTACACTCTCAAGAGTTAAAATTTTCATCATGTGAATCTACGCAACTAGAAGATTAATGGTCATGGACAGAAGCAAAGGAAATCTTTAGTTTGAGGGGGTCTGTGGGACTAAAATGTCATCAAATGGTGGTCCGTGGCTCAAATGCTGAATAAATGGTGGGCCCTGGGATGAAAAAGGTTGAAAACCTCTGCTTTACTACATTCCACTGGATTTCCCCCACGGCATATATAGCTCCGGTAGAAGGGGGCGAAACGCGCCATCGCGATTGGACGGGCGCGTGGCGGCGGATGGTGCACGGTTGAACTGCTCTGACCCGCTGTGCCGCCGTGCAGACCCATCAAGGAGCACTCTCTCCACTGAAATGTACATCAGGATCGCCCCACTGTTAAATATACATGTGGTGTCTGTGCGTGCACGTGCGCATGGGACTAGGCCCAGGGGCGGATGTAAGATATCCCAATTCGGGAGGGGCAGGAGAAAATGGTATGGGGGCACCTTCATGAAGTCGCAGCCATACCATTTTCGGTTACAGGACTTTTATTAGGCAAGTATACAGTAAGCATCAATAATAACATCAGTTGTTGTTGAAGTTGCAACAGACACACAGCATGCATGAAGCTAAAGGTCTGACTCAGAGAGTTTTCTGTTTTCAATGATGAAATGCTGTTGGTTTAGTGGTGACACAGCTGTAGTTAGTTAGTAGCAGGAGTATAGTGTTTCAAATTATTTTAAACATAAGCACTTTAATTTGAAACATCTTGGGTTGTTCTGCATGCCATCGCGTTTGGTGGGGCAGACTGGGCATTTAGGGGGGCCATTGCCCCCCCAATGCCCATGCCTAAAGCCGCCCCTGACTAGGCCAGAGGACGGCCCGTGCAAATGGATGTGCGTGTGCACGTGTGTAAGCATGCTGTGCTACTGACATGGGGATTGCACGGCGCCTCCTCCTCCTCTGTGTCCTGTTCCTCTGTACTGTATGTTCTTAGTATCATGCTACACTGCCTGGGAATGCTTGACATGATGCGGTCTGGTTTGTTTCACCACCTGCGGCCTAAGAGGATGGAAGCTGTACAGCAGCACACCCGCGGGTCTACGTTACTCCAGGCCGGTGCATGGCCAGCAGTGTAACCGAGTGATATAAAATATTACAGGAATATTATTACCAGGGATGTCCCCATGCCACTTTTTTTCATTTCAGATCCCAATAGCACAATTGCTGTGCTAGCCGATACCGATACCGATACCAAATACCAATACCAGAAATAATGTATAATATAAAAAAGAAAGTCCACCAACCGGGAATAGCATATCCTCACTCAAATGTGCACCTGGGCAACTCCAATTCCACATGACCCAAAGTTTTATTTAACTGCCGTAGTGTCAACCCCTAACGCGGACTCTGTACTGTATGTCCGATATGTGCTTAGACTGGCTTCTTTGCCAATACCAATATGACCCAATAATGACAAAAAGGGGCTGATACGGATACATTTCCGATACCCATATAGTATTTGCCGATACCAATGCGACAAAAAAGGGCCGATCCGATACTTTTTCCAATACCGATACAGTATCGTGACTTCCCTAATTATTACTTTTCTCTGTAAAAGTAATACAGCGAGATTAAGTCCTACGAGGGTTTTTGAACAATTTTTTTTACTGACCTTCCATTCTTCCGCCCTTCCTTCATCCAAGGCAGTCGAGGAGTTTTCATCTCATCTGCTGTCTCAGGTCAGAGGGCCTTCAAAGAGAGAGAGAGATAGAGAGATGACACAATATTGAAGAACATTGTGTTGTAGAATAAACCTTTCATAAGATTTCATAGATAGCTTCAGAATTGACAGCACTGTCAGTGTATGGATTGACGTTGATGTGTATTTTCAGACATGTATAAGTGAACTTTGTACTTTGTATTCTGTACTTGGTTCCCTTTTCCCTCTACTAAACCTTTTTTTGCCAAAAACAGCCAATATACAAGCTCACATTTTGGCTAAAATTCTCAGAATATGAAATCTAGGATTCGTTCACATGGTGAATGTATTTTGTACAGGCAAGTAAAAATCAATACTAACATCAGTTGAAGTTGCCACAGGCATGGATGCATGCGTGAAGCAGTCTGACTCCAAGATTTTTTCCTTTTTTGAACGATGAAAAGGTGTTGCTTTTAGTGATGTGACAAGTGTAGTTAGTAGTGTAGTGTAAAAAAAATACTACTAAAATGCCTGCATTAGAATAAAGACAACCTGCTCCAATCATGCAAACTGTTGGAAGGGAGGGGGACCTCAAGACGCAAATGTAGAGTAGTTTCTGGTACTACAATCTAGTTTCAACGTTACATTATAGGCCAGATTGCCAGAGTCTAGTTTCTGATGCTTGATTCTAGTTCAAGCCGCTAGATTCTAGTTTCCAAAGCTAGATTTGAGTTTTTGGCGGTAGATTCTACTTTCTGTTGCTAGATTCTAGTTTCCGACACTACATTCTAGTTTTTTGATGCTAGATTTTAGTTTCTGACACTAGATTCTAGTTTTTCCACAAAAAAGTTCCTGTGTCCTGTTTCATGCCAAGGACCAACAGAACGATCTATATTTTGCTGAGGAGGACCTCCGTCTGAAAACGTGTTCTCTAGGGATCCCCCAGATGCAAAGATTTGAGTTAAAATGTTCGCTTCTGAAATAATATATTCAAAGATTTGTGCCACATTTTCACTTTTTATTTTTTCAAAAATAGCAGACCTACAAGCTCATAGCGCGCCACTCGGTGGCGCGCTACTCGGTGGCTTCGATCTGCTATTTTTCAACAGCTAAAGCATGCTTAATAGAACACCAAAATGCGATAACAGCTCCGAAAGGGTTGAGTAGCAAAGTACCTCCCTGTAGTAACTCTGAGGACCCTCTCGGGGCCCTAGACCCCCCTGTTGAAGACCCCTGCATGGTCTAGGCTCCTAGTCTCTAGCTGAGCGCTTTCTTCTGGCATGAAACCGTTTCATCAACTTTCTCAATAGGTACTCCCTGTGCTCTTCGCTAAAGATCAAAGCCGTCTCCAGAGAACGGCAGGTGGTCTAACCTTCTCAGCTATGCTTCTCTTCTATCCCTGGGATGATAAGAATGACGACAGTCATGCAAAATAGGACATAGAACAGAGTTTCCAGATGGGAAATGTTAAGATTATCGTCGCACCGGAGCCTTAACCCTTTGTGTACTTTTGGTGTTCAATGCATTATGTTACACGTTAGCTATTGAAAAAAAAAATCAGATCTACAAGCTCAAATCGCGCCATCGAGTGGCGCGATATGAGTTTGTAGATCTGATACTTTTTTTGAAAAATTGTGAAAATGATGCCCAAATCTAATAATACATTCTATTTGACACCTGAATGTAGTTTGACACTAGATTCTAGTTTCTGACTAGTTTCTAGTTTCTGATGCTAGATTCTGGCAGATTCTAGTTTCTGACTAGTTTCTAGTTTCTGATGCTAGATTCTGACAGATTTTAGTTTCCCTGAAAAAATCTATGTTCCTGTGTCAGAGATGCTTAACATATTTCATGCCAAGGACCCCCAGAATTATCTATATTTGGCTGCGGACCCCCACCTGAAAACATGTTGTTCTAGGGACCCCCCAGAAGCAACGGTTTTAGTTCAAAATATTTGCTTCCAAAATAATATATTCAAAGATGTGCATCACATTTTCACAATTTTTCAAAAAATATCAGAGATACAAGCTCATAGCGCGCCACTCGGTGGCGCGCTATGGGCTTGTAGATCTGATATTTTTCAATAGCTAAAACTAAGGCTGTTGAAAATAGTTAATTAATGGGATTAAATTAATTCTGTTGATTAATCTGATTAAATTTTTTAACGCAATTAACTCATGTGCACACTGACTCACCCACTGAGCATTTTCTCATTGAAAGAAATGGTTAGAGCCATGTTTTACGGAGACATACAGCTGTGTCTCCCTGTATCCAGAGCCATAGAGTATAGCTGGAGGATCTACAAGCATTGAGGGCTTGTAGATAACCTATTTTAATACATATTTTAAAGATAAATGGTTATTTTTTTCACAGATTCTGTTTCTTTTTTAAATGTTGAAATCCTGTACAGGAAAACATGCATATTTTAGACATAGTTCGAATGGTGATTAATCATGATTAAATTAATTTTGAAGCTGTGATTAATTTTGTTAGAGCCATATTTGCAACTGAAAATGCCTGTGTATACTATTGTGTCATTTTGCTGTGTGCTCTGCATGCTGTATAGAAGGGCGTGTCTTGTTTACACTGTGTGTACTGCTTAGAGTGTAAATGAGCCAATTGAGGTTCAGCCTATAGGAGTGTGCAGCCACTTTACCGGCTTAGTGAGGCTGGCTTGCAGCAGCTGTAGGGCAGGCCCTAATTAGTCAGTTCAGTGCTGGAAGCCTGAGTGGGAGCAGCAACAGTTTTTTGACCCATCCACAAAGAGAAATAGTAATCACAGAAAAAAAATAGTAACGATACAAAGAAAAATAGTAACTTTTGAAGGAATCTTGGAAATATTTGGCTACTGTGGACTACTTGAACACCTTTTGTTTTGAAGTTTGTTGTTTTTTCTGTTTTGTACACGGGACTCTTTCTGCAAGTAAACAATTGAAACCTTCATCTGGTTGTGGACCTGGATTACTGTTTTGGAGTCAAGCTTACTGCTTCAGGCTTTTGAACTCACATTTTGTCAAAAAACTAGCTCAAGAGAAGCAAGTGGAAACATTTCTGGACGCTACTAACCAAGTGGAAATCTACACTGGACGCTACAGGAAGGTAAAGAAAGTTAATCTTGTCTAAGAAGAGGAAAAGAGGAAAGGATTGCACTGGTGAGCTGAATGTTAATGCTGATTTTGCCATTGCCGTTGTGAAGATATATCCAAGTTATATCTGAAGACAGTGCATTAAGAAGCAGTTTGCAAGTTTATTGGAGCTTTCTGGTGAAGTTTAAACGTTGCATTATACACTGTTTGCATTGAACTAAGATGGCAGACGAAGCTACAGCCAAGGCTGCAGATGCACCTAGCCACGAAAAGAGGGTGTCGATACCCACAGAAAAGGCTTTGGAGGAGAAACTCCATAGAACGATTGCATCTAGGAGAGCCAAAGCAGGGCAAATAACTAACAAGATGAACGAATTGGATATGCTGAAGAAAGATGCATGCAATGTGGATAAGGTTGAACAGTTGAGTCTGAATGACCTTGTAAAGCTGTGCAAAGAGTTTGGTGATCTTAATGATGACGTGACAGCTCTTTTATCCGAAGAAGAAGCTAGTCTTGATCAGAGTAACTGGTACGAACCTAAGCAAGCATCAATCCTGACTTTTGTCAAAGCAACTGAAGAGTGGATTGAAGAGGTGCGTAAAATGACCAAAGAAAGCCCTCCCAGAGAGAATGAAGAAGACAGCATCATGCCTGATGATAGCGCTTCTAACGCACAACGTTCCAAAGTGTCCTCTACTACATCCTCGGCTCGTGCACGTAGACAAGTGGAAGCAGAAAGGGCAGCTCTGTTGGCACGTGCAGCAAAGTTAAAGGCCAAGCAAGCTCTTGAATTGGAAGAAGCTCAGCTGAAAGCTAAAAAAGAACAGCTGGATATCGATACGGCTATCGCAGAATCTGAAGCCAAGTTACAAGTACTTGAAGAATACGAAGGCAGCCGCCGAGGTAGCCGTCAGGATGGAATGAATGACTACTTCAGGGCACATAGTAAAGCCACATCCAAAGTAGACTCGAAGACAGGAACGAGAGAACCCCGAAAGGCATCCAACGAGCCAGAGAAGCGATCCCTGACACAACATTTTGAGCGGAAGACTGCTGTGTCAACTGCATTGCCGTTGGCGGTGCGGTTGACGGAGCAGTCGGCGACAGATGACAGAGATGGCTACGACGTGATCAGGCGACAGAACCAGATTACAGAGATGCTCGTCACACAGCAGCAATTGTCTTATCTTCCCAAAAGAGACATTCCTGTGTTCCATGGTGACCCGCTTGCCTACAGGTCCTTTATTAGAGCCTTTGACCACGCCATAGACAGCAAGGCTGAGAGCAGCAGAGACAAGCTCTATTACTTGGAGCAGTTCACTGGCGGAGAACCACACAATTTGGTCTGCAGCTGTGAACATATGGACCCGGACCGAGGCTATGAAGAAGCCAGAGCACTACTTCAGAAGCATTATGGTGACGAGCTGAAGATAGCCAATGCCTACATTGAAAAGGCTCTGAAGTGGCCTCAGATGAAGTCGGAGGACGGGAAGGCGCTGAACACATATGCTCTTTTCCTGATCGGTTGCCGAAATACCATGGAAGATATTGAGTTCATGAGTGAGATGGACAACCCCACGAATATGAGAGTTGTTATCTCCAAACTTCCTTACAAAATGAGAGAGAAGTGGCGGGTGACAGCGTTCGACACTCAAGAAAGACAAGGAAGAAGAGCCAGGTTCTCGGACTTGGTGACGTTCATCTACCGACAAGCACAGATTGCAAGCGATCCGCTGTTCGGAAACATTCAAGACAGTGGCACAGCTACTGAAGGAAGAACAAAGAGCAGCAGTTCTGATAGCAAGACCCAGAAGCCCACCAAGTCAAAGGGAAGCAGTTTTGCTACGACTGTAACTCCACCTGAAGAAAAGTCACATGACTCACCTTCCAAGAAGAATGCACCAGCCAATGCTGTAAACGCTTTCCAGAAACCCTGCTTGTTATGCCAGAAGAACCATACGCTAGATGTATGCAGAAATATAAGAGAAAAGCCGGCTAAAGACAGGGTCGAGTTCCTGAAGAAAAGAGGACTGTGCTTTGGTTGCCTCACCCAGGGGCACCTCAGTAAACAATGCAAGAAGAGGATGACTTGTCAAGAGTGTTCCCAGAACCATCCAACCATCTTGCATGTCGACAAAGAAGACAGTGTTCAGTCAAAGAAGAATGACGAAAGCAAGAATGAGGACAGCAACACTGAAGAAAGGAGTGTACAAAGTGCCCTCGTGTCACTAGAGCAAGAGACCTGTGGTCGCACTGGGGCCGGAGAGGAATGTATACTCGCAATAGTACCGGTAGTGGTCAAGTCCAAGAAAAGTGACAAGACTGTGAAGACATACGCCTTCTTGGATCAGGGAAGTTCAGCCACGTTCTGTACCGAAGCACTGATGCGGCAGCTGAACATCAAAGGGAGAAAGACGGAGATACTTCTTCGAACCATGGGCCAGGAGAAGCTGGTTCCCAGTTACATCCTGTCTGATCTGGAAGTGAGTGGTCTTGGGTCGAAGGACTACATCGACCTACCGAAAGCCTTCACACACAAGGACATACCGGTGAGGAGAGAAAACATTCCCCGGACAGAAGATGTGAGGAGATGGCCCTACTTGAAAGAGGTACAAATCCCACAGCTCGAAGCAGAAGTCGGCCTGCTGATCGGAACCAACTCACCTAAAGCCATGGAGCCTTGGCAGGTGATCAACAGTGAAGGAGATGGACCCTACGCAGTTAAGACGATCCTTGGCTGGGTGGTGAATGGCCCTGTAAGAAGAGAAGATGACATCACATCGGACGACGGTGTTCGCAGTCACACAGTCAACCGCATTTCTGTGGCAAGCATCGAAGAACTGTTGGTCCAACAGTACAATACAGACTTCCCAGAACACAGCTGTGAAGAGAGAACAGAGATGTCCCAAGAAGATCACAAGTTCATGCGGTCAGTCACTAAGTCCGCTGAGATTGTTGATGGGCATTACTGCATCGGCTTGCCTTTGAGGAATGAGACTGTGACCATGCCGAACAACCGCTGTGTAGCTGAGCAGCGTGCCGTTGGTCTAAAAAGAAAGCTCAGCAAGAACCCAGACTTCCATGAAGACTACAAGGGATTCATGGCAGGGATAATAGAGAAGGGCTACGCCAAGAAAGTCCCTGAAGAGGAGCTTAGCCGAGAGGATGGACGTGTGTGGTACATACCCCACCATGGGGTTTACCATCCAAAGAAAAACAAGATCAGGGTGGTCTTTGACTGCACTGCAAGGTTCCAAGGAACATCACTGAACGATCAGCTGCTTCAGGGGCCTGATCTCACGAACACCCTCATCGGCGTCCTGACAAGATTTCGAGAGGAGCCTGTGGCTATGATGGCCGACATAGAAGCGATGTTCTATCAGGTCAAGGTTCCAGACAAAGATGCTGATCTACTGCGTTTTCTATGGTGGCCGGATGGCGACCTGAGTCAACCCGTAGAAGACTACCGAATGACCGTGCACCTGTTTGGAGCCACATCGTCTCCCAGTTGTGCGTCATATGCTCTAAGACGAACTGCAGAAGACGGAAAGAGCAAGACAACACCAGAAGTGGTGGATACAGTCCTCCAAAACTTCTACGTTGATGACTGCTTGAAGAGTGTGTCTTCAGAAGATCATGCTGTTGCCATGGCAAGAGACCTCAGTGCTGTGTGTCGCAGTGGAGGTTTCCGTCTGACAAAGTGGGTCAGCAACAGCAGAGTTGTCTTGTCGTCTATCCCAGAAGAAGACAGAGCCACTGAAGTCAAGACTTTAGACTTGTGCCATAACCAGCTTCCGATGGAGAGAGCTCTTGGTATCCAGTGGTGCACTGAATCAGACACGTTCCAGTTCAAGATGCAGCCACAGGATAAACCAGTCACAAGACGAGGGATTCTCTCCGTGGTCAGCTCCATTTATGATCCCCTCGGTTTTCTCGCCCCCTTTATTCTACCTGCGAAGCTTCTACTAAGAGATCTGTGTAGAGAGAAGAAAGGCTGGGATGAAGAAATCGAGGGAGAACAGGCACAAAGATGGATGAAGTGGTTGGCCGACCTGAAGCAACTTTCCGGCTTTCGCTGGGAAAGATGCATCAAACCTGTGGAGTTTGGGTCTACGAAGACGGCGCAACTCCACCACTTTTCAGATGCCAGTGAAAATGGCTACGGCACGGCTACCTACATCTTGCTGACAAACGCACAAGGCAAGAAACACATCTCCTTTATGATGGCCAAGTCCAGAGTGGCACCGCTTAAGCAGGTAACCATACCTCGGATGGAATTGACGGCCGCTGTCGTCGCAGTCAAGGTCGACAAGATGATGAGACAGGAGCTCCAGGTACCACTTGAGCCATCTGTCTTCTGGACGGACAGTACTACTGTACTGAAGTACATCGAGAATGACGCAGCTCGCTTCAAGACCTTTGTAGCCAACCGAGTTTCGATCATCCGTGAGGCTACTACCCCAACCCAGTGGAGGTATGTGAACACCTCAGTCAACCCAGCAGATCAAGCATCAAGAGGATTGAAAGCTGAGAGCTTGTGCCAGAGCGAGACTTGGATCCATGGTCCGAGTTTCCTGCTGAAAGATCAAAGTGAGTGGCCAGAAAGACCAGATCAGTCCAGTCATATCCAAGAAGATGACGTCGAGGTCAAAAGGTCAGCTGTAGTCAATCTACTTGCCACAGATGAGAGCACCGCTACAGTGAGCAAGCTGATTGATCACTACTCAAGCTGGCTTCGGCTGAAGAAAGCGGTGGCTTGGTTTCTCCGGCTGAAAGAATTGCTGCTGCACCTAAGTGGCAAACGGAAAGAGCTAGAAGCTACCCTCAGTCAGTCTGAAGATGATCCAGTCAAGCGACAGATACTTCTCAAGCAACAACTGGAGAAACACAAGACAAAGTTGTTAAAGAAACCGCTCACAGTTGAAGACCTCGACATAGCTGAAAAGGAGCTCATTCTCTTCAGCCAGAAGCATTCATACCCTGAGGAAATTGAAGCTTTGCAAAGAAGGGCTCATGTCAAGAAGAGTAGCCCACTTTACAAGCTGGATCCCATTCTGCAAGATGGAGTGTTGAGAGTAGGTGGACGGTTGAACAAGTCTGCTATGCCAGAAGAGGCCAAGCATCCCGCCATCCTTTCCAAGCACCAACAGATTGCTACTCTCATCCTTCGACACATCCACCAGGAAGTTGGGCATTGTGGAAGGAACCACATGCTTGCAAAGTTAAGGCAGAAGTTTTGGATTCCTAAAGCTAACTCTGCAGTGAGAAGAATCGTATCAGAATGCACAGTGTGCAGACGACTGAACGCCAAGGTTGGAGAGCAGAAGATGGCAGACCTGCCAGAAGACCGCTTACTGCCTGACAAACCCCCGTTCACGAATGTAGGGGTGGATTTCTTCGGACCGTTTGAGGTCAAACGAGGACGAAGCCTGGTGAAACGATACGGTGTAATCTTCACCTGTCTGACGATCAGAGCAGTTCATATCGAAGTGGCTCACTCTCTGGATACTGACTCTTGTATCAACGCTCTGCGTCGCTTCATCAGTAGGAGAGGTCAGGTGGCTGCTATTCGTTCCGATAATGGTACGAATTTTGTTGGAGCAGAGAGGGAGCTACGTGAAGCCATTGAGGAGCTGGATCAAGCCAAGATTCAGGATGTGATGATGAAGAAGGGGATCAAGTGGACGTTCAATCCACCAGCCGCTTCCCACCATGGAGGGATTTGGGAGAGGCAGATCCGAACGGTGAGGAAGATTCTCAATTCAGTGCTCAAGCAGCAGACCCTGGACGATGAAGGTCTTCAGACCGTCTTGTGCGAAGTTGAGGCCATCATCAATGATCGTCCCATCACCAAGGTGTCAGATGATCCGAACGATCTCGAGGCACTCACGCCGAATCATTTGTTGTTGTTGAAGACTCAACCAAACATGCCTCCAGGAGTTTTCAAGAGAGACGACCTCTACGCACGTCGGAGATGGAGGCAAATCCAGTTCCTTGCTGACCTGTTTTGGTCTAGATGGACCCATGAGTACCTGCCGCTCCTGCAGGAACGGAAGAAGTGGTCGTCAGCGAGAAGGAACTTTCAACCCGGAGACGTGGTGTTGATTGTGGATGACTCCGCTCCAAGGAATTCATGGATGATGGGAAGAATACTCAAGACTATGCCAGATTCGAGGGGAGTTGTGCGTCGCGTCAGCGTGAAGACGAAGACCAGCACCCTTGAGCGACCAATTACAAAACTTTGTCTGCTACAAGAGACTGTTTGAACTGAAACTGTTTGAAAAGAAAATGTTTTAAGTTGTTTGTTTGAACTGTGATGACAATGTTTTTAAGTTGTTTTGAGAGTAATGTTTTATGTCTCTAATTATTGTTGGTAATTGTTATGCTTCCCGCCTAGCCAATTAGGGGCCGGAAATGTTAGAGCCATATTTGCAACTGAAAATGCCTGTGTATACTATTGTGTCATTTTGCTGTGTGCTCTGCATGCTGTATAGAAGGGCGTGTCTTGTTTACACTGTGTGTACTGCTTAGAGTGTAAATGAGCCAATTGAGGTTCAGCCTATAGGAGTGTGCAGCCACTTTACCGGCTTACTGAGGCTGGCTTGCAGCAGCTGTAGGGCAGGCCCTAATTAGTCAGTTCAGTGCTGGAAGCCTGAGTGGGAGCAGCAACAGTTTTTTGACCCATCCACAAAGAGAAATAGTAATCACAGAAAAAAAATAGTAACGATACAAAGAAAAATAGTAACTTTTGAAGGAATCTTGGAAATATTTGGCTACTGTGGACTACTTGAACACCTTTTGTTTTGAAGTTTGTCGTTTTTTCTGTTTTGTACACCGGACTCTTTCTGCAAGTAAACAATTGAAACCTTCATCTGATTGTGCACCTGGATTACTGTTTTGGAGTCAAGCTTACTGCTTCAGGCTTTTGAACTCACAAATTTGATTATTTTTTTTAATCATTCAACACCCCTAGCTAAAACATAACGCTTATAGAACACGAAAACGCGTTCAGTACACTCAGGGTTAAAGGGATACTTCAGCCAAACGATCTTCACATATTCAGTCCCTCAGTAATGCTAATTATGATATGGTACCATTTTGTCTACCACTGTGTGACACTGCGTCTCACAGGAGGGGCTGTGGAGAGTTCAGAAAGCTGCCTACCAGTGATGTCATCAATGGGGAATCTAGGCTAATAGTAACTGAGTACAGGCAGTATAGGTAATTGCAAAAAACACACTCCATGCACTGATTTTGTATCTTCAATATATCCTGAATAACAGAAAAAAACGTGCCTGGAATTGTCTGAGGGGAAAGGTTTGACATTGGCCTTACAGTATGTCCACCATTGACATTCTATTTAAAGGTATAGTTAAGCGATTTGGGTGATTTGGAACACCCTCTAATCCCCCTCCCCCAGTAGCATGATGTGCACATGCACAAACTCTACAGTGAGGGGAAGTACAACATGCCAACAACACATACACCAAAGCCTGATTGGAGGAAGGCCCTTCTCATCCTGATTGGACGAAAGGCTTTCATCCCAAAGCCCAAACTGAAACTAGGGTTTATTTATCCCAGGGGCTCACTGGGGACAGGGAGGAACTCCTTATACGTTCACCACGTTCTATAGTAGGGTGGATTAGCCAAAAAACAAACAAAAAAACACAACAACATTTGAATTAAGTAAAATCACTTACTATACCTTTAAGGCAAATATTTTCTAAATTTCATTATGCTTTAAGCAGCAGGTGACCTATCAATCTAGGGGGTTTCCATGATGCTGAATCCGTTCCAAGCAAATCGACTGTTCTGATAGTACAACACTCGACCCAAATATTTTCTTCACTACAGCCATCCGGATACTATATGCTTTATCATGGCTACCTAAAGCAGGACTGCATGGCCAAGTTTGACGATGGAGGGGACCACTACTTTTCTACACTCACTCTAGAGCAGTGCTTCCCAAACCAAAGGTAACGGTGCTAAAAGTAAATTAACAAAGTCATTCTCTTGGGATAGAAAAAAAAGCTGGGGTGTCCTGTGAGCCTATTTTCTTTTTTAAACCACTGGGCTAGTAATTAATTCATGGATGGCCTCCAAACAGCTTTCCAGTAATGATGATGTCTCCTATTTTAGAATCCTGTTCCTGGGAAACGCCCTCGACTATTTGCTAACTGCCTGTCAAACGCTGGGTCACTGCTGGCGGATTGCAGAATTTATTGGAGCTTTACCTCTTCTGTCATGAAAAATTGGAAATCCTATTAAGGACTAATTAATCAGAGTTAATCTGCAGCTGCTGGCCATTGGGGTCCATTTACAACTGGGTCAGACAAACATCCAGTGTCCTCATGCTGCTGCTGCTGCCACACGGATTAGAATGCAGGATTATAGAGCCATACGGATGGCAGAGATTTGAGGTTCAGATCGCCAATGGCAACTTTGCCATTGGCCCAATTACTGATTGTTTTTAACAGTGCGTTTTAACAACCAAACAACAGCCGGACACATTTTTTTTTCCGCCAGTGTATTATTTGTCTCTGCGACCCACGACTATACCGCCGATAGCAAGCGAACGTCCGATAGCTGGAAAGTGGGCAGAGGAACGTTAGCCTGAAAGATAAAAACATAATTAAGTTTCCTTCGGATAGATATAGGTGATGCGCCTGATGCCGTTAAAACGCCCAGTAAGGATGACAGTAAGGCTGTCTGGGGCAGAACAGCCTATACTATGACTAGGGATGACTGTGGATGATTTAAAGTGGAAAAGTAAGCCTTCCCTAGCCATGATGTCATGAGGCTTGGCCAAGCCATGAGGCCCATAGGGCAGGAGCCTATCTCTTGTTTCTGTAGCGTGAGGCAGCTTGATGCAGGGCTGGATCTAGGCATGGGCATGGGGGGGCAATGCCCCCCTAAATGCCCAGTCTGCCCCACCAAACATGATGTCATGCAAGTGCTTATATTTAAAATGGTTTGAAACACTACTACTACCGCTACTAACTAACTACAGTTGTGTCACCAGTAAACCAACAGCATTTCATCATTGAAAACAGAAAACTCTCTGAGTCAGACCTTTAGCTTTATGCATGCTGCGTGTCTGTTGCAACTTAACAACTGATGTTATTGATGCTTTACTTGCCTAATAAAAGTCCTTTAACTGAATGTGGTATGGTTGCGGCTTCATGAAGTCCCCCCAATTGGGAAATTGGGGGGACGCCCCTGGCTTGATGTGCAAGTACAGCCCCCTGGACATGACGTGAGTATGTCACAGGATCTTACCCCCAATCCAACCCTTGATGCTGAGTGCCAAGCAGGGAGGCACTGGGTCCCATTTTTAGAGTCTTTGGTATGACCCGGCCGGGAACCGAACCCCAGCCTCCCAGTCTCAGGGCGGACACTCTAACCACAAGGCCACTCAGTTGGTGGATGATTAACACATTCATTAAAAAAAAGTTCTTTCGCCAGATAAAGCTACAACTAACTGAGATAACCCCCATTCGACCAAACCAGAAAAAAAAAGTTTTGTTTTTGCCTTAATGGATGTGTAGGGCATCCAAAGAAGACTGTATAGTTCAAGTGTGATACTTCTTGTCGTGAGAAAACCGAAGCCCTGCCATGCTAAGGCTGGGCTATTGAGGCTATTGAAGCCAACAACAATGAAAGTAACTGAACGGTTAAGTATGTATGCCTGGTTTGCCTGGAGATCCTCCTGAACTGAAGGGTTAGGGGAAGGTCTGATGTGTGATGTCACTATATTGCAGTTTTTTTCATTAGCACGTTTGACTGGAAAGGTTTCAGCCCCCAGGAATAAATGCGAAATACAAAGGGAAGACATCATTGCACGTAAAAAAAAAAAAAAAAAAAACATGCCAAAGGGGTCTAATTAAGTACTGTCACCTCTTAAACCTGTACAAAATTGGAAAAAATACAAAAATCACAGCACTCCATCTTTATTATTCAGTTAACTGAAAAGATATGGGGCAGACCCATAGCTTGTTATGCCCCACCTTATTAACATTTAAATTAAATGATCCTTATAGAAAACACTGTCTAACGGAAACTGTGAACTGTCTTCCAATGCTTTGAGTGGCCTAAGGGCCGCTAGGTAACACTGGCAATTTTGGGAGGTCCTTGAACCACTCTTAAACAACATTATAAAGGAAGAAAGCCCAAATTAACATTGCGACAGACCCCCTGGACCCCTGTAGTCTACTCTGTGGCTTTAATCAGTCTTTTGCCAGTGCAGAATGTTTCCCTGCCAAGTTGAAAACTTCATTGCTTAAAGTCGACATTTTTCACATTCGGTAAACAAAACACTTCATTCTTTCTGTACTGTACTGTAACACGTTTTGGTGTTCTAACCATTATGTTATACTTTAGCTTTTGAAAAATAGCAGAACTACAAGCTCATAGCGCGCCACCGAGCACGCCACTCCCGTGCTCATAAATCTGCCATTGTTTAAGAAATCGTGAAAATGTGACACAAATCTTTGAATACATTATTTCATAAGCAAACATCTGTAACTCCAATCTTTGTTTCTGGGGGATCCCTAGAAAATGTTCTCAGATGGGGGTCTGCAGACAAATATAGATAATTCTGGTGGTCCTTGGCATGAAATATGTTGAGCATCACTGACACAGGAGCAAGAATCTAGTGGTAGAAACTAGAATCTAGTGTCATAAACTAGAATCTAGTGTCTGAAACTAAACTGTAGTGTCTGAAGCTAGAATCTAGTGTGAGAAACTAGAATCATAGTGTCTGAAACTAGAATCTAGCATTGGGGACTAAAATCTAGTGTCGGAAACCGCCGCAATCTAGTGTCTGAAATTAGAATATAGCGCCAGAAACTCCATCTAGAACCAGACTAGCACTGGGAACTATAATCTACTGTCAGAAACTAGAATTTACTGTCCGGAAACTAGAATCCACAGTAGCATCAGAAACTATAATCGAGTCATGACAAAACTGGTTAATAATAAGCACAACTGGCAACACAATAAAAGTCACTTCTAATAAGCAAACATGGCAAAACGGGTGGTGGCGTGTGTGTGTGTGTGTGTGTGTGTGTGTGTGTGTGTGTGTGTGTGTGTGTGTGTGTGTGTGTGTGTGTGTGGGTGGGTGGGGGGTGGGGGGGGGCTCAGGGGGTCCTTCCACAGCTCATCAAAGCACAGCACATTAAAAGGAGGTGACTCAGGGTGACGGTGGAGTTTTGAGAGCCGCTGTGCCGCCAGTGGAGCGGCGAGAGCTTAATGTGTTTGTGTCAGTCCGTGTGACCCTCTCTCTGCTCCGACGCTGTGCTGCTGCTGTTGTTGTTTTGGCCTTAATGATGGAGGAGCGTCCCTGGATAAAAGATGCTTTGGACCAGTGACGATCACTTATTTAGAGCTGGCCTTATGTAGACTGATGGTGGTGCATGGTTCTCCAGCTTGTTCTCATGCCATGGAATGGAAAGCCGGGGGCCAAGCTTTGGGATGAATGAATAAAATACATACATAAATAAATAAATCAAATTACTATGCGGGGTTGTTTCAAATGTTAAGCACATTATAAATGTATTATATATCGTAGCTTTTGGGCAGAAACTCTGCCCTATCGCTGTTGTAATTTGTCTGGTGTTTTTCATGGTGACAGACGGACTGACTATTTTCGAGTAAATGTATTTCGTGGGAAACGGATTGTGCTTTTTAAATCTTTTAAATCACATCAATGAGTCTTTGTTTCGCTTTATAAACCTAGAAGAACCCAGATGATTTATTCAGAGGTTTATGTGTGCGCTAAAACTCGATCAGGAGGCATATTTCCGGCTGGCTAGTGACATATTACTATAGTAGCCTAGAGCACTAGCTTTAGGCTACTATAGTAATATGTCACTAGGTCTTGTTTTTGTCTCGCCCTCAATCGTCTTGGTCTTGTCCTCGGTCTCGCCACTCTGCACTTCATTTGTCTTGCGGTCTTGACTTAGTCTCACCCTCAGTTTGTCTTGGTCTTGTAACCATCTCAGAGCAAACGTCTCAGGTCTCTTTCACCACCGAGACCACTTGAGACGAGACAATGCGAAGGAAATGTTCTATATCCATTGTGTGGACCGAGGAGCCATTCATAAAGACAGCTGTCTTATGCAGAGCGCAATGCTGGATGATGCACAGATCGCTAGCTAGTTTACTACGGTAGATGTACAGATAGAACAGGGCTAGAGTGTGACAAAAATTCAGCCTGGTCATTTTCTGCGTGACCAGCGTGCAGATAGCAGAAACTCTACCCCCTGCTCTGTCAGCTCAAACACAAACAAACGTGCCCTAATACCACCACTTACATATTACACCACAGCATAAATAATATAAGCCTAGACACCCAGACAACGCTCTGTTGCTCACAAGAATGATGCTAGCAAAACAATACAATCCAAGGTAGTAGAGGGTTGATTTGTTACAGATACAGCTACAATACTGGCCTGCCAAAAAGGGGGACGCTTTTTTAAGCACCCCATAGCGGCCCCCTACGGTCGCAGGCCACCGGGAGAGCTCCTGGTACTCCTTATGGCCAATCCGACCCTGAGATAGAGTACATGATGTCTCCCAGGGCCAGGGGTAGTAAGGATTTTTCTTTTTAGCTACTTATACTGCCTTGGTGAAGTAGATTCAAATGTACCGGCCAAAGCTTCTTCTCCGTTGGAATATGGCTATTGTTCCCCATCAGTAGAAGGGAATAATGTATCTATTTTAAGATGTAATGCTAGACTTGTATATCGGGAACCACAACCTGTTAATGGGGCCATGTTTCATACTGATAATATCTTTAATTAATTATAACGGCGCCCGGAACTAAATTGGGCCATGATCGTCCTAATTAATTCTTACTTATAACTTCTGAGGCTTATCACCGTGTTTGAAAGTCATGGTAAAGTCCTACCTTTTGTTTAATTAAACCACTTACACTGCATTGTACTGGGATCCCACAGGGCTCTGTACCAGGACGCCTCCTTTTTTTTTTTACCCTTCCACTATTATTTCATTCCAATGGAGTAACCAAGAAACAAAAATACACTCCACAAAAGCGAGTATTCTAAATCAGAGGTTTTCAACTGGGACCACCAGTGGTCTCTGAGAGGATAGCCTCGACACCCAGGCTTTCATTTTCGTTCGCCTTGCGCGAAAACGGAAAGCCTGGACTAACGCACGTTGGAAAGTGGCCTTCAAGTGGGAGTGAACCTTCCGGGGTGGGCGTCGCTCTAAATAATGTGACGTAGAACAGCAGTGGACGGGCGTGGGAGGGGCCGGAGATGACGACACGTTAGTGATATCAAATCAGAGCGCAGCACTTCCGCCGTGTGGATCCCACGACACCCCCGCCCCCCAAGGCCAAAATCATTGAGGGCTAGACCAGGCTACTGAGAGGATTCCAGGTAGTCGTGGTCCCCAGTAGCTAAATGATGGACAGCTGGTAAAATGGGCGCTTATAGATCTGTAACTCTTGAGAGCAGTTACATATACATTTTACACTCAAGAGTTAAATTATATTTAAACATCTGAATTACTTAATTTTCACACAGAAAAAAATAAGAATTAGAAAATGTACAAGAATTGTTATTTTGACCAACGTTTTGCCAGTTTATCTCTCCTAAATTGTGTGTTCTTGGTATTGCTCTGCTAGTTTGCATATATCGACCAGTAGGTATTGACCCGATTTTGCTCCAGGCCCTACAATATGAGAAGGTTGTAAAACTGCGTTACGGTTTCATCCTGGGTCTGAAGCTCCTGTTAATTCCTGATAATTGTGGAGTTCTCACGCTCAGCATGGGGGGCGTGAGTTCAACAAGTTGACAGATGAAGCGTTGCATTGGTTCATGCAGGGCACGGGAGTCACTATAGGCCTATGCGTCCACATCTTCTGATTGCTTTCAATTAGCCATGGTTTTGTACACCAATCATTCCCTTCGACAAGGTGCTGCGGTATGTTAAATAAATACTGCTCCCTCATATAGCGGTTCTCTGCTTTTCAATTGCTGCCATCCATTGTCACCCTTAATTAACTGGCGGGTGTGGCCACATAAAAACGCCATTTTAACAAATACTGTACAATTTTTTTTTTTTTTTTTTTTTGAAAAATGTCTTCCTCCTCATGATGATCATGTTTTACGGTCTTCAACATATATTCTGTAAATGCTAAACCATGCAAACAAATATGTATTTAAGACCAGTCCATGGGACAAGTCCACTGACCGCATGAAGTGATCGGAGATGTTGTAACTCAGTCTACCCTCTAAGGCAGGGGTTTCAACCTTTTTGATACCAGGGCCCACCGTTTATTCAGCATTTGAGCCAGGGACCACCATCTGATGACATTTTAGCCCCACAGACCCAAAACCCAAAGCTCTCTTCTGTTTTTATCTACAATTCCGGGCTGGATTTCGGAAACATGACAGGCAAACCTAGATCTCTAGTTGTGTAGACTTGGGCTAATTCAGATGATGAATATTTTTAACTCTTGATAGTGTAAACATGAAACCAAATGGACCCGCAAGGGTCCATTTGGTTTCATGTTTACACTGTCAAAGAGTTACACCTGGTTAGCCAACTTTCCATCATTTAGCCTGGGGACCACCTGGAACCCTCTCAAGGACCACAGGTGGTCGCCGGACCATCTGTTGAAAAACCCTGCTCTGTGGGCAACATAACCCTTGGAGTGCACAGTGCCAGCAGGAACCCGACGAGAAATCTTCTAGCTAACGCAAAACAATCTAAAGGATGTCTGTTGTTAACTGGTAGTGTGTGAAATGAAGGTAGACAGTCACACAGCTAGGCAACAAGGAAGTACTGTAGCATGGATGCAGAGAGACCGCCATTCAATGCTCAATAACAGGATCACTGATAACTCCTTGGACATGTGATGGCCTTGGACATGACAGGGACAGATTGCTGTCAATTATGTACCTTTTTCTATTTTGTGTCTATGGCGGTGATATTACTTGAAACGTGGTTAGAATATTACAATACGCCTTCACTGCACATGTTTGGATTTCTTCCTGAAAGCTAAAAGCCTTTGAGTCAAAGGACAATCGAAATACACTTGACATTGTGACATCACACCATCACCCGGCCAAACGGACGTGACTAATTTATGTTGCTGCGACGTATGCTGTGGTTGCTAATTGATTTCTCCCCTCCTGTATAGTAAGTAAGTGATTTCACTTTCAATTCAAATATTATTTTTCTTCTTTTTCGGATAACATTCCCTACTGTATAGTATGCTGACCATATAAGGCCAGGGCTGCCCAAAAGGTAGATCATGATCTACCAGTAGATCACAGAGGCTGTGCAGGTAGACCACATGATGTGGCCTTAAGATCAGTGTTGGGCAGTAATGAATTTTAGATTGCATATTACTGTAATAGTATTACTTTTGCTCCAAAAAGTAAAGTAACGAGATTACTCTTCAAAAATGGGTAGTAAGTAACGCATTACTTTGCAAGTAACACCAAGTTACTTGTTTAAAATGAGCTTGTTGTTGCATGCAAAAATAGAAGAGATTTACAAGCTATCGGCAGGTACTGTAACAAGAGAGATGTGGACTAGATTGTAGATCCAGTCCCCACGCTGCATCCTGCGCACAGTTATATACACTACAAATCGTGTGCTGCTTTATTTGGTATTTTATATTTAAATAAAAGACCTCAACTGTCTTTGTGAAAAAGTTTAAAAAGTTAAAGAGACAAAGAGACTGTTATTATTCCAATAAATTGGAGCTCGCTAAACAGATTATGTTGTACATCTCTATTTTTTCAAAGGTGGGAGTTGAGAACTTGGGAAAATAATAAGGTAATATGTAATATATTACTCTTGGATTCCAGTAATAAGTAAAGTAATGGTATATATTTATCTGCCACACGAGATGTGACTTGATCGTCTGGCATAAGTAAGCACCACGGCAGATCAGAATTCAGAATATTTTAACTCTTGAGAGCGTAAAAATGAGCGTAAAAATGAGCGTAAAAATGAAACCAAATGGACCCTTGCGGGTCCATTTGGTTTCATTTTTACGCTCTCAAAGAGTTACATCTGGTTAACCAACTTCATGGACCACTAGTGGTTCTCGGACTACTGGTTGAAAACCACTGATATTACCTTTCATTGGGTTTGGGTGGGCCCTGCCCACCCCTGCCCCCCTCTAGATCCGGGCCTGGCAGATCAGAACTCAGAATAAACACTTGCAACAAAACGGAGAGTGACATTGAATAGGTTTAAGTACTGTAATCATGTATCCATTTTGTTAATCCATTGAGTTATATATTTATAAGCACCCACTGCTTTCTTCTGTGCTACTCCTAACATTGCAGCCCAGTAAAGGTTCATTTTTCAGTCGTCTCTCTAATCGACCCAGTATGGGGTTGGAGTTGAGGTGGAGGGAGAGAGAGAATGAAATTAAATTGCAGTTCTCAATGACCCCTGGAGAGTTAAAAGCATTCCCTACTGGGCAAAATTCAAAGTGGGAGATCTAGAGAACCACGTTGTCATGTGCAATGCCGTTTCCTGTCTGTATTAGGTTGTTATAGTCAAAAGGCTCCATCTGAAGAGCTAGCCCAGGAGTGGACGTGCCTCACAGTTGATGTGATGACGTCACACATCAACCCACAGGGCCCTGTTGTTGCCATGTCCCGCCCGCTTCTACCGTTATCAAGCGATGATTCCCAGTAGGCTGCTTATCAGCACCATCTTAGGTTGCGGTTTAGGGGTAGGTTTAGAGAAGGGTGTAGCAGTGTTTGTAGCAAAACCCTAGACCCCTCCAACCGTAACCCTAAGCCTAAATCCCCGACGGTCTGTGAGGTTAGGTTGAGGGTCGAGCATTTAGGATTAGGGGCCTGTGGATTGATGTGACATCATCACATCAACTGTGAGGCACGTCCACTCTAGGCTAGGTCTGCAGCTGGACCCATCTCAATATAGTAGCAGTACAGTAGTAGCTCTTGTTGACTTGGTCATCTTGAAAGACGCTCACATGTAAATAAAAAAAAAAAAAGTGTGGGCACCCTTGATATAAGGAGTTCCTCCCTGTCCCTAGAGAGCTCCTGGTGTAATTAATCAAAAGTTGGGCTTTGGGAGAAAAGCCTTCATCCAACCGGATGAGAGTTGGCTTCCTCTAATCAGGATCGAGTGGGGGACCCTTGCGGGTCCATTTGGTTTCATGTTTACGCTCGCAAGAGTTAAAATATTAATTATCTGAATCAGCCCAACTCTACACAACTAGGGAATATAGTATATTAATGGTCATTTTGATCTCTATGTTTGTCCGTTTTGTTTCCGAAATCCAGCCTGTAATTGTGGACAAAAGCAAAATGAATCTTTAGTTTTGGGGCCTGTCGGGTCTGTCTGTGGATCAAATTCTAAATAAATTGTGGGCTCTGGTATGAAAAAGGTTGAAAACCACTGCCCTATTCGACCACCCTACATGCCAGCTTCACACGAAAGCAGTGCCGTTAAGCTTGCTCTTTTTGAATGCTTTGGACATGTGGAAGCTTTCGTCTCTGCCAGAGGTGGTGCAGTCATTCACCAAAGTAACATCCCTAAGATGTCGAAAGATGTCTGACAACGTAAAAAAAAAAAGCCTCATCATGTCACAGCAAAGAGAACAGGGCCTTCCCTGCGTCTGACAGCGCTGCAGTTTTTTGTGCAATTCCCACGTGAAGAGACAAGTACGCAACGTGTGTGCTGCTGTTGTCGCCAGGGGCGGATGTAAAATGTCCCATTTGGGAGGGAAAGAGAACATGTTGGAGGGGCAAGAGAAAATGTTATGGGTGCGGCTTCATCATCGTGTTGCTTCGCGCCACGGGCGATGAAGCCGCATCCATACCATTTTCAGTTACAGGACTTTTATTAGTGAAGTAAAGCATCAATAATAACATCAGTTATTGTTGAAGTTGCAACAGACACGCAGCATGCATAAAGCTAAAGGTCTGACTCAGAGAGTTTTCTGTTTTCAATGACGAAATGCTGTTGGTTTAGTGGTGCCACAGCTGTAATTAGTTAGTAGCAGTAGTAGTGTTTCAAATCATTTTCAATATAAGCGCTTTAATTTAACATACATTGGGGTGTTTTGCATGGCATCGTGTTTGGGGGGCAAACTGGGTATTTAGGGGGGCATTGCCCCCCCATGCCCATGCCTAGATCCGCCCCTGGCTGTCGCACGCTTCCTCTGACTCCACTGACACATGTGACCATACATACAGTTGCCACCAGCTAGCATGTGAGTGCAGCATGTGGCCTGTCTACATGTTTGTGTGCGTGTGTATGTGTGTGTGCACATTTACACATGGGAGTGGAGTGTGGGTGGGGGGGGTAGTCCTGTGCGTTACCAGCTGTGCACTTGTGTCACCCGCAGGCGGAAGATGCACCAAGCGGAGCAGAGGGAAGGGGGGGGGGGGGGTTTGGCGGTGTTGGTGGAGTCACGCGAAGCAATTTTTTCTCTCCTCTATAGCCAGTCAAACCCCCACCACCACCACATTTGTATATCTGCACACAAACAGATGTCCAAGCCTGGATGGAAATGGAAGAAAGAAAATAAATGAAATAAAATAAAAACGTGTGCAGTCGTCGGAGCATCACACACTTATTTCATATATGCAAAGTGGTGGTGTCGCGACGCAGCCTGGTAAATCAGCTCACTTGTTGCCCCTCAGGGCAGTTGCTTTGAGATGGCCGCCGCCGCCGAGTGTCACGTGTGAGGAAAAAAAAAAGAGCAGCTCTTTAACCTCGGTTTGAAAAAAAAAAAAAGCGACAGTCAGAAGCAATTGCCATTTTTGAATTTCAAAGTAACATAGTAAATATGATGACATACTGTATATGCACTAAGAGCCGTGCCTTTCCTTTTTTTTCCCATCTGTTTTGCTGTCGACTATACTCTCCCAGAACAAACCTTTGACTGGGCCTGCCTTCATTTGTCAAAGACAAATCTGGCGCTAATGACCTACCAGGTATCATAAACCCCATAAGTAGACTTAAAAAGCAAAGGTATATATATATATATATACTAGAGCTGTCAGTCGATTAAAATATTTAATCGCGCATAGTTAATCTTCGATTAATCGCAAATTAATCGCATATTTTCATATTTTCAAATTTCCCGATATACTCCCGATATCCGATATCAGCAAAAATATATACAGTTTATTACGTTTTTTTTTTTTTTTTTTTTTTTTTTTTTTAACTGGGGACCCCCCCCAAAAATAATGGGGGTCACACCGAACAGGTTGAGAACACCTGCCTTAAACACTGCTTAAAAAAAGAAGAACTATGTTGGTCGATGTAAGATGTAAGATGTAAGATGATCACTTCACACAGGTGTGATTTTTAGTTAATTAGCAATAAAATAAAAATAGTTTTCCCCTTGCTACATTACAGTATATCAGCCTTTTCATTATTTTCAAAGGGAAAAAACACCTTATATCTTTGTGCCAATAATACTCCAGGTAATAAAAAATACCTTATGTCCAGCACACACTACGCTATGGCTGTGGGAGAGGAGAGCTGTGTTTGGAGGGGAGGAGGGAGCACAGCTGTTTAACAAGCTTAATTGTGTTGCCAACTGCCAAAATCCAAAATGCACTAGTGGCACTTCCAAAATGCACTAGAAGTAGCTAGAGCAGTGGTTTTCAACCAGCTGAAAAGCACTAGATTTTCCACCAGGAGTTTCTCAATAATTTTGGCGCTAGGGGAGTCTGGAAAAAACTAAATATAGTTACAAATGCGCCAAGTTGGCAACCCTACTTCTGGCCATGCCGTCGTGATTATAGATGTACGTTTACGTATCGCTCCGGCTGCCTGGCTATATCTTGCAACGTTTTTGCTGGGATTATGCATTGGATTTACAAGCGGCCGGGGGGGGTCCGTGCGTTAATCTCGCGTTAATTTTTTTGACGCCGTTAACGCACGGCTGAGTTAACGCGAGATTAACGCGTTAACGCCGGCAGCATAAATATATACACACATATATAAGTTTTAATCACGATTTATCACCAGCAGGCCTACAGGATTTGAACATTTAAAAAAAGCAAAAGAATCTGGACAAAAACATCCGTTTCTTTTTTTATATATTTATCAAAAGAGGGCGAACTACAAGCCCCTAATGATTGTAGATCCTCATGCTACAGTACTCTGTGGCTCTGGTTAGAGAGTGGCAAGCCTGGTCTAGCCCTCAATGATTTTGGTGTCGTGGGATCCACACGGCGGAAGTGCTGCGCTCTGATTTGATCTCACTAACGTGTCGTCATCCCCGGCCCCTCCCGCGCCCGTCCACTGCTGTTCTACGTCACATTATTTAGAGCGACGCCCACCCCGGAAGGTTCACTCCCACTTGAAGGCCACTTTCCAACGTGCGTTAGTCCAGGCTTTCCGTTTTCGCGCAAGGCGAACGAAAATGAAAGCCTGGGTGTCGAGGCTAGAGAGTGGCAAATCTACATGTAAAACTCTGTAAAACCGTGCTCTACAATCTTTGTTTTTTTCAATGAGAAAATGCTCAGTAGGTTGAGTCAGTGTGCGCATGAGTTAATTGCATTAAAAGTTTTAATCAGATTAATCAACAAAATGAATTAATGTCAGTTACTCCTTTTCAACAGCCTATACGTACACGTACAGTATATGTGTACATAGAACGGTGTATAAGCATGTATGTTTTCATACAAACGGCACTCCTTTTGGCAATGAAAGAAGAGAAAGAGAGAGGAAAAGTAATGGATGAAGAGGAAGGGGAAGGAGAAGGGGTGCAATGGGAGGCAGCAGGTGCGTATCATGGTATTGACGCAGCACGCTCTCACGTTGCTCATTCCGTGGTGGTGGTGGTGGTGGTGGTGGTGAAGGTGGCGGCTGCTGCGACAAGCGCAGGGAGCTGACAGAGGGCGAGGCAATTACCGCCACTCAGCCCACCATTTACCACGGGGAACCCGACGCTGCAGCCAGAGTGACTGGCTGCTGGCTGCTCAGATGGGGTTTAAGCAGCGGTAGCGCTGCTGAGGGCTACCGGAGCAGCCCCTATCCACCCCCCACATCCTGCATCCTGCATGAAAATAGACACGAGTGCGCACACACACACACAGCCACACTGACACAAGCGGGTACTTTGAAACACTTGAATCTCAGCATCTATGTTCGAAAATTGATGGTCAAAAGTGATTGTTCCATTTTGGGGCCATAAGACATTTGCTGTAGATCAGTGGTTTTCAACCTTTTTCATACCAGGGCCCACTATTTATTCAGAATTTGACATTTTAGCCCCACAGACCCCAAAACTAAAGATTTATTTTGCTTTTGACCATAATTCCAGGATGGATTTGGGAAACAAAACAGTCAAACATACAGTAAGCACTAAGCAGTAAGCATTACAGCGTAGGATTACAGCGCAGCGTCACAGAATGACGAGTTTCCTTGTTTACATACTAACTGTGACCTGCGGTCACAACCCCAGACACACAAGACACACACAGGCATGCACACACAGATTTATATTCTAAACCACGGTTAAAAAAGGCTGCCAAGCTAGTCCAATTAGTCCACCTGCGTGCCAGGCTTACCCGGGATAACAAGAAGCTTAGGAACAGTGACGGACGGTAGGCCCTCACCGCCACAATAAATAATACCTAGAGCATCTCAAGGTGTATCGATTTAAAGAAATTAGTCTGGAATAGCAGCTGAAAAATGAGGTCTACAAGAAACAGGAGGGCTTAGGCAGATAATTGAAGCTATCGTTGTTGCTATTGAAGTTTGAGGTTTTTCCCGTTTCAATCTTTATTTAATCTCACATAACCGATTGAGTGCAAAGCCGAAATTTGCTGCAACGTGGAGAGTACAATATGCATAAGACACAAGTAGCAGTCTCTCTCTCTCTGTCTCTCTCTCCCACTCCCTCTCCCTCCTCTCTCTCTGCTTCCTATCTCAGTCCTTTTCAAAAAATACATAAATAAAGCACAAAAAAACAGCAAAGAAAATAACTTTTAAATGTGCCAGGGCACAATCTTTCATTATTTTTTGCTAGTACAGCCTGAACCTCAGTCCGTGTTGTGAGATTTGCATTGGCTCCCATTCGGTGAATAACAACTAACTCATGTCATGTTTTTATTTCCAAGTCGAGACGTGTGGTGAATGATGAAGACGTTATCTGGCCGCAGAACACGACTCTTGACAGCACACTCTCTACAGCTTGATTATAACGTTGGGACTCCTGCGGTCGTCTTATTGAATACCCCCAACAATTTACTGTGAGTGGTTTGTTGTTGTGTTCCAGCATACAGTATGTATTTATAACGTTAAGATCTGCGTGCACACAATGTGTCGCGATGCGTTGTCGTGGCCTGGTTAAAGCCGTAATAGGTTTGAATCTTCCAGGCCGTATGTGGAATATAGGGAAGTCATGCGAGTGTGATGCCCCGGCCTCACCTCCCTTTTGACCTCCTTCCACGGGGAAACCCGATCCAGGTCACAGAACCATTGTAACGCCCGGGATTCGAACATGTGAAAGTCCAACATCTTATGCACTAGACCAAAGGGACATCCCTTTGATCTGGGGGCAGATACTAGACTTTGGAGGCCATCACGACAGAGGCAGTAGCCACCTGCTACACGAGGGGTATGATATTTGTCACAGAGGACAGGCATTAAGCCCAAAACACACCAAAGGGTAACCAAGCAACTAGTAGATGCAGAGCGTCAAAGTAGTGTGGGATTTGGGCTATTGAAGTGAACCAGTTGAAAATCACTCGGGTTGATGTGCAACAGTACATATTACACACCGCTGGGATAGACGCTAAAACAGTTTCGTCCCGCCACGACCCTTTTGTGTGGGTTGAACGTTAGGTTGACACCATATACCAAAAAACCCTAACCTAACCCTAACCGCATAGGGAAGCCATGTGTGGATTCGTTTTAACATGCCGCGGATTCGTTACAACCGGGGCCATCTAGTAGAAGAGCGCCCCCCTAGATGCCCTAACTGCCCCTCCAAACATGATGTCATACAAAACAACCCAAATTTCAGTGCTTATATTTAAAGATGGAGTGCCATGATTTTTTTCTACGCTAAAACATGATCATCAGATCATTTTTCCCTGGTGGGTGGTGATGGGTGGAGATCCAACTGAACTGAAGCCACACCCACAGCTTTAGTTGCATGATGAAGGGGGAGGAGTTAGGGGAGGGGCTGATCATGTGATGTCACTATATTGAAGTTTTTTTCATTGGCACGTTCGACTGGAAAAGTTCAGCCCCCAGGAAGAAACCCTAAATACAAAAGGAAGACATCATTGCACATAAAAAACACACCAAGGGGTCTATTTACATACTGTCACATCTTAAACATGTACAAAATTGGGGAAAAAAATGCAAAAATCACGGTACCCCCTCTTTAAAATGATTTGAAACACTACTGCTGCTACTAACTACAGCTGTGTCACCATTAAACCAACAGCATTTCATCATTGAAAACAGAGAACTCTGAGTCAGACCTTTAGCTTTATGCATGCTGCGTGTCTGTTGCAATTTCAACAACAACTGATGTTATTATTGATACTTTCCTTTCCTAATAAAAGTCCTATAACTGAATATGGTATACCATACCATTTTCTCCTGCTACATCCACCCCTGACTCAAGCTCCAACATTTCCAACAACTGCTCTACCAGACAGATTGGTCAAAAGAGCATTAAACACACACGCACAAACAAACAACACACACGCAAACAAAGTTAGGAATTGCATTTTCAATTACTTCTGGACAAGGATTGCTGATTTTTTGAAGAGCATCTTCACCACACACATCAATATGGCATGCCGCAGTATACTAACTCAGGCTGGCATTATTCAGAAAATCCATAACACAAATTTATCTAAAAAGAGCATAAAAGCAGAAATCACTTAAACGCTGTCATAATATCTGACAGCGTTTATCAAAAGTAGAGCAGCAGCACTTATTATAATTGTCCGGTTATTATCGCCACCCTCTTGAACCTTGCCATTCTTCTATTATTTATGTAATTTTTTTGCCAGTAAATGCTTTGAAATGGTGCACCTTTTTGTGCAACAGTCCAACAGATAATGTAGATAATTACAGTGTCATCTTTATAATAGTGATGTAGCAGAATGTCCCTGCAGCTACGCAAGCCCATTTAACACATTCCCTGCTGTCGAGATCACGCAGACCTTTCTGTGGTTTATCATACTGTGGAGAATGCAACTTCCAGGTTGCTAAGCGACAGACATAACGGGAAAGGGGAAACTTTGCCTTTCATCTGTCTCAACATTATCAGATTTAGAGAATGAATGGATGAATTGATCAATCAATCGATTGATCAATCACTCAATCAATCTTGTAATTACCAATCAGATCTGTTGGCATTTAACAAAAAGAACAAAAGGCAGATTTTGACATGGTTGTCTCAATCTTAACATATCCATCAGGTGAATTAGCACGAGTCTACACAACTCGAGAATGTGGAAGATTAATGGTCATTTTGATCTGCATGTTTGACTGTTTTGTTTCCCAGAGAGAGAGAGAGAGAGAGAGAGAGAGAGAGAGAGAGAGAGAGAGAGAGAGAGAGAGAGAGAGAGAGAGAGAGAGAGAGCCTCTGATCCATCTGCTATACTGTAAACTCCAACAAAGGACAGAAACATGACCTGTCCAGGGAGTTGCCACTCGGCGCAATCATAGTTTTTGTTCCCTCCAGACGTGATTCCATTGTTCTTTACGGTTCCTTCTTCCCTCCCCAGGGTGTCAGGAACACATTACGGTGCCCGGGGCATCCTTGTTCCTTCCTTTGTACTGAGCACACATCTGAAACAATCTGGACTCGTCAGCCAGTCCCCTGCCAGCTCCCCATTCAGCTGTGTGTGTGTGTGCGTCTCAATGCAAACACCAGCTTTTGAAAGGAAAAGCCCACTCTCCAGGTAATGTGTTTGTCTGGAACAGTGTTTCCTTTTTTAGTCTTTTACAACTCCAGCTCAAGTTCTTAAAGCACCAAAAGTTTTTTTATTTTATTTTTTTAATAACTTTATTTGCAGTTAATTTGATCTGCATGTTGTGACTTTTGTTTCCCAAATCCAGCCTGGAATTGAGGACAAAAGCAAAAAATAAAAAAAATAAAAATAAAGTTTTGGGGTCTGTGGGGCTAAAAATGTCCCCAAATGGTGGTCCGTGGATCAAATGCTGATCAAATTCGTGGGCCCTGGTATCAAAAAGGTTGAAAACCAGTGGTTTAGGGCAGTGGTTTTCAACCAGTGGTCCTGGAGCCACCAGTGGTCCTCGAGAGAAGATCCAGCTGGTCCCCAGCTAAATGACAAGAAATTTTCTAACTAGATGTAACTCTTTGAGAGCATAAAAGTGAAACCAAATAGATCCTGGCAGGACCATTTGGTTTCATGTTTACACTCTCAAGAGTTAAAATATTCACCATCTGAATTAGTCCACTTAATGAAGAAGCCTACACCTTGGGCTTTTACAGGTATTGCAGTTTTAAAAGTGCTTTATTTCTGAATCAGATCACAATGTTTAATACAACCAATGAAATTTAGCCTACACAACAGTGTGAACTAAAGCCATGTAAGCCTCAATGCCCATCTAATTCTTGATTTGAGGCATGCGGAACAGTAGTGCTACTGGGACCATCCCGAAAGATGTATAGTGCTGGTCCCCACGTTGCTCTTAAGCCCTGTTCATACTCTGCGACCTCCGAACTTTTCGCCAGAAAGATCACACTTTTATTTTTTTATTTTCTGAAAATAAAAACTCTCCATGGTTCACCCATTCTTGTTTGGAAAAAGCCAGACTGTCTCGACAGATTTGTTAAACACTGCTGGAGCTGTTGATATAATCCGCAGGCCAATTAGTAGGCTATTATTTTGGGGGTCCATGACATGAAAAGATTTGGGAAGCACTGCTGTACAACATCGGTACGATGAGGAATATAAATGCAAGCCGTTTTGATGATCTACATGGAGTAAAGCCATGTTTCAACATGCACCAAGTGCAGCAATCCTGCAGCTCGCCTACCGAGTCAAATAGAACCTAGCTGGTGCCTTGCAGATCCCGTGAGCGAGCTCCGCTAACCCCTCTTCAAATGGCTCCACTGATCCTCTCACTACAATGTTCATGCATGCTGATTGTTGCGCTGTTTCGCGGATCCAAAACAAACAAAACAACTATACAATATACATACAGATACAGTAGTAGCAGCAGATGTGTGTGTGTGTGTGTGTGTGTGTGTGTGTGTGTGTGTGTGTGTGTGTGTGTGTGTGTGTGTGTGTGTGTGTGTGTGTGTGTGTGTGCGTGCTTGTGAGTGTGTGTGCGTCGATTGCGGGCAATGCCCAATCACATTCTTCAACTTTCCGAAGTGGAGTTCGTAGAGTCACAACATCCGACGTTGCAGCTTTCAGAACAAAATTACGGATGGATGTGTTTCAGATGTTTCGGATGGCGTCACTTTTCAACTTTCTTTTCCAACGCAACTTTCCGAAAAGTTCGGAGGTCGGAGAGAGTATGAACAGGTCTTTAGTTAAACTGGAAGTCCCTGGGTCAAAAAAGGTTGAAAACCCCTGGTTTAGGGCACTCTCGAAGAGTTGTCCAGTCTTTACTACAATCAACCCTGAACAATGTGTAGAAGTCGTAAACTTTTGTTTTCAGAATGCTATAGACAAACACACTATCCACACTATTGATCCATGATGTATAAATGTTGGATAAGTGGTCAGGATAGCAAGGCCTTTTCAGGGAGGGCTCAGAATAAATTATGTACTTATAGAACACTACAAAAGGATTGTACAGACTCTCCCTGGGCTTAAATCGAAGCTGTCTCCTCCTCATAACTGTCTGTTCTATTCTGTTCTGATTTGTTACCTTTTAAAGGTATATTTTCTGCCAAGTAAAAATCTAACAAAAACAAGTATTTGATTTGACTTTTCAACTTTTCAACAAGTCTTCAAGTTCATAACTTGGACTAATTTAGAAAGTTAAGTAAAGTATGCTCCGCCAAAGTCAGCAGCTTATCTCCTGTTTCTGTAGCACAGTGGTTTTCAACCAGTGGTCCGTGAGAGGGTTCCAGGTGGTCTCCAGCTAAGTTGGTTAACCAGATGAAAAGTTGCTTAGCCAGATGCAACTCTAGAGAGCGTAAAAATGCTTTCATGTTTACACTTTCAAGAGTTAAAATATGCATAATCTGAATTAGCCCACTTAATTAAAAAGTTTAGGCTACACAATGTAGAGGAATGGTCCTTTTGATTTACTTTATGTTTGCCTGTTTGGTTTGCGAAAATACAGCCTGGAATTTTGGACAAAAGCAAAAAAAAAAGCAAACACTGCTGTAGCACGAGGCAGCTTGATGAACAACTACTTTTCCCTGGACACGATGCTAGTAAGCTACAGTATATCACATCCTGGGACATAACAATTTACAATCTAGACACTTAGCAGACGCTCTTAATCCAGAACTACTTACATTGGGGACTGGTCTAAGATCCTTTCTGTAGCGCCGAGGCAGCTTGATGTACGACTGCTTTTCCCTGGACATGACGCTGCTATGTCACAGTCTGGGACATAACAATTTACAATTTAGACATTTAACAGAAGCTCTTAATCCAGAACGATTTACATTGGGGACTGATCTAGGATATGAAGTCCCATAGATCAGAAGTCAGATTAGTTCCAACATGTGCTGGTGGAAATCCACTATGAGCAGGGTCGGATTGACCATTGGGTGTACAGGGAGATCTCCCGATGGACCATGACCCGTAGGAGGGTGGTGGTATTACGGTATGATTAAAAGCACTGGTTTTCAACCTTTTTGATCCCAAGGCCCACTATTCATTCAGAATTTTGAGCCACGGAGCACCATTTGATGACATTTTAACCCCAACAGACCCCAAAACTAAAGATTTATTTTGCTTTTTGGTCCACAATTCCAGGCTGGATTTGGGAAACAAAACAGTCAAACATACAGATCAAAATGAGCATTACATTTTCTAATTAGACTTGGGCCAATTTAGATGAATATTTTAACTCTTGAGAGTGTTAACATGAAACCAAATGGACCCGCAAGGGTCCATTTGGTTTCATGTTTACGCTCTCAAAGAGTTACATCTGGTTAACCAACTATACCAGGTAGAATTGTGGTGGGCCGGTCTAGGCCAAATCACGCTAAAAATGCCGGTTGGCCGCCTTGTTTTAAAGGTCGACTTTTTTTTTTTCAACCAAGGTTAATTTTAGGTTGTTATTAGAGAAAGTAAAACATGGGTGTTAATTGTTTTACATTCCTTTGCTTTTCTGTCTTAGGGATTTTAGCTATGTGGAGGGGGGCTTCAAACATTGTCCTAAATACATATTTGTTTACAAAATTTTGAAGCAATTTCTTTTTATTATTGTACTACATTCCTGATAAACGCCAGGAAATTATAACTGGCCACAAATGATCTACTGAATGTGACAAACTGCCATGTTGAGCCTCTGGGTCAGGCTTACCAAAATATGAGTGTGTAAAGTGCAGTGTGGACCCCAAATGGACCCTCCCGGGTCCATTTGGTTTCATTTTTACGCTCTCAAGAGTTACAGTACATCATATTTAAACATCTGAATTACTTAATTTCAAGAATCTACACATTTAGAACATGTAGAATAATTATTATTTTGACCAACATGTTGCCAGTTTATCTAACCTAAATTGTGGACAAAAACTTGAAAATCTTTGCTTTTGGGTCCGAGAGACTGAACTCAACATTAATGGTGGTCCGTGGCTAAAATGCCGAATACATGGTGGGCCGTGGTATGAAAAAGGTTGAAAACCCCTGCTGTAAGAGACAGGGACAAGACCCTCATCCAACCCTTGACACTGGGTGGGAATCAGGGAGACATCGGGTCCTATTTTTTGGAGTCCTTACCAAATCTAATTCCAACCCTTCCAATGTGTGGATGGATAAACAGGAGCTTAAGTGGTTTAACAGTACGACGAACCGCTTTCAACCCCTGGCGTCTGCGTTTTGTTGTCGAGTGGATTGGAGGCTAAAAGGCCGATGCACACGTGTGATACGATGATGAAAGTCAGCTCCGTTAGTACTGTGGTTTATGCATAATCAGACAGATTAGCTTTCAGAATCATTGTATTACCCAAATGAGTTTTTCTTCCCCATCATTTGTAATCATTTCATTTTAATCCTCGAGGATACAATAAATCCTTCCCCCCGCTGTTATATTTATTACTTTTGATTTAGTCTCTCTCGCTTTAGTAATTAACTGGGGAGGCCGTGCTCCACTCAACACTACAAAATAATAATAATAATAATATGAGAGGGGAAAAAAACAACAACATTGCACTGTTCGTGTTTGGTCACGAATTGAACCTTATCAGAAGATTGGTCTATTTCGTCGCTAAGTCGCGGTGGGGGGCAGGTAATTAAGATGTATAACTAAAGAGATAATGACCTCTGCACAGGTCATTTGGCTGATGGATGGGTAGCGTGGCGTGCACTACTGGTCTGGATTAAAATGAACGTGCACACGTGCACAAAAAAAAAATCAGCCTAATTAGAACAGTCTGATCTCTCCTTGCTGCTATATTCTGCTTCAGCTTTGGGGGCTGATGAATATGTAGCACCTCCCTCCATAACTCCCTCCCCCCCAGCCCTTATGACACAGATATAGATTGCTGGAGATAACGCAGGCGTGCACGACTGTGTGTGTGTGTGTGTGTGTGTGTGTGTGTGTGTGTGTGTGTGTGTGTGTGTGTGTGTGTGTGTGTGTGGTAAATGGTAAAATGGTAAATGGTGCATTTATATAGCACCTTTATCCAAGGCGCTTTACATAGCTTGTGCATCACATTCACTCATTCACACGAACATTCATACACTTACGGCAGTGGAAACCATGCAAGGTACCTACTAGCACATCAGGAGCAATTAGGTGTTCAGTGTCTTGCTAAAGGACACTTCGACAGTAACTCTGCGGGAGCCCGGGATCGAACCGGCAACCTTGCGGTTACCATCCGGTGACTCTACCCCTGAGCCACTGCCGCCCTGTGTGTGTGTGTGTGTGTGTGTGTAGGGGGGGGGGGTCTACCTGCTCATCAGGTGAGTTCATGAATCAGGCACAGTGCTACCGTGATTCGTCCCTCGTTTTTGGATGTCCACTGGAACGAATGAACGAACACATGAGCGATCTTGCGGCGCGAGGAGGTGTGTTAGAGGAAGGAAGAGCAGCGGCGGGGTGCCCCTTCCCCTTGTATCTACAAATTAAGCCCATTTGTGTAATTTTGTATCTGGTTTAAAAATGAGAGATGATCCTCCTAATGGAAGGAGACGTCTGCAGAGACAGAGGTTTTAACTTCTCTGTCGGGGGTTGGGGATTATTAACACTAACCGTACATACTTCATTATCCTCCCAGGGTCTGCAATAGATCCACACAACATGTGTATTTTATATTTTCACAAGCTAGAAGTTGATTGATTGATTGATTGATTGATTGATTGATTGATTGATTGATTGATTGATTGATTGATTGATTGATTGATTGATTGATCGATCAACTGATCAGTCGATCATCCGTAACTTGCAATTTGACTTGCATTTGTTTTGAGTTTGGGTATGATTTGGAAAAAGGTCATTGGTGGGAAAAAAGCTTGTTGTTGCCGACCTATAAGTAGTTTGCGACCGGGTTAACATCTGTCACAACCTAGGTCGAGGTCACAAAATGAGCACTACACTCTCAAGAGTTAAAATATTCATAATCTGAATTGGCACCACTTAGAAGTCTACACAAAAGAATGGTCATTTTGATTTACTGTATGTTTGCCTGTTTTGTTTGTGAAACTCCAGCCTGGAATTTTGGACAAAAGCAAAAGTCTTTAGTTTTGGGTCTGTGGGGTGAAAATGTCATCAAACGGTGGTCTGTGGCTCAAAAGCCGAATAAATAGTGGGCCCTGGTACCAAAGAGGTTGAAAATCACTGTAGTAAAGTAATACTCTGCTTCGTCTATGCCAAATTTCTGCTGAAAATAACCAATTTGTGGCTTGGCTATACTTTTGGCTGAAGGCCCGTTCCTAGAAATAGAGGGACGGTGAGGGTTCACGTGGTTAAACTTGGACAGAAGACATACACTGTGACATTCGTGTGGTACAGTAGCTGCTGTAAAACGTTCTCTGGCCTACTTTATTATGCACAGCCTGTGTGTCAGCGTGGGACCGTCTCATTTGTGCAGCTGTTGCTGTCTGTAGACATCAGTTTCTTCCAGGAAGTTACCGTTGTTACCGAGACCCAAGAGCTCTGGCAAGTCAATGGCACTGATGTCAGGCCTATTACCATGCCGGGCGTTTGAGTGCGGGGGCGAAACGGCTTGAAGGGGATGCTAGTCGAATCCCAAAAGGGCATAGTCCCTGGTGGAACCCTCATTATATCCCAAACTACACTGCATTTCCGGATCCAAATTAACATAATAGCAGATCTACAAGCTCGAAAGAGTAACACTTCAAAACATAATCTATGAATCTATGAATGTCAGAATCTGTGCTAGCGTGTTTATGTCAGTCAGAGTAATGATCCGTTGTTATTAATCCATATGTCAGTCATAATGCCGCATAACGCTGCATATCCAGGAGGGAAACAATGATTTGTTGAATGAAAGGCTTTTCGTGCTGGTGCTTTTTCTGTGTGTCTCGTACAGTGGTTTTCAACCAGTGGTCCGGGAACCACCAGTGGTTCCTGAGGTGGTCAGGTGGTCCCCAGCAAAATGATGGACAGTTGGTAACCAAAGGGGACTCCAAATGGGCCCTCATAGACCCTTATAGATCTATAAAATGAAACCAAATGGAGCCTTGTGGGTCCATTTGGTTTCATATTGCTCTCGAGAGTTAAATTATATGTAAACATCTGAATTACTTAACTTTCAAGAATGTAGGCCAACACGTTTAGAAAATGTAGAAGAATCGTTATTTTGACCAACGTTTCGCCAGTTTATCTCTGCTAAAAATCCTTAGTTCTGGGTCGGAGAGACTAAACTCGGCATCAAATTGTGGTTTGTTGCTAAAATGCAGAATACATAGTGGGCCCTGGTATGAAAAAGGTTGAAAACCGCTGCTGTAGTATGTGAATAGTCTGCCTGTGCTCTTAATTCATTAAGTGTACAAATAAACTCCCACACCAAGATGTTACTTTGGACCAGGGGTGGGCAATTATTTTTCTCAAGGGGCCAAATGAGATACATGAAATATTGTGGAGGGCCAAGACTAAAGGCTGAACTAAAGTCTGCGTAATATTAATTTAATTTCAAGATAAAAGTACGAGTAAGACCAACCATTCTGACACCAGGGCCCTCAATTTATTCAGTATTTGAGCCACAGAGCACTATGACATTTTAGCCCCAAAAACTAGAGATTTATTTTTGTTTTTGTCCACAATTTCAGGCTGGATTTGGGAAACAACAGTCAACCCTACAGATCAAAATTACCATTAATCTTCTACATTCTCTAGTTGTGTAGACTTGGGCTAATTCACATGATGAATATTTTAACTCTTGAGAGCGTAAAAATGAAACCAAATGGACCCTGGCGGGTCCATTTGGTTTCATTTTTACGCTCTCATAGAGTTACATCAGGTTAACCAACTTTCCCTATTTAACTGGAACTCTCTGAAGGACCACATGTGGTCCTTGAGAGGGTTTAAAACCCTTTCACGGGCCGCATTTGGCCCCCGGGCCGCATAATGCCCAGGTATGCTTTGGACCATGCCTTTTTGTTTGTTTGTTTGTTTGTTTTGATACGGCGAGAAGTGATAACGAGTTTCCTGTGGAGTTGAGTACATTGTTAGCCACTTAGCATTTACACGTTGTCTTCTGCACCTTATGTTGATTTATTCAAATAATTATGAAGTTATTAACCCTGCAGAACGCAGAGCCTGCGGTGTTAAGTAGGGCATCAGCACACTGGATTAAGGAGCTCTCACAATGCTGCCCTGAGCTTGTTATATTCTCATCTGCTGCATTTATGTATGGATGTTTGCTAGCATTTACAAGTACTGTGTACGGCGTACCGCACTCTGAGCCTGTACATCTTGTGAAACGAGGCATTTTGCATGAGGTACTTTAAAGGGATAGTTCACATTTTATGCACTTAAATATATACGAGGTAATATTTTCATTAAAACTGGCATGTTTGTCACATGAGCCATTCCTTGAATTCCAGCCCGCAAAGCCTGTTCTTGTTTTCTATTGAAAAATTAAAGTGCTATAAGGGAGAGTACTGACACACTTTGATCTTGCGTCTCGCTCTGTCTGGAGCTCTGCTGGTTCCAAACAAAGGCCTACACAGTTAACCACTGCTTGACAGCACAGAATATTTTATTATAATACACATTGACTTTGAAGTTATATAACAAATCATTATTTACTAGAGTGACGAGAGGTTTGTTAATGGGTTTAAATGTCCTAAAATGCTGTAATTTCGCCAATTTAACTGCGAAAGTGCGATCTGTTGTGAATGGACCTTTGTTTGGAACGAGAATCTCTCCTGACTAGGCGCTTTTCAGCCAATAGCCGTAGTCACTTGTGTTTTTCAGCCAATACAGTAAGCGTCTCTGTTCAGCCATAGCATTGGGAGTCAATGGGAGTGGCAGTACTCTCCATTATAGTGCTCTATGAAAAATGACTTCACACACACAAACTGCAGTACCGACACTGACCACAAGTCAACTTACCTAGTATGGATTTAAAGGGATAGTTCAGATATTTGTAGTTAAGTTGTATGAAATACTTGCCATTAATATAGTGGCGTCAACTTTATTAATTGAGTCCCGTGGTGGGAGTTATGCACTGGTTTTGGTGAATATGACCAGAATATAACTAGTTCTGGTCATTTTGTGCAGGTCACTGGGAAAATAATTTATTAAAAAAAATGTATTGTTGACCTATTTCTAAAATATTAGGATTATTAAGTCGCCAAACCTCCCCCGGAAGTTGCCATTTTTCAGCCAATCGCGGCACAGTGCCGCCGAAAATGTATACCCCACAGAAATATTTCTCCCTTTGTGCTCGCAAAGCCGTAAAGGTTTAAAAAGATGGAACCGTGTGCACTTTCCACACTTCTACAGTATAACTGCTTTGTTCGTTGAAATCACTTTTTTTTTTCAAAAAATAAGAATGAGAAAGCCAAGACACTAGTTGTGAAGACTGAAAGGTTTGTTTCACTGGGGACTGTAAATACAGCAAGTCCTGCCAAGGACCATTGATAGACTCTAAATCGTACTTAGCGCCTGCAGGGTGCAAAACCACTGCAGGGTTGAAACAAGGCTAAAAAGTGACATCACTCACAAACTCGGTGTTGGAACAGAGAGCTCTAAAAATGAAAACGTACATGAGGGAAATCATTACACATCCCATTCTGTTCTCCCCTCACTGGGAGACGTTGCATTTCTGAAAACCAATATTATGCAGCGATTAAATGATGCTGTGCGCAAACGCACACACGCACACACGCACACACGCACACACACACACACACACACACACACACGCACACACACACACACACACACACACACACGTACGCGCCCGCCTCCGCAATACTTTAAGATGGATGTGTTCATTTAGCATTAGCCCCTAGCGCCCCACAATGACGATAAGCACCTGGATGCTAAAAATAAAAGAGCTCCCTTTTTATTGAGATCTTGTGAGGAGGAAAGCCAAATCAGATGAGTGTAATTACATCCATTCATACCCAACCACCCCCCACACCCACCCACCCTGCACCAACATGCACAGCATTGCCTTGCTTACTGAAATATTGATATTCATATGGAAATGCTAGCCTTTATTAACATAATTGTAGTGTTTACTTGCGGAAAACATTTTTATATTAAACGCTAATATTATTACCGGATGTTTAACGCGGCGACACACCCTAGAGGTGAAAGGAGAGCATCACATTTTTACCTCTCCCAGTCAACATTTTGCATCAGCAAACAATATAAACCTTTATATTTTAAGATTATGTTATTTCCATTATGTGTGAGTTATATTGATGGTTATTCTTATTGTAGTAGCAATCTATTTGCAGTAGAACAGGATTTGCAACAGCTATACTATTCACATTTATACATTGCTTATTACCTTAAAAGTGCAGTGGGAGTGGCTATAAAATGCTTTGAGTATGTGTGCGCGCAACTTGACTTCAGTTCTCCGTTGGACCTGGGACGGTCAGTCGGTATGTGATGTGCTCATAAAAGTTGTTATAATGATCAATATCTGCATCAAGCCTTTATACATGTGTAATAGTGGTCAGTTGTATGTCCTGCGTCTAATAGTATATTTTGTGTATGTTTTATTTTCCAACAGTAAAATTACCTGCTGCTGCTATATCGACAACAAAGCCAAGCTACTATATCATGTGCTATTGAAGCGACATGCAGACTGGTTGATTTTATTGTATAACCGTATAGTCAGTGAATGTATGTACGTGTGTGAGTGTGATATATAAACAAGAAAATAAGTTTTCAGCGTGGTTTGGTTTCATTGGGTTGATTTGAGCTGAGTAGTTGCACTAGTGTTCCAGTCCAACGAACCTTTTCAGAGGGTGATTGTTTAGTAAAACATTTGTTAAGCAATATTCTGAACAGTAATTTTACGATGGTACAATAGCCTACCAGTAATCTTACAAGAGGTACAGTAAGAGAACCCTGTGGCCAAGTGATCGCAGTATAAAGTTAAGATTAGTTTCAACCAGTCTGTCGTCGTGCGTCCGCGAACGGGGAAAAGTTGCCATTGATGAAGAGGAAGGTGGAGAAGAACGTCAACAAAAGCACCGTGCCAATCCGAAAAATAACCGGTGTGGATCGGCCAGTTTGAGGGACGTCAAAGCTCCACGAACCTGAAGCAAGAGGCTAGAACTATCATGCACCGAGGACGAGACGCGTGATGAAGACAGGTCACAGTCAATGCACGTGAAGGGTGATGAAGACGCCATTGCTGCTTCGATCAGACGACACAACAAAGAAGGACGTCGAGCTCAGAATGCATCACACCTAATACAACAGTGTTATATGCTTGTGGGTGCACTAGGGGGAAAGAATAACTGCCCTTCATGAATGTGGTGTTAATGTATCTTTGCCAAGCAGCGACCATTTGCTAAATAAGGCAAGCTATTCCTACTAGCATACTAAAGTCTGCATTATATGCGAGGCACTGGGGGGGAAAGCTGAAATCCAGTGTGATCGCTGAAATTTATGGCAATAGTTCAGTAACTTAGTGTGGCCGCTAGGTGTCACTGTTGCCTTTGGAGTGGACTGTGCCTGATATAAGTGACTTCTTTTTAAGCCTACTCAAGATTAGACCGTTGTGAGTCACTATGGCAACAATAGAAGACTTAAAAAAGAAGCGCAGTAATGCACAGAGGGACTTTACTAGGAGAGTCAATAAAATTGAGGAGAGCTTAGACTTATTCAGTGGGGATGAGCTAACAAATGAACAAGTTGCACTCCAGAAGTCCTATGATGGGTTATGGGAAATAAATGATGACTGTATATATGCCATGGAGTCAGATACAGACACTGACCATCAAAAAGACATTGCAGACATCAAAAGTAAAGCAGAGAGTAGTCGCAACAAATACAGGGACATCATGTTGCAACTCAAGAACACTGTATGGAGAGACACTGTTTCAGACTGGTTCGAAAAGTCTAAAGCTAGACTGAATACCGAGTTTGATAAGTCTAAAGGTCTAGAACAAACTGAAATAACACCAGATCAGTATGATGAGATGTGTGAGCGATTAAACACTGCTGTGTCAGAACTCAGTGACATAGTGAACAAGTGGGCTCCTTTCATCCCAAAGGAAGAGGGTGCTAGTATACGGGAGACCATTAACGACTGTGAACGAGAGTTGAAGGTGCATATTCGAACATTAAAACGTGCAAAAGTACAAGAGAATCGTGAAGGAAGCGACAACTACGAGGACGCTTCTGAGAAATATACAGAGGGCCTGGACTTCTCTTCACCTGCTGAGGGAGAGCCAGATAGACACAAGGACTTCACCACCAGCAAAAGCGAGCCGCCAGTACATAGCGGGACTTCAGGTGAGCAGGACTACCAGCTTGGCGGTGCGCTGGGGGGAGGGGCCACACTGGGCGACCCCCCAGACCTGTCACAGTTGCCATCGCAGCAGAATGCGAACGTTAAAATAGAAGCCCGAGTTCTGGATCGGGCAAGCAGTGGTGGAGTGAGGCAGGTGAGCATTGATCCTAGTGCCGTGCCAGGCGCTTCCATCCCATTAGGAGGGGTGGTGGCACCAAGGCTAACATTGGCTCCTCTGAGTCTACCAAAATTCCATGGAGATAGGAGGAACTTTTTCCGCTGGAGAGACAATTGGATTAAGCTGCAGAACCTCGCCGAGCCATCAGGTATACCAGAATTACGGTTGTTTCATTTACTGGACAGTCTCAGTGAATCAGTTAAAACTGAGCTCAGGCTTGACTATTACCGGGACGTGAATGACGTTTTCCATGCCCTTGAGGATCGGTATGGGGATGTGTCACTGATCGCTGACGACATTGTCATGGAGTTGCAGGAGATGCCAGCAGTGCGCGGGAATCAACCAAGAGAGACATTGCAGTTGATCCAAAAAGTGGAACGCGCCTTGGATGACCTGACATCATTGCAGTGTGCAGGGACTATCAACAATCCGTTAGTGGTCCGTGCGCTGGAAAGCAAGTTGCCACTCGATTTACAAACACGGTGGCTTATATTCCAGTCCAACCCAACTAACGGGGTCACTGCGTTGAACAGATTTACTGCACTGTTATATTTCCTTCGCAGCCAGAAGACGGTTCTTACACGGCAAGAGCAGTTGCAGGCTAAACGACCAGACAACGCCAGGACAGGTGAACAGCAGCCTCGCAGCAAGCAGACTGGAGACAAACCGCAAGAGCGGCGGGCGTTTACCAGGGCGACTACAAGCGAGGAGGGCTCACCACGGAAGTCCTGTGAAGTGTGCGGGGAAGGAGGCCATGCAGGCCGCTTGTACCGGTGTAAGGCTTTTAGGAAGGCTAGTTCTGCAGAAAAGAGAGCTAGGGCAAAAGAGACTAATACTTGTTGTCTGTGCTTGGATGCGCACCGTAACGGAGCATGCAAAAATGACTTTTTGTGCAATAAAGATGAATGCAGACAAGATGGTCCTGCTGACCACCACTATATGCTGTGCCAGAGACCACGAGCTGTTAGGAGCACAGCACCAAACACCACCGAGGAGCCTGCAAAGGATGACAGACCAGTGGACAGTGAGCCACAGGCTTTAGCTGCAAAAGAAGAGAGTCTTCTCGCTGAAATAAGCCTCCTGAAGAGTCAGTTAGCTGAATTAAAGCAAGCCAGCACGCACCGTGTCTCTGCTACGGTTTGTGCAAATGAAGGTCGACCAAAAGAGCTTGCGGCTCTGTTAATGGTGGTTCCTGTGCTATCTCGTGGGTCCTGGTTGAACACCCTGATTGACACAGCATCTGACACTAACTTCATTACTCACCAGGCAGCAAACAGATTGAGGCTTGTGGGTGAGCCTGTCAAGCTTCTGATGCGTGGGGTGGGTGGAGTGGAGACCACGGTTGAGTCAGCAAAGTACTGTGTGCGTGTGAAAGCAGCATTAGATAAAGACAATCCACAGAACCTGATGGACCACGAGATGGTCTGTTATGGACTGGACAAGATTGCCAGCCTTCCCGCTGTAGATGGGAGGGAATTGGCAAAGTTCTTTCGAGGTGCTGTGAAGCCTAAGGAGCTCCACCGCAAAGGAGAGGTGGAGATGCTCATTGGGGCAACTGAAGGTCGGCTTATCCCACAGCAAGTGGCTGTGAGAGACGATCTCATACTTTGGGATGGTCCACTCGGCAAGACTGTGAGTGGCAGTCATCCAGACCTCATCGGGAGCATGGGGTCTACAGGACACCGAGCCTCGACTCATGTTGTATGGTCCATGATGACAACAGCTGTCGAGGTCCCTCAGTGCTGCCCAGAGAGGGGTGGCGGTGAGGGCATAAACGTGGCTGATGCTGAGAGTGCCGAGGAGGACGGTGGTACTGGGGTGCAGTTGAGCGCGGAAGACCAGCGCGTTGCTGATCCAGTGGCGGTGTGTGGAGCTGCCCAGGCACTGCAAGTCATCGGCGCCGTGAAGAAGAGGAGCGCCGCCGTGCTGAACTCCAGGGGTTTTCATTTCAGCCCTCGGATGCAGTTTGGCCACAGTGGGAGGGGCAGAGGTGAGACCGGCGAGCAGGAACAGTGGGAGGCTGAGCTTACTGCAAGGAAAAGTAAGGCCTGCTGCTCCGACGTGCAGTTCCTTCCCTTTGACCGCGGGGGGACAGAAGGAACATTTGCAAGTGTGCAGCGCCATGCAAGGCGTCTGTACAAAGGCCCAAATGGGTCTACTCATCGACTGGGACCAGTCGGTGGGGTCATCGATCAACCTCCTTAAATGAGGTGGACCTGTGTAAACAGAATGCCTCATGAACATTACCCAAACTATTTGACTTTGTGTTTGTTTCAGTTTTATATAGTAAGTGGGTCTATGGGGTGTCTGTCCAGTTAGTAGCCTAAATGTCTACTATATATAATTTCGAGCTTTGGAGTTTGTTTTCTATTTTTATTGCAATTACTTTTTACAGTTAACATTTTGAGAGTGCAGTATAAGACTGTTTCTGTTTGTGCCAATAGAGGGATGTTTATTGTGTGACCTCCTTCGTGTTTCACTCGTAGCTCAAGTGGGAGGTGTAGTGTTTACCTGTGGACATTTTTATATTAAACTCTTAATATTATTACAGGATGTTTAACGCGGCGACGCACCCTAGAGGTGAAAGGAGAGCATCACATTTTTACCTCTCCCAGTCAACATTTTGCATCAGCAAACAATATAAACCTTTATATTTTAAGATTATGTTATTTCCATTATGTGTGAGTTATATTGATGGTTATTCTTATTGTAGTAGCAATCTATTTGCAGTAGAACAGGATTTGCAACAGCTATACTATTCACATTTATACATTGCTTATTACCTTAAAAGTGCAGTGGGAGTGGCTATAAAATGCTTTGAGTATGTGTGCGCGCAACTTGACTTCAGTTCTCCGTTGGACCTGGGACGGTCAGTCGGTATGTGATGTGCTCATAAAAGTTGTTATAATGATCAATATCTGCATCAAGCCTTTATACATGTGTAATAGTGGTCAGTTGTATGTCCTGCGTCTAATAGTATATTTTGTGTATGTTTATTTTCCAACAGTAAAATTACCTGCTGCTGCTATATCGACAACAAAGCCAAGCTACTATATCATGTGCTATTGAAGCGACATGCAGACTGGTTGATTTTATTGTATATACAGTATAGTCAGTGAATGTATGTACGTGTGTGAGTGTGATATATAAACAAGAAAATAAGTTTTCAGCGTGGTTTGGTTTCATTGGGTTGATTTGAGCTGAGTAGTTGCACTAGTGTTCCAGTCCAACGAACCTTTTCAGAGGGTGATTGTTTAGTAAAACATTTGTTAAGCAATATTCTGAACAATAATAGCATAAACAAATTGGGGGGGTTTGATTCGCGGCCAAGAAAAACAAGAGTGAGGCATACTGGCAGTGAGAGAGAGAGAGAGAGAGGGGGGTCTCATCAAGCAGATGTGAGCCTCAGCATGGCTGCTGCCATCGGGACGTACGTGCGTGCGTGCGTGTGTGTGTGCGTGAGTGCATGTGTGTGCGTGCACATGTGCATCCTCTCAATCTACTTCGACTCTGACAGTGTACACATTGTTCGACACGGTCTTGATTCCAGAATCATTATGCACTGGGATTCTTTCGCAGTCATGAATGATGTGTTGGAATTAAGGTAGATAGATAGAGTTTCAGAGTCAGTCGGTTCTGCCAGTGCAAGCAAAAAAACACCATGCCAGGCTGGATAGTTTGTGGAGCTCATGATGACCTCTGTGATTTTGTCAACATTCTGCACAGCTATAGTTTGGACACACAGCGCACACATGATTAGTCTTAGGTTGTTTTCTCACCAAAAAGGTTCAGATCAATGTTCCACGTGGACATGTTAAGCAGTTTACTAGGTGAAAAGAACAAAGTATATTGATTGGCAGCAATAGCGTTGCTATTGCATTCATTCTTAATACTTATTTCATAAGCCAAACAAACGCACTATAGGCTACTGTATGGACAGAGGAGCGCAGCGTAAGTTTTGAACATAGATAATTGGAGTAGCCCTAATTAGGCCTTAATCATAGATCACTGCAGCAAAATCATTTGACCACTGTCGCGTCCTTTGCTAGTGAATGATAGTGAATGATATGATCAGTGAATCGTTTCAAGCCACCTGTGTAGGTTATCATTTTTTTTTACAATGTAAACCAGGGGTTTTCAACAGGTGGTCCGGGGACCACCAGTGGTCCCTGAGAGGGTCCCAGGTGGTCCCCAGCTAAGTTGGTTAACCGGATGTAACTCTTGAGAACGTAAAAATGAAACCAAATGGACCCTTGCGGGTCCATTTGGTTTCATTTTTACACTCTCAAGAGTTAAAATATTCATCATGTTCATTACTGCCTGTTTTGTTTCCCAAATCCAGGCTGGTATTGTGGACGAAAGCAAAATAAATCTTTAGTTTTGGGGTGCATGGGGCTAAAATGTCATCAAATGGTGGTCCGTGGCTCAAATGCTGAATAAATGGTGGTCCCTGGTATCAAAAAGGTTGAAAACCACTGATATAACAGTTTGCAGTCTCTCTCTCTCTCTCTCTCTCTCTCTCTCTCTCTCTCTCTCTCTCTCTCTCTCTCTCTCTCTCTCTCTCTCTCTCTCTCTCTCTGTATACCGGTAGGCCTATACGCTATATTGCACAGGCAGTGGTGGCCTATAGCCTATAGAGCAGGGGTTTTCAACAGGTGGTCCGGGGACCACCAGTGGTCCTTGAGAAGGTTCCAGGTGGTCCCCAGGCTAAATGATTGAAAGTTGGTTAACCAGATGTAACTCTTGAGAGTGTAAAAATGAAACCAAATGGACCCTTGCGGGTCCATTTGGTTTCATTTTCACACTCTCAAGAGTTAAAATATTCATCATCTGAATTAGCACCACTTAATTAAGAAGTTTACACTGTTTGGTTGTCAAAATCCAGCCTGGAATTGTGGACAAAACCAAAAGAATTCTTTAATTTTAGGTCTTTGGTGTGAAAATGTAATCAAATGGTGGTCCGTGGCTGAAATGCTGAATAAATGGTGGTCCCTGGAGTAAAAAAGGCTGAAAACCCCTGCTATAGAGCAAGATGACCTTTGTGTGCGCACACGCGCGCACACACACACACACACACACGATCATCACACCTTTATTTATGACAGAAAAAGGAGACTTGACTGAGATGAAGGAAACATTGCGTGCATCGTGGCTTCGTCATCTACAGTACGTGGTGGGGCATATGCTTAAAATGAACAGATCTGCAAGCTTACATAGACCCTGGTTTTAAACAAACTAAACAGTGCCCACGTGTGAAACGCCCTTAGTGTCTTCTCGCTGTGGAAGAAGAGCAGAGTTTTGTTTAGGTCTATAGCAGGGGTGGGCAATTATTTTTCCCAAGGGGCCAAATGAGATACATAAAATATTGTGGAGGGCCAAGATTAAAGGCTGAACTAAAGTCTGTGTAATATTAATTTAATTTCAAAATAAAAGTAAGAATAAGACCAACCGTTTTGACACCAGGGCCCTCTATTTATTCAGTATTTGAGCCACAGCGGACCGCCATTTAATGACATTTTAGCCGCACAAACCCCAAAACTAAAGATTTATTTTGTTTTTCTCCACAATACCAGGCTGGATTTTACAAACAAAACACGATAACATAGAACAAAAAATACTATTCTTTTACATTCTCTGATTGTGTAAGATGATGAATATTTTAACTCTTGAGAGTGTAAACATGAAACCAAATGGACCCGCAAGGGTCCATTTGGTTTCATGTTTACGCTCTCAAAGAGTTACATCTGGTTAACCAACTTTCCATATTTAACTGGAACCCTCTCAAGAGAACTCTCTTTATAGAGTGCTCTGTTGATCCTCTTTTGAATGTCCTGACCTGCTCTCTCTCGGCCGTCGTAATGCTGCCCACAGTGTTAAATGATCTGTATTTTTCCAGGATGAGTTGGTTGGCATATTGACCTTGGTTTTATTGTTGTTTATGACCAGTCCAACTGGTTGGCCGTAGTGTTGGAGTCTGTCTGTCTGTCTGGTTTAATGGAATCGGGAGGCAAACTTTTGTCCGTCATATCATGGGACTGACAGTTAAGTCTAGGCGTCAACCCCCTGTGAGGTTAGGGTTAGGGTGAGGGTCAGTGCCGGATCGAGGCATGGGCATGGGGTGTGGGGGTGCAATACTCCCCTAAATGCTCCACCAAACATGATGGCATGCAATACAACCACAATTTCAAAGATATTTCAAATTAAAGTGCTTAAAATTATTTGAAACACTACTACTGCTACTAACTGCAATTGTGGCACCACTAAACCAACAGCATTTCATCATTGAAAACAGAAAACTCTCTGAGTCAGACCTTTAGCTTTATGCATGCTGTGTGTCTGTTGCTACTTCAACAACTGATGATGTTTTACTTGCCTAATAAATGTCCTCTAAGTGAAAATAGTATGTGTGGGCGTCATCACCTGTGGCGCGAAGAGACACAGGTGATGAAACCGCCCCAATACCATTTTCTCCAGCCCCCCCATTTGGGAAATGTTACATTCGGGCCTGTTGGGGGTTAGGTTTCTGGTTTAAGGAATTCAGTGTTTTGTATCCTACAACTACAACCCCAAATCCGTTGAAATTGGGACGTTGTGTAAAATGTAAATAAAAACAGAATGCATTGATTTGCAAATCGTTTTCAACCTCTATTCAGTTGAATACAACACAAAGACAATATAATTAATGTTCAAACTGATAAACTTTATTGTTTTTTGAAATTATACAATCTTTTGTAAATTGATCCCTGCAACACGTACCAAAAAAGTTGGGACGGGGGCAACAAAAGATTGGGAAAGGTCATGAATGCACAAATAACGCCTGTTTGGAACATTCCACAGGTAAACAGGTTAATTTTAAACAGTTTAATATCGTTATTGAGTATAACAAGACCATCCCAGTCGCTCACAATCAAAGATGGGGCGAGGTTCACCACTTTGTGAACAATTCTGTGAGAAAATCATCCAACGGTTTAAAAACAATGTTTCTCAACATTCAATTGCAAGGAATTTGGTGATTTCATCATCTACAGTCCATAATATAATCAAAACATTCAAAGAATCTGAAGAACTTGCTATACTAAAGCGTCAAGGCCGAAAACCAACACCAAACACTTGTGACCTTTGATCCCTCAGGTGGCTCTGCATTAAAAACTGACATCATTGTGTAAGGGATATTATTGTGTGGACTCAGGAACACTCAGAAAACCATTGTCAGTTTACATAATTTGTCGCTACACCTGCAATTGCAAGTTAAAAATCTACCATCGAAAAGCAAAGCCATACATCAGAAAGGTTGGTTTGAAAAAAAAAAACAGAAATGCCTTCTCTGGGTCCACTATCATTAGAAATGTGGACTCATCAGACCACAGCCCACTTTTCCACTTTGTGTATAACCATTTTAAATGATATTGTACCCAGAGAAGGCATTTCTGGTTGTTTTTCTAGTTGTTTTTTCAAACCAACCTTTCTGATGTATGGCTTTGCTTTGCATGGTAGAGTTTTAACTTGCAATCGCAGGTGTAGCGTCAAATTCTGTAAACTGACAATGGTTTTCTGAGTGTTCCTGAGTCCACACAGTAATATCCTTTACACAATGATGTCAGTTTTTAATGCAGAGCCACCTGAGGGATCAAAGGTCACAAGTGCTAGATGTTGGTTTTCGGCCTTGATGCTTTAGTATAGCAAGTTCTTCAGATTATTTGAATGTTTTGATTATATTATGGACTGTAGATGATGAAATCACCAAATTCCTTGCAATTGAATGTTGAGAAACATTGTTTTTAAATCGTTAGATGATTTTCTCACAGAATTGTTCACAAAGTGGTGAACCTCGCCCCATCTTTGATTGTGAGCGACTGGGATGGTCCCGTTATACTCAATAACAATATTAAACTGTTTAAAATTAACCTGTTTACCTGTGGAATGTTCCAAACAGGCGTTATTTGTGCATTCATGACCTTTCCCAGTCTTTTGTTGCCTCCGTCCCAACTTTTTTGGTACGTGTTGCAGGGATCAATTTACAAAAGATTGTATAATTTCAAAAAACAATAAAGTTTATCAGTTTGAACATTAAATATACTGTCTTTGTAGTGTATTAAACTCAATATAGGTTGAAAACGATTTGCAAATCAATGCATTCTGTTTTTATTGACATTTTTCACAACGTCCCAATTTCAACGGATTTGGGGTTGTATATGTACAAGACAAAGAATGTTTGCATTCGCCATCTTTGTTGAAGAAGAGTCTCACTAATTATGTTGTGATCCAATTCTGAAAGGTGTTTTAAATATAATATTTAGTATCAACCTAAGCCCATTATATTATGCAAATATACAGTATAGTGTTGTAGGGTATTTGAGTAGGTCAGTAGTTATTGGTGATGTTCCCTTTGAGAGGGTCAAACACCCATTAGATGCAAATTAATTTATAGATCCTTAGCTTGTTTTGACTTAGACACGCTTCTTTTGTTGTTGACTTTGTATAGTATCTATCTGTGTCTGAGAGAACTAATGGTTTTTATCTTTCATATTGGTTTAAGCCCTGTGCTGTGGAAATGTTGTGTTTAGTTTTAGTATCCATTGTTTTTCTGCAAACTTCCTTTCACCCTCCGCCGTGCAGCCTAACTGTTATTGTGTTTCTGGTTTCCCCTATATATTGTAGTAGATTACATTTGTTACATGTGATTAGATAGACGCAGTTCTTTTCCGTGGGCTGGTATTATTCCTATCATGGTTTTTGTTGATCTATTTTTCACTTGCTGTTTAGGCTATAGAAACATTTCAGCACCACAGACAGCTCCCTGTGCTTTTCTATAGAAACACTTCAGCACCACAGACAGCTCCCTGTGCTGTTCTATGTTCTATAGAAACATTTCAGCACCACAGACAGCTCCCTGTGCTGTTCTATGTTATATAGAAACATTTCAGCACCACAGACAGCTCCCTGTCCTGTTCTATGTTATATAGAAACACTTCAGCACCACAGACAGCTCCCTGTGCTGTTCTATGTTCTATAGAAACATTTCAGCACCACAGACAGCTCCCTGTGCTGTTCTATGTTATATAGAAACACTTCAGCACCACAGACAGCTCCCTGTGCTGTTCTATGTTATATAGAAACACTTCAGCACCACAGACAGCTCCCTGTGCTGTTCTATGTTATATAGCAGGGGAGCCCAACCAGTAGATCGGGATCTACCAGTAGATCTTGGCCTGATCATGAGTGGATCTTGGGAGATGTGGGGAGGAAAGAAAAAAAATTAGGTGGAAATGAAAAAAGAGCGATATTTTTGTGTGTATGTGTGTGAGTGCGTGTCTGCGTGTCTGTCTGTCTACGAAGCTGCTCATTTGGAGGATTGTTGTCTGCTGTCTGTGAATTATGCCAACAGTATTGTTCAACGTGTAATGGACTGTTCTGCAACTTATAATGGACTATTCTGGACTGTTCTTATTATGATTGCATTTGCAATGGCAGTGTTTGCCCAAGTCTGTTGTAGGCCTATTTATAACAAGTCCGTTGTACTTTATGCTTATATGGACATAAAGTAAAGTGGTAAAACAACGTAGTGTTGTTGTTGTGAAGTTACTGCAGGCCGGCAATGATGCGTGTGGTTTGAAATGTTGATATTGGACTAGTAGATCCCGGAGGGGTTGGCTGCTGAAAAGTAGATCTTGGGTCAAAAAAGGTTGGGCACCCCTGGTTTAAAGCAATCTTGTTTCTTGAGTACCATGGGCATCCGGCTATGTTTAGGTGCATCGGACCGGTGTCATTATATTGGACAGAAGATATTTTTCAAAAACAACACGGTATTTATTACAATTCGTTATCCTCATGGTTGCCATGGATACCCGAGAACTCAGGGTTTACAAAAATATGTGTACTAAAGATTATGTAAGAATATACTGGGAGCTGGACGGAGAAGACCTGGAAGGTCGCGGTCAGGGTGACCTAGAATAGCCGTCTCTTACCATACATTCTGAAAACGTTTATCCACTTCTCTGGCAACATATAAATCTCCCACAGTGACTGTCTGCACAGTAACAACAACAGCAAGGCTACAGTCACAGACCGCTAGGAGACAAAGGGATAATGAAATGCCCCTACAAGGATAGATATTCCGTAACAAACAAAATGCATAATAGAGAGACAGACAGTAGACATGATGTTATCTTAGACCCAAGGGAATGAATCATCATGGTGATATAAATGATGGCCTTACGTAAAATAAACAACAACGTCAAACTCATGAAAGAAATATCCATCAGGGACTTTCTGTATATAATCAGTACTTTGACACTTGTGAGCACGGGCGGATTGGCACATATTTTCCCACCGGGACAATTTTGCCTTTGCCAGGCCACCCTGGGGGGGGGGGGGGCAGCTGGTTAACCAGATGTAACTCTTTGAAGGCGTAAAAATGAAACCAAATGGACCCTTGCGGGTCCATTGGTTTCATTTTTACACCCTCAAGAGTTAAAATATTCATCATATGAATTAGCCCAACTTAGTCTACAAAATGTAGAAGATTAATGGTCATTTTGATTTGTATGTTCCAGGCGAGCATCTAGCATATTCTAGTGCATTTTGGAAGTGCCACTAGTGCATTTTGGATCTTGTACAGGCCACTAGGTGGCGCAGGCCACCGGGAAAACTCCCTGTACTCCAGATGGCCAATCCGCCCCTGGTCATTTGTACACCCACAGAGCCACAGCGTTAAAAATAGAAAGTCTGGAGCACAGACATGTGGCGTGGACATTTATCAAAACGTTACCAGTCCAGCATGAGGTGTCTGTTTATGGAGACGTTGGGCAGTGGACAGTGTTGGGCAGTAACGAATTTTTAGATTACATATTACTGTAATATTATTACTTTTGCTCCAAAAAGTAAAGTAATGAGATTACTCTGCCAGAATAATAAGTAAAGTAAGTAAGATAATAAGTAAAGCATTACTTTGCAAGTAACACCAAGTTTTGTTAGTTGCAGGTCTGTTTTGTGATTCAAGGTTAAAATGTTCCCATTGCTTCTCTCCGCTCCTTTTATTTATTTATTTTTTATTTATTTATTTATTTTTATCTAAGAAAGACATTTACAATGTCGGATTTTGTTGGCTTTGTTTTCAGGTGCAGTTTGTGGGATTGGAGACTATTATTGTTGGATTGAGTTCTAAAAAGAGTTCGCTTATGTTCGATTATGTTGTACATCTCTATTTTTTCAAAGGTGGGAGTTGAGAACTTGGGAAAGTAATAACGTAATATGTAATATATTACTCTTCGATTCCAGTAATAAGTAAAGTAATAATATTACTTTGTCTAAGGGGTAACGAGTAAAGTAAAGAAGTTACTTTCCTAAGTAATATTGACCAACACTGGTCCAGAATGAGGTGTATTTTTTGGATACGTTGTCCAAAATGAGGTGTCTAATTCAGATGGTGAGCATTTTAACTCTTGAGAGTGTAAACATTTTTACGCTCTCGAAGAGTTGCATCTGGTTAACCAACTGGGACCGCCTGGAACCCTCTCAAGGACCACTGTTGGTCCCTGAAGCGCCAGTTGAAAACCCCTTGCCTTACACCACTGCAGTTTTTTTTTTTTGACATATGAGGTGTCCACCCGCCAGAGATGATAATGGAGATGGAAAGAATGTGGGAGGTGGTCAGTCGACCATGTCTAAGAAGACCTCAGAGCTCCAGAAAGGACCACTGGGACAAGACCACACACACATGCACACACTCAGACAGGGACGGATCTAGAGGGGGGCAGGGGTGGGCAGGGCCCACCCAAACGTGCATCCTGCCCACCAAATGAAAGGTAATATCAGTGGTTTTCAACCAGTGGTCTGGGGTGACGTCACAGACGTCACACCAGTGGTCCATGAGAGGGTTCCAGGTGGTCCCCAGGCTAAATAGTGGAAAGTTGGTCAACCAGATGTGACTCTGAGAGCGTAAAAATGAAACTAAATAGACTCTTGCGGGTCCATTTGGTTTCATTTTTACGCTCTCAAGAGTTAAACTATTTGTCATATGAATTAGCCCAAGTCTACACAACTAGAGAATGTAGAAAATTAATTGTTATTTTTGATCTGTATGTTTGACTGTTTTGGTTTCCCAAATCCAGCCTGGTATTGTGGACAAAAGCAAAATAAATCAAATGTCATCAAATGATGGGCTGTGGCTCAAAACTGAATAAATAGTGGGCCCTGGTATGAAAAACGTTGAAAACCCACTGCTTTCATATAAAAACCTTGGCGGTGCTGCCCACCCTGTCATTCTTCCAGCCCACCCTATTAGGGCTGGCTAAATCCGGCCCTGCACTCAGACAAGAACCAAGACAGCATGACCGCACCGTTGGGACCTTAAATCAAGACAGGACTATCATTGGCTTGATTCCCCTCAGGGGATGAGAGCTAATGGGGCTTGCAGACCTTGCACCTTAATATGCAAATTTGGGCGCCATCTTGATTGTGTCGCATCCATAACTGGAGTGAAACCATATAGACCAGGGGTCAGGAACCTTTTTGGCTGAGAGAGCCATGAACACCAGACATTTTTAAATGAAATTCTGCGAGAGCCATACAATGTTTTAAAAACCTAATCTACAAGTAAATCTGTGCATTTTATTAAGTTATTTTTATCCAGTGTTGGGAATATTACTTTACCTTGTTAATATATTACTTATTAATTATTACCTTCATTCTAAAGCAATATATTATATTACAATATTACTGTCTGAGCAAGTGTAATATATTAATATTACTATTACATATTACTTAAAAAAAAACGATTAAATATTTAGTGTCACTATTAATCAAATATTACGTAGGCCAGTGGCATACATACAATAAAGCAAGCGCACTTGGCTATCTGGACAAATCCTTTTGAAATCAACTTGAAAAAACGTAAAGTATAGAAAAGTATAGTAAATCTAACTTCTGCAAGATAATTTCACAAGAACACTTGACAGAATGACAGAAAGTAATATTGAAAGTAATGCAGTAATGCAGAAAGAAAAGTATAATATAATCAATTTTTTTGTTAGGTAATATATTTACATTACAAGTTACTGCATTTTTTTTTTTTTTTTTTTTTTTTTTTTTATATTTTTTTATCCCACGATTTTTGCAACCCATTTTTTCACCCAGTGCCAATTCCTAATGTGATCCTGGGCTCTACACACCCTCCACCAACCTGGGGAGGCAGCGGACTGGCCTCATGCTTCCTTCAATGCATGAGGAGTCCAAGCTGCCTTCTTTTCACCTGACAGGGGGGAGTTTCCCTGGTTGGACGTAGCGCGTGGAAGGAACACGTTATTCCAACCAGTTCCTGTCCCCTCCATCAGGCGCCCCGGCTGGCCAGGGGAGGCAGTTTAGAGTCCAGGATTACAGCATGTTTTTGTGAGGGTATCTACCCTAGGGGACACGGGGAAAACATGCAAACTCCACACAGAAAGGCCCTTTCACCAATGACGCGGAGGAGCAGACATGCCGCCAGCACCCACAGCAGCGCCCCTAGCGGGAATCGAACCCAGGACCTTCTAGCTGTGAGGCGACAGCACTAACCACTGTGCCACCGTGCCAAGTTACTGCATTTTGGTAATATATTATGTAATATATTAAGTTACGTAGTGCACATGTCCCAAGACTGTTTTTACCCATATACACAGACACTGCTGAACATTTTTTACAGAGGCATTTAGAGGAGAAGAGTACAGCAGAAAGTAAATCTGTCCATTTTGTGTAATTTCAACACTGTTAAAGTACAATAAGTCTGAGTTACATTCTTATGCTGTTGCTATTTTATCATTGCATATTAGACAAACTGCAGAACCTGCTCTCTCCACAAAAGCAAATTCCTCTGTCCATTCTAGTCGCTGGTGACGGGCGCCGTTTCGCGCATGTGCAAACGAGTCTAATGACACTTTTTACACTTTTTACTGAAATAAATATCAGAGCTGAATTTGACATGTAAACATGACATGAATGCTTAACCCTTTAGCTAGGTGTAATGCTACAGTCCACAGAAGTGAACCTCTCAAGCCAGTTTTCTCAACTCGCTGTTTTCTGCAAGCCATTTTGCTACAAGCCATATCTACAAAACTGGTGAACCAAACTGAACAACAAATGTAATTTTAAACAAAGTAGACTTGTTGTGTCTTCAAAGCAAGTAAAGGTTTGACTGCACCATAACTCACTGGTCTCTTAAAACCCTACAAGCCCTCCTGTGCACTCCAATCAGCCGACACTGGGAAGCTGGCAGTACCACCACCGCTAAAAACGCCTGGACAACGCTCCACGCGGCCCAAGCTCTTCTCCCTCCTGGCTCCAAAACTATGGAATGCACTTCTCACTGCAATCAGAACCACAGACTCACTACCTATCACCCGCCGCAGTCTGAAAACATACCTCTTCAGACTCCATCTCAGCCCATAGCACTTGTATTACATACCAACTCACAGTACTTGCAGCAGTGTTTACCATGTTTTAGTGCTTACTTTGTATATTGTAATGTGTATTGTAAATTCTGATTAAACTGTAAACTTTAATCTGTATAATGCATTGCAAAGTCTCGACTGGATGCAAGTCACTCTGGGTTAAGAGCGTCTGATTGTAAATTGTCTCTATATAGGAATGCAGCCTTATGTGAAACTTACTTTGATTAGAAAAACAAATAGTATAACCACTTCAACTCTACATTTTCTACTTTTCGACCAGGAGGAAATAGCAGATCCACATGACACTGCATTGCGATGCGTTGAGGTTGTAGATTTTCAATATATCTTACTTGAAATGCCGATAATGTTGTACTTTTAGTCAAGTAGGCCTACATTGTGAATTCCAAACCTTGACTTGGCAACAATGTATTTCTATATTGTTATATTGATCATTTAACAATTGTGTACGTTTTCCACCACAGCGGGAAATTGGAATCCATTTATTACCACTTCATCTCCACTGGCTTTGAAGAACTAAACAGGCGATCAGCAAGAGACCTCTTCATTGATTTCACATTGTTAAAAAAAACAACAACCAAACCAAGTGAAGTACGGCTTTGAAAGTAAATCCAGTAAGCTGGGTTATGGGAGAGATCCAAATTAACAGGATTAAGCTTAAGACAGGATAGTATAATTATTATTGTTTCAACTGCGTGTCTGCAAATGTGTTTGTTTCTAGAGTTATTTCAACGACAGCCTATGGGACTATGGCAGTGCAGGGGCGTTTTTTTGCCATTAAACAGACTAGGTAGTTTAACTTCTTTGCCTTTTTATACTATTAACAAAGAACATTTGTCAATAGTTTAAATGGTCAGTCTACAATATCACAATGTGTCCATAGATCGGCACGTTGAACTAGTCAAAAAAAAGTTTTTCAAAATAGTAAAAAAAAAAAAAATCATGGGTTTAGGATAAGGGGTTTAAACGAAAACGGAGCCCATAATATGCAAAAGTAAAATGACGATCTGAGCACTCAAAAAGTTAAAACTTTAAAAAAGGATGAGGAGAGCATGTATGAAGTACCTTAATTTATTCAATAAATAAAGCAGCCAACATGTTTCGACTCTGGCGGGTCTTCATCAGGGCTAGTGAGCCCATAATATGTTCTTTAGTTTAAAAATAGTTCATAATTTTATCCCTTGGGCGGTGGCATTTTACTGTGCCTTTCATAGGTATGACATCACAGGAGATTTTCCCTGGAGGGACATTTTTCCCTGGAGGGAAAATCTTGCCTGGGTCTCCAAATTGCTTAGAAACACCACTGGCAGTGCGTACCCCAGTGCGCCATTGAAGGACATTCCGTGCTGGGGTGGTTGGGGAAAGATCGACCGCATGCAGTAAACCTTCCACCAGCGTCAGTGCTCTGCGATGTGTTACAGCTACTGGATTTCATTTATCCAGTAACATCAATTCCGCTCCATTGTGGCGCCGATCGCCCCCCATCATAACTATCGACTCTTGTCGCTTTTGTAAAGGCGTCAGATGGTTATCTGCAGCCCATTCACGTCGTTCCCACTCGCTCGTATGAAAACACGTCGATACGCTCTCTGACGTGACAGCGCTGTGACAGCGACCCGCGTGACGCTGTGACCTCTGGCCCTTCGCCGATTGACTGAACGCGGGATGGTTTTAGATAACGAGCCTCTCATCACACACTTCCTGCGGTGGCTGCGGACGCCGCGGCCGCGGCGCTCTCGGCTCTCGGGAGGGACAGGTATTGGCGCTATCTGATTGGGCCGTGAGGATTCACGCCTGGTCAATTTATCGGGATCGCGGGCCGAGAAATTGTTCAGCGGGGGAGGGAACCATCAATTGATCTGCAAATAAGGCGGAATTTTTTGTGAAGTCAATTAGTTATTGATCCGGAATCCACCTTATCAGTTCATATCAGACCACTCATGGGCACCACAGTAAATATTGTCGGAGGGATATCGTTGTGTATTTAAAGAAAACGTCTGCCCCGCAGTGACCTACGGGCTTCTCTCTAAGTCAGTGGTTTTCAAACAGTGGTCAGGGGACCACCAGTGGTCCCTGAGAGGGTTCCAGGTGGCCCCCAGCTAAGTTGGTTAACCAGATGGAAAGTTGGTCAGCCAGACGTAACTCTTGAGAGCGTAAAAAGGGTCCATTTGGTGTCATGTTTACGCTCTGATGTCTGTCCTGAAGAAGGTCTACATGACCGAAACGTTGACTATGAAATAAAGAGCATTTTGGCAAGTACTTGACGGTGTGCGGGACCATTTGGTGTCATCTTTACGCTCTCAAAAGTTGAAATATTCATCATCTGAATTTGCCCAAGTCTACACAACTAGAGAATGTAGAAGATTAATGGTCATTTTGAACTGCATGTTTGCCCGTTTTGTTTCCCAAATCCAGCCTGGTATGTCAGATGTGTTGGAGATAAAGCCAGAAAGGCCAGACGGACATTGTTCAGACACGGACAGAGGAGGGATAGTGAGCAGTAGGGGTGGGCAAAATAATTGATATGCCAATATATCTAAATTCTTAGTGCCATGATATCAATATCGAATCGCTGGGGCGACCCCAAAAGGGACATGAGGGCCAAAAGAAAATAATGAGATGAAATGTCTGTCCGCATTGGCAGCGATTCTTAATCATTTCCACTCCTTCGAGACCCAGAAATGTATTTTGTCGTAAAACCGGATATCTCAAAAGAACGTCGAGACATCAAGGGAAAAATGAGCCTCACCGCTCTTCAGTTTTAGGCAGTTCAATAGCTAAGTAGTTCACACCAAGAATGCTGCCTGAAAATCGAAATCAGAGAACATTTGGGAGTTATAATTCCTTCAGATTTGACTGACTTGGAAGTTGGAAGTGAAAGAGCGCCCTCTATTGCAGACCACTCTAAACACCACACGACAATACATCAACGGCCAACAGCACCTCGGACTGAAATGACAAATATATCCGTCAATGTCAGATAATTTGAAACTGTGAGAATCTGAGCCAGAGCCAATCTGCGGGGTGCATTGTGAGCTCATCGGTCTGCTATTTCCCCCCCCCCCCCCCCCCCCCCCCCCCCCCCCCCCCCCCCCCCCCCCCCCCACTCCCCCCACACTCGTTTAAAAAGAAATATGGATTGTGGAGGTAGGAGGTTTCTGTCTGACAGTGAGAATATCAGAGGTGGGATCTACTGTACATTCTGTGCCGGGCCTATAGAACCCTGATGTTGAATGCAAGAATATTATGTAACGGTATTCCTACAATATGTGAACAATCGATTGAGCAAAGCACCACTTGTCCTTATACTGTTGTTGACTTGTGATGTAACGGCCACACAACGGGACGTGTGTGTGTGTGTGTGTGTGTGTGTGTGTGTGTGTGTGTGTGTGTGTGTGTGTGTGTGTGTGTGTCCATGCATGCACACTTGTGTGCATGCATGGACGTGTGCACAGAAAGGGCTAACAATTACAGAAGACAAGAATGAACGTATGAATCACTTTGGGGGTAATCAATCCATATGGGTACAGTGCATTCTGGAACGCCACATCATCTCAATCTGCCTGCTGCTGCCCCCGATTACAGCCAAAGCCTTCAATCATACCGCTATAGCGGGACGCAGGGCCGGATCTAGCCAGCACTACTAGGGTGGGCACGAAGAATGGCAGGGTGGGCAACTTTTTAAATGAAGAAGTGGTTTTCAACCTTTTTGACAAAAGGGCCCACTATTTATTCAGCATTTGAGCCATGCACGAAGGACCACCGTTTGATGACATTTTAGCCCTCACACTCCCCAAAACTAAAGATTTGCTTTTGTCCACAATTCCAGGCTGGATTTGGGGAAACAAAACAGTCATACAGATGAAAATGACCATTAATCTTCTACATTCTCTAGTTGTGTAGACTTGGGCTAATCCGGAGAGAGAGAGATGTAACTCTTTGAGAGCGTAAAAATGAAACCAAATGGACCCTTGCGGGTCCATTTGGTTTCATTTTTACGCTCTCAAAGAGTTACATCTGGTTAACCAACTTCAAGGACCACTAGTGGTTCTCAGGCCACTGGTTGAAAACCACTGATATTACCTTTCATTGGGTGGGCATACAGGATGCACGTTTGGGTGGGCCCTGTCCACCCCTGCCCCCCTCTAGATCCGGCCCTGGCGGGCCGGGATAAAGACCCCCCGCCCCCCACCCCCCCTTACCGCGTATACCCAACGAATACGGACGATTCTCCCTGAACAGGACTGTCGATAATGCAGCCAGTATGATTCATAGACGTCCAAGCAAATCAATATTCCTTAGCTGGTGCCGTATAGCATTTTGTTAGGTTAAGTGCGACAACCGACAGTTTGTTATGTTTAAATGAAAAGTCAAAGAGCGGTAATGTGGTGGCCTGTGGGGGGAGGACTATTTTATTATTATTATTATTTTTAAAGGCATTTGTTGTCAAATACACATCTAATTGGGGATGATCTCAATTTCAACTAATAGGCCTTTATGTAGGCTTATCACAGCTAAGCATAACATGTGAGAGACAACCCCCTCCGCCAATAGCTTTCCTACGTGATAAAACATTGTTTTAAAAAAGATAATGTCACACACATGTTTTTCCACGGCATAGGGCATGCGTTGTTGATGGATTTGGAAGAGATTTTGAAGGTCTGTTTCCAAAAACGAACCAGCATTTATTGTGTAAAGTTCATGATATTTACATTGGAATGAATGAGCCTGGCTTACCTAAAGGTCTATTGAGGTTGGAAGCCAGTTGAATGAGAGTCACCCGGCTTTGAATTTATCATTGTTTTTCATTGTTTTTTTTTTTATTTATTTTTTTACATTAGATGGATTTGTGATCTGTTTCCAATTAAGGCAGGCTTAGAGGCAAAGTTGCAGGTTTGGCAGGTTATACGGCAACAGACATGCTAATCAATACGGTGCAGGGGATGGTAATGATCAAGAATAAAATCATGCTGGTGTCAGGTGTATCACTGCTGTAAATACACATTGAACATCCATAGACTTGACTGAGGTGATTTCACATCGTTGGAAGGACTAGCTACAGGGGCGGATGTAACATTTCCCATTTAGGGGGCACGGCAACTTCATCGCCGTGTCGCTTCGCGCCACAGGCGATGAAGCCGCACCCATACCATTTTCAGTTACAGGACTTTTATTAGGCAATTAAGCATCAATAATAACATCAGTTGTTGTTGAAGTTGCAACAGACACGCAGCATGCATAAAGCTAAAGGTCTGACTCAGAGAGTTTTCTGTTTTCAAAGATGAAATGCTGTTGTTTTAGCAGTGCCACAACTGTAGTTAGTAGCAGTAGTAATGTTTCACATCATTTTAAATATAGGCACTTTAATTTGAAATATCTTGGGTTGTTTTGCATGCCGTCATGTTTGGTGGGGCAGTCGGGGCATTTAGGGGGGGCATTGCCCCCACATGCCCATGCCTAGATCTGCCCGTGAGCTCCACTCAAAAACAGTCATGGTGCAGGTGGCTGATTATAGTCACCACCCCCAGGGCAAGAAGGGAAACAGTTTATTTCTTCAAGTGCAGGAAATAACTATTTGAAAGCATCACCAACACAATATTACTTCACACAGGAAAGCAGATGGCTCTCCACTATCCGGATAGAGGCTCTTGAGTGTTTGTGGTGATGACTCCCAGCTCTGAGTCATTTTCTTTTTTAATATTCCACAATTTTGTAACCCATTTTTTCCCACCCAGTGCCACTTATCTAATGTGATCCTGGGCTCTACACAACCTCCATTAACCTGGGGAGGCTACCATGCTTCCTTCAGTGCATGAGGAGTCCAAGCTGCCTTCTTTTCACCTGACAAGGGGGAGTTTCCCTGGTTGGATCGTAGAGTAATAAAATATTGAGTCGTAACTGGAGCGATAGCCCCACCCCCTTGCCGTTCATTTCAATACAAGTTGCTCAGTGGCGTTTTGAAGCACCTGGAAGACCGCCGTAAGTGTGCCTATTTCCACATTTGGTGTCCATATGCGGAAGTATTTCTTCCATGAACACGCCTGAAGCAAGGGATTATGGGAACGGGTTTCAAGGATTCATGAACGAGCAGGCGGGTGGCCTGCAGTAACAAACTTGCCTGGTTGCTTCAAGCCTGGAAGCGCTATCTGTGGATGTGGGTTGGACGCAGCAGGAACAGTAACATGGAAGGAACATGTTAGTCCAACCAGTTCCTGTCCCCTCCATCAGGCGCAGGGCTACTGCTTTTTTGTGAGGGTACCTACCCTAGGGGAGAACATGCAAACTCACACAGAAAGGCCCTCGCCCTCGCCAACCCCGCCTCGGGCATGGGCAATGACGACAGTCACCCACAGTGTGCCTAGCGGGAATCTGACCCAGGACCTTCTAGCTGTGAGGCGACAGCACTACCATTGTGCCACCATGCCCTCTTGAACTGGAACCCCTGAGTCCAGTTCTAGCTTGGAACAGGCCAGGTGTGACTGCTTAAATCAATCTTCATCCATCTCACTCTATATCTATATCTTATAATATCTTATAACTCGTTGACAGATTAGCAGGAAAGCTAGGCTCACTCCCATTAGGTTCAATAGTAATTAAATAATTTATAGAAAATCCCTCTGTTGTGAATTTGAGCAAATGAATGATATCCAAAGATAGCTTAAGGTGTCTACTTTAAGGGAAAAAATAAAATGACATGATGTGTTTCTGTTTTTTTTTTAAATACGTTTGATAAAACATCCTGTATTTTCATATTTCACTGTTTCCAGGGCTCATTCAGACAAATGCATTTAGAGCCATTCATCATTTATCAATTATAGTTGTAAAATGTGTGAGGTGTTTTCTGGGTTTTGTGGTCATGTTGACACCTAAAATACGTCATGACATGGTGCCCAGCATGTTAATCTATGCTTGTAGATTAAAAAAAAGTACAACACACGTTTTTGTGTGATGAACAGATAAATGAACGCCAAAACGCGAAAATCTGTTGAGTTAAACATCTTCTGTAGATATTTACAAAGAGTAAAAAACAAAGATATCTAAAAAAGTATCTAAAAAAGCATTTTTTTAAAGCAAACAAAACAGGGACTACCCCGTCCAACAACTTGCTGTAACACTAAGTGATCAGACGCGGTGGTTGGCAAACTCTTTGGAGATTTCCCTGAGTGCAGTCGGCCCCGCAGGCAACATACAGCCAGGATCAGCACTGCTGTCCTGTAAGCGCCGTGTCACTGCCGTGCAGCAGCTTAAAGCTGCAGCTAGGCCCACATGCGCTGCTGCTGCTGCCGCAGCATGCATGGATGATTCCACCGCCGCGTGGGGTCACCTTGAGATCATTAGGGGTTTAGCATGATTGACCGCGAGGATCTTAGCCCAAGGATTAACGCGCGGTGATGTTGCGGCCCAACGTTACGTTTGGAGGTGTGTGTGCGAGAGAGAGAGAGAGAGAGAGAGAGAGAGAGAGAGAGAGAGAGAGAGAGAGAGAGAGAGAGAGAGAGAGAGAGAGAGAGAGAGAGAGAGGCAGGGCCGGATCTAGAGGGGGGCAGAGGTGGGCAGAGCCCACCCAAATGTGCAATCCTGCCCACCCAACCCAAGTTAATATCAGTGGTTTTCATCAGCGGTCCGGGGACCATCAGTGGTTGAGAGAGGTCCAGGTGGTCCCCATCTAAATGGTGGAAAGTTGCCCAGATGTAACTCTTTGAGAGCGTAAAAATTAAACCAAATCGACCCTTGCGGGTTTCATTTTTATGCTCTCAAGAGTTAAAATATTCATCATGTGAATTAGCTCAGGTCTATACAACTACTGTAGTGAATGTAGAAGCTCGATTAATGGTCATTTTGATCTGTATGCTTGACTGTTTTGTTTCCCAAATCCAGCCTGGAATTGTGGACAAAAGCAAAATAAATCTTTAGCTTTGGGGTCTGTGAGGCTAAAATGTCATCAAATGGTGGTTTGTGTCTCAAATGCCGAATAAATCAAAAAGGTGTCAAAAAGGTTGAAAACCACTGCTTCATATGAAAAACTTTGGAGTTTCCCACCCTGCCATTCTCTTCCCACCCACCCTAGAAGGGCTGGCTGAATCCGGCCCTGTAGAGAGGTGAAATGGCAGCTGCTCAATAAGCCGATCACAGCTGCTTCTGAGATGTAAAGAGTTAACATCCAGCGGCCCTCGCACCTCTCTTTCTAATCACAGGATTAGGGGTTCCAACAGTTACTCAAACTAATCGATTTCATCGCTGTGTGCGGTATGTGTAAAACATAATCCATGCTGATAAAATAATCTATTTTTGGTTGAAAAAAAAAAAGTCTCTTCACTCTTTCTCTAATTATAGTCAATAATAAAACTGTATATAGGGGGCATATGGTGATGGTATTTACCTGTGTTGCCAACTTGGCGCATTTGTCGCTATATTTAGCTTTTTTACAGAGCCAAGAAATTAGTGAAAAACTCCTGGCGGAAAATCTAGTGCTTTTTGGCTGGTGAGTTGAGGCGAAATTGGTTGACAGACGTCAGAGATAAACCCTCGTTTTTTTCCCCCTCCACTTGGTTTCATTTTACACCCTCAAGAGTTACATTAACAAATTAATTACCGGTACCTAATTTTCAAGAATCTACACATTTAGAAAATGTAGAAGAATTGCTATTTTGACGAACATTTTGCCAGTTATTTCTCCTAAATTAGTCTGAGAGACTAAACTCAACATCAAATGGTGGTCAGTGGCTAAAATGCAGAATAAATAGTGGCCTATGGTATGAATATGGTTGAAAACCCCTGCTCGAGCGTATTCTGGTGCATTTTGGAAGTGACACTAGTGCATTTTGGATTTGGGCAGTTGGCAACGCTGGTATTTACTGGACTAGCTCCACTCAAAAACAGTCCTGGTATATGTGTGGCCGGCTAGTCACCACCCCCAGGGCAAGGAGGGAAACGGTTTATTCCTTCAAGTGCAGGAAATAACTATTTGAAAGCATCACCAACACAATATTACTTCACACAGGAAGGCAGATGGCTCTCCAATGTCCGGATAGAGGCTCTCGAGTGTTTGTGGTGATGACTCCCAGCTACAGTATATAGAGCCGAGCAGTCATGCCCCTTTCATGACGTCGCTCGTGTTCCAGAAGTGGAATCCTCATTCATTCCTCATAGACTTTTAGAAAATGATCTATATGAAGACGATTACGCCGCGGACAAAGATAACTTGTTGTGACAAATCATGACAACAGACACAATATCACAATACACAATATCTAATTAGCAAGAAGAACACTTTTTGTTTTGTGTTTCTTCTCAGAAATTATTTGATTGTCCCAAAACATTGTGTGTGTTGTCATGATTTGTCACGACCCGAGTTGGCTTTGTGTGTGGTGTAATCGTCTTCATATGAATTGTTTTCGAAAAATCTAGGAGAAAAATGAATGGGGAATCCATTTCTGGAACAGGGGCAACGTCTCGACAGGGACGGGACTGCTCAGCTCTGACGTAAAATGTTAATTAAGGCTAAATATTTAGAATGAATGAAGTCCATCAATACATTGATGAACCAGAAACATACAGTAATCACTGAGGAGATTATGGATAGTTGCAGCCCTGCATGGGATCGCACTTACTTGAGGATCGCGTTTACCTATGGGTTGTGGTGATATGCAATTGCCCTCTCTCTCTCTGCCTCCCCCCTCTAACTCCCTCTCCCCTTCACGTTCAGGGTCAAGCCTGGCTTTATAAATGTTATCTGATTGCTGAGAGCTTTCCGACGCTTAAATTCTACAGTGAAATTAATCTCTGACTAAAATATTGGCAGAACAGAGTACCTATCGAGTTAGGTGAAGCAATCAGGCGGCATAAGGGAGCGGTGATGCGTGCAGGTGGTGGTGGTGGTGGGGGTGCAGGGGCGAAATTGGCGATAAGCACAATCAATGGGACGGGCTAACCTTTGTGTTTAGATGGGGGCGTATGCTACAGCGAACCCTGTGCAGGTTTTAATCAAACTTTAGTAATAAGTTACTTTTAAGGTTATAGATTATTATTATTACAAAATGCACACCACTTATCACATAACCCAGACGTTTTTATTTAGTGGTAGAAAACTAAAAGAAAAAAAAAAGTCCAGTTTGTATTGAGGTTTGGAGAAAAAGGTTTAGCCTGGGGACCACCTGGAACTCTCTCAAGGACCACTGGTGGTCCACCGGACCACCTGTTGAAAACCCCTGCTGTAGATCTTTGGCAATGGCAGCGGCAATAATAGGAAAGCGGTTAATATGATTAAATGCAGCTTTTTCCTCTTACTAGAAATGCACTGGTCAAAACTACAATATTTGTCTTTGAAAAGTAGTGGAATCAATCCAAAAAATACTTGATTAAAGTGCAGTACTCAAGTAACTGTACTGCAGATCAGGGGTTTTCAACAGGTGGTCCGGGGACCACCAGTGGTCCCTGAGAGGGTTCCAGGTGGTGCCCAGCTAATTTGGTTAACCAGATGTAACTCTTGAGAGTGTAAAAATGAAACCAAATGGACCCTTGCGGGTCCATTTGGTTTCATTTTTACACTCTCAAGAGTTAAAATATTCATCATTTGAATTAGCCCAAGTCTACACAACTAGAAGATGGACAGAAGGACAGTTTTCGGGGTCTGTGGGGCTAAAATGTTCTCAAGTGGTGGTCTGTATGTACGTGGCTCAAATTCTGAATAAATGGTGGTCCCTGGAGTCAAAAAGGTTGAAAACCACTGCTGTAGATACATGTCCACCCCTGGATGAAACGCAATGGAACAGAAACAAGGCAGACCACCAGTCTGTTTGACCTTGAACCTTTCATCCACTTACCCAACTAATCCCAGGAACTAATCAACCTTTTTACGGTTCCTCTCAGCACAGATTTCACACAATTAAGGCACATTAAAAATCAGAACCTTACGCTCTCACTTTTTTTTTGCAATCACTTTTCCAATTCCCTTCATTCAAATGCCACGATGAAAAGTGCTGACTTTGATTACACCACTTAATCAAAATTAACTCGATCATCTGGCTCTCAAATCCGACACTTAGCCCTTTTTCATTATGCGAGAAACTAGCATGACTAACATTATTGATTGCCCGACTAATTACAGGCTGTAAACTTCACGGATGTTAGTGTGCCGTTGCAGGGTTTACAGTGCGCGCGCGCATACGGGTGTTAACATGCATATTATTTTTATTTTTCTGCTATGCTACTGTCCACTAAACCCCAATGGAATGCCATAAAAAGGAACTACAGTATAACAGTGACGACCAGCAAACTAACTCCACATCAACTCCACTCTATTGGCTCATTATGAATCTGCTGTGCTGTGATTGGCTAAAACTGTGCCTCACCCCACACAACTCCCCTCCCCCACACAAATTAGTACCGCCTTTCATGAGTCCGACAAATGTATTGTTTTCATGCTTTGACAACAACAACAAAGTTCTGGACCGTCTGCAGGACGAAGCAAGTGTCTGTCTGCAGGGAAACAGTTGCAGCATCAAAGCAGAAGCAACGTAGAGGGTAGAATCCAATCCAATCCACTTTATTTATAAAGCACATTTAAAACAACTAGGTTGCGACAAAGTGCTGTACACAGGCTAAAAACAACTAAGAGCCCCAAACATGGGCGACACAAAAACAACTAATCAACAGGGAGGCACAAGAACAAGAAAACAAAACAAACAAAAACAAAACAAAACAAGAGAGGACACATCAGCTATCAGCCAGAATGGGTGAACGCCAGGGAGTACATATGTGTTTTTAGACGGGATTTAAACACAGGCAGAGTTTGCGATGCCCTAACCTGAGGTGGAAGTTCATTCCACAGTGTGGGTGCCACCACAGAAAAAGATCTATCTCCCCGAGATTTTAGTTTAGATTTGGGGATCCTGAGAAGTTGCTGGTCAGCTGACCTCAGGGCCCTGGGAATGTCTTTTCGTACTACCAGCTCTGAAATGTAGGCTGGAGCTAACCCATTTAAGGACTTAAAAACAAAGAGTAGAATTTTAAACTGGATCCTGTACCGCACAGGAAGCCAGTGAAGGGAGGCAAGAATCGGGGAGATATGGTCACGTTTCCGTGTGCCTGTCAAGAGCCGAGCAGCTGCGTTTTGGACCAGTTGTAATCGGCCCAGACAGGCCTGGGTAACACCACAGTACAGGGCATTGCAGTAGTCAATACGGGTGGAAATAAAAGCGTGGATCAGGCACTCGAAATCCTGAAAGGACACGGCAGGCTTCACTTTTGCCAACAGCCTCAACTGATAGAAGCTGGACTTGACGACAGCGTTTATCTGTTTGTCAAATTTAAAATCGCTGTCCAATTTCACACCAAGGTTTGTAACCACTGGCTTAGATGGGAACGTAGATGGGAAAAGCTAATATACAGGTGCTGGTCAACGAATTAGTATAATTTGAACAGTGCAATCGTTAAATTCTTTGAATGCATTTCTTGTGCAGAAAACAAATCGGGTGTTCACCGCGCCTGTCCTACTGGTTAGAGTAATCACAGAACTCGTTACCTGTAAAAAATTTGCTCAGCTGAGCTTTCCAAAAGGCCCATTTAGGCCATTTAACTGTGACACTGTTGTTTCATTGAATTAGAATAATGGAGAAACCGTTTCATTGAATTAGAATATTTTTTATTATAATTAGAATCATCACTTTCTCAGTATTTTGTGGCTGCCCCCTTGGCTTGTATGACTGCCTGAAGTCTCCGTGCAGGGGTTGACACTAAGGTCTCCGAGGTACTTGCCCATCGGGCAAGTGCAATCAGGTTCTACTTGCCCTCAGGTCAGGGTCACTTGCCCCCCCAAAAATATATTGTAAATTTTGCTTTTAAGTTTACTTCCTACTTGGGTGCTTTCAACAGGTGGTCCAGGGACCACCAGTGGTTCCGGAGAGGGTTCCAGGTGGTCCCTAGCTAAGTTGGTTAACCAGATGTAACTCTTGAGAGCGTAAAAATGAAACCAAATGGACCCGCAAGGGTCCATTTGGTTTCATTTTTACGCTCTCAAGAGTTAAAAATTCATCATCTTAATTAGCCCATAGTGGTCACAGACCCAGTGGTCCCTGACCCCAGCAAAATGATAGTTTGGAACCAAATGAACCTGGGAGAGAGATAGGTAGACAGCTAGAAAGCAGGGAAAGACACAGAGGCAGAGTGCAATGACCGCCTTCAAGACAAATTTATCTTGTGTAGTGTTATAGTGCACGAAGTTGCACACTTGCCTGATCGGGCAACCAGGTAGCAGTCTTCACTTGCCCCACCATTTTTTTACTTGCCCCGGGCAAGCGGGCAAGTGTTACTGTCAAGCCCTGTCCGTGGCATCGATTTGAAGAACTAGCTATCTCTACCTATCTCTCTCCCAGGTCCACTTGGTTCCAAACTATCATTTTGCTGCGGTCAGGGACCACTGGGTCTGTGACCACTATGGGCTGATTAAGATGATGAATTTTAACTCTTGAGAGTGTAAAAATGAAACCAAATTGATCCGCAAGGGTCCATTTGGCTGAGGGCAAGTAGAACCTGATTTGCACTTGCCCGATGGGCAAGTACCTCGGAGACCTTAGTGTCAACCCCTGCACGGAGACTTCAGGCAGTCATACAAGCCAAGGGGGCAGCCACAAAATACTGAGAAAGTGATGATTCTAATTATAATAAAAAATATTCTAATTCAATGAAACGGTTTCTCCATTATTCTAATTCAATGAAACAACAGTGTCACAGTTAAATGGCCTAAATGGGCCTTTTGGAAAGCTCAGCTGAGCAAATTTTTTACAGGTAACGAGTTCTGTGATTACTCTAACCAGTAGGACAGGTGCGGTGAACACCTGATTTGTTTTCTGCACAAGAAATGCATTCAAAGAATTTAACGTTTGCACTGTTCAAATTATTCTAATTCGTTGACCAGCACCTGTATATGGGAAAAGCTAATACACATACATATATATATATATATATATATATATATATATATATATATATATATATATATATATATATATATATATATATATATATATATATATATATATATATATATATATGTGTGTGTGTGTGTGTGTGTGTGTGTCTACAGCTAAATGTCTATTTTGATTTTTGGAAGAAGAATGTCCATTCCATTATCGCATGATAGCTAGCTGCGGTTTCTCCATAGATGATGATATCACTGTTAGGTGGGTTTTTGAACTGTCCCACACTCTGATAACTAATTATATGAATGAATACAGGTTGGAAATAGTTTGCTTTTAAGTAAAACATCATAAATTTCCCTCCAACGTTTGGGGGGGGGGGGGAGCAGCCTGATCAAAAAGCCTAAAAAACATTTCACTTGACAAAAAGTACGAGCTCAGAAGTACAGGGAATGGGGAAGGATGAATATTTTAAGAAGCAAGCTCTCGCATAAAGATGGAGATGAGGATGGGCAAGAAGAAAAAAAACAAGCAGTGCTGGTGGTACGGGGCTCAAACTGTCGACTTGCAAAAAGAAAACGTGCAGTGAGGAGGAGGAGGAAGTGAGCAGGCAGCATAGATCCGCTAAAGCCTGCTTCTATCGGCGTCCATGATGTCAGCTGGAAACCCTCTATGTGCAAACGCTGATCATTTTTTATTAGAAAATGAGAAAGGAAAATAACCTGTGTTCCAATGGATCCATCTTCAACTGCTTATCGGTAGTCGAGTGGCGAGGGCAATAGCTTCAGAGTGCTCCAGACTTCCCTCTCCAGAGCAACGGTGACTTCAGTGACTTCCTCCTGGGGGAAAAATAGTATTTATTTGTTTATGTTTTTATTATCATTATATATGTATAAAAAGAGTGTCCAATGTTAATAATATAGTCCTCAAATACTGTATAAGATGACTTAGTTTTTTAGGATATTTTCATTAGAGAAATGACATATTAAGGCCACACTACTTTATGCACAGCTTGCAGATTAACAACTTTTCCTTCTTTAAAGGAGCATTCAGTGATTTGGAAACCCCTATGGTCGCCCATTAACAAGATATGTACATGCACATGCTCTACAGTGCAATACGGCCAACAGCACATACACCAAGGCCCACCCCCACTCAATCCTGATTGGAGGAAGGCCCCTCTCATCCTTATTGGATGAAAGGCTTACGTCGCAGACCCCAAACTAAAATTATGTTTTTTGTTTTTTTTTTACCCCAGGGCCTCACTGGCAACAGGGAGGAACTCCTTATATGGTTACCATGCTTTAGTGTGGAGGATGAGCCAAAAGAGAAGACAAAAAATAATATTTTAATTGAGTGACCAGGGGTTTTCAACAGGTGGTCCAGGGACCACGAGAGGGTTCCAGGTGGTCCCAGGCTAAATGATGGAAAGTTGGTTAACCAGATGTAATTCTTTGAGAGCGTAAAAATGAAACCAAATGGACCCTTGCGGGTCCATTTGGTTTCATGTTTACACTCTCAAGAGTTAAAATATTCCCCATGTGAAAGATTAATGGTCATTTTGATCGGCATGTTTGATTGTTTTGTTTCCCAAATCCAGCCTGGTATTGGGGACAATAGCAAAATAAATCTTTAGTTTTGGGGTCTGTGGGACTAAAACATTGTCAAATGGTGACCTGTGGCTCAAATTCAGAATAAACAGTGGGCCCTGGAGATCAAAAAGGTTGAAAACCACTGGCCTAGACTATGCCTTTAATGCTAGCTGAGACATTTATGAGAAATTAAACAAAATAAACAAATAAAAGAAAAAAATACGTAAAAGTGAAAGGTTAAAAAGTTGAAAAGATGGAGATACATGGTTTCTGACCCAACAGCAGTGCTGTGTATAATATTCTTCCCCCGTCGAGCGGGTTGCACCATCAGCTTATTGGGCTAATCATCTGAACGAAAACACAAATATGGCAGCCGGGGCTGCTCTCTCTCTCTCTCTCCCCATCCCCCCATCCCATCCCCTCTCCTCCCCAGCCGACATTGTTATACTATCTCTGCAGCTGTTGCAGTTCTATTTCTGGCGATCTGCCTCGGTATAGCGCTGAGCTAAGTGCTACAGTAAGCTATGCAACTGTATTCAATGCTCTCCTAAGTAGTGCAATGGGAAACTCACAATAGGTCAAAGTAAGACAGAGTGCAGGTGGTATAGGAAATCATTTGTGCTTTCTTTCGACTTGTTTTATTTTTATTTTATTTTTTTTTGAAAGATGCCCAGAGAGTTGTTTTCAAACTGTGGAGAACAGTTGAGTTTTGTATCCCAATAAAGCGCCAAAAGTGCTACTGTGTGTTGCTGTGATGTATTCTCGGCTCAACGTGCTTAACCTATTCCTGTTTGTACTGATCCCCTCTCATCTACAAGCATTATATTATGCTTAGGGTGGATGCGAGTGAATCGATAGATGCACTGCACTTGGAACGACAACTACATCGCTGGACATCATGTTTTATCTAGTCCTTTCAGTTCCTTTCCTTTTCCATATCCGTTTCCTCTCGTATCTTCTGCTGCCAGTATTATCCATATCTATTATCTATTGTGTGGTAATAATAACCTCACCAACTTGTTGAGATAATGTCCTTTTCTACACAGCGCTTGCTACTAGGCAACGCACCGCCAGGTGTTATGCTTGAAGAGGTATACCATTTTCACATTTTTTCCCACTTGAAATCATCAAGTTATGTTTCACCATGTTAATGCTTTTTTTAGAACTGCATTTCTAGGAAACACAAAATGGTGGGAACGTTTTTTTTTTTTTATTATTATTTCCACACAACATCTCTTATATTAATGGAATAGTAAAGTGTTGAAAATGGGAGGTATTCCCCTTTATTAAGACAAATATGGCTTAAAACATTATACCTCATTATACTACCTCTACACAAAAAAACACCTTAAATATTGTTTTTATTTCATAAATAGAGAGTCTTTCACACAATAGGGACCACTCCTGTCGCAGGTTAATGATGTCATTTGTACATGACGTCATTTGATGTCATTTGTACCTTTCTAAAGTTAATGAGCATTAATTATTATTTTTTTCTATTAGCATATGGTTAGGATCAAGCATAGTTTCACCGAGGTATATCTTCACTGTTAACCTAAGGCAGTGGTTTTCAACCAGTGGTCCACGGACCTCCAGTGGTCCCTGAGAGAGTTCCAGGTGGTCCTCAGACTAAATGATGGAAAGTTGGTTTAACCAGGTGTTACTCTTTGAGCATAAAATAGAAACCAAATGGACCCTTGCGGGTCCATTTGGTTTCATGTTTACACTCTCAAGAGTTAAAATATTCATGAATTAGCCCAAGTTTACACAACTAGGGAATGCAGACTGGACTGTATGTTTCGCTGTTTTGTTTTCTCCCAAATCCAGCCTGAAATTGTGGACAAAAGCAAAAGCAATCTTTAGTTTTGGGGTCTGTGGGTCAAATTCTGAATAAATAGTGGGGAGATTCGGAGATTACACCGTATTTAGTTAGTAAATGAATAACTGCTGCAGTATTCTCCATTGTGTTGAGCCAACCAACCCCTTGCTGCTAACGACACAGATCATAATTCTGTCCTTGTAGCGTGTAGGCTAGTAGCTCCGAGGACCATATGTGGCCTACAGTGGTCTGTGCTGTCAACTCCACTCCGCTCTCTGCCTCATTTCATGCAGGGGGAGAGGGGGGAGAGAGGGGGACCATGACCCTGCCATGATGACACCGCTCCAGAGCAGATTATGTTGGCCCTGCTCCTCGCGCCGCGCTAGCATCACACACGCACGACGCTGCCCTTTAAACAGGGAGACACACATACACACACACACAAACGGGCCCAGCGCCAGGCCCCGCCGTCCTCTCCACAGCCCCGCGTCAGCACATGGTGCACGGCGGACACGCACGCCATTTACAATTTAGGCATTTAGCAGACACTCTTGTCCAGAGGACAGCTATTACTTAAGGGAATGTATTATTTATTGCCAAAGGGAGGGAGGGGGAGTTCAAAATGTCAACAGTGCAGAACACAAAGTTTAAAACAGTAGACAAACAAACAAACTTAAGAAGAGTGTTGTTGGGGTTGGGGTTCATTCTCACAACTGGGTCGTAACGAAGTCTATAAAATATGGACCCCTGCTTGGCACTCAGCATAAATGGTTAGATTGTGGGTAAGTTTATGCGACATTCAGCACCATAAGCCTCCAGAAGGCTGTAGCTGTACTGTGTATGATGTACAACATTAACAACATTAAAGCCACAAAGAGGCGTGTCGCTGCTCTGTTAGCCCAGTGTTGCCAACTTGGTGCATTTGTCGCTATATTTAGCTTTCTTTCCAGACCCCCCTAGCGCCAAAATTAGTCGAAAAACTCCTGGTGGAAAATCTAGCGCATTTTTGCTGGTGAGTTGGGCGAAATTGGTTGACAGGCGCCAGAGATAAAACCCTTGTTTTTCACCATTTTTGCCTCCTATGATAGAGTCCTCCTTCCTTCCTAGAAAATGACCATTGCTAACCAAATGGACCCTTATAGATCTGTAACTCTTGAGATCGTAAAATGAAACCAAATGGGTCCATTTGGTTTAATTTTACCCTCTCAAGAGTTAAATTAGATTTATTCAATTCTTGAATGACCTAATTTTCAAGAATCTACACATTTAGAAAATGTAGAAGAACTGCTATTTTGACCCAACATTTGCTCCCGAGAGACTAAACTCAGCATCAAATGGTGGTCCTCCTCCGTGGCTAAAATGCAGAATAAAAAGTGGCCCCTGGTATGTAAATGGTTGAAAACCACTGCTCTAGCGCATTCTAGTGCATTTTGGAAGTTCCACTAGTGCATTTTGGATTTTGGCAGTTGGCAACACTGTATTAGCCTTGTAGCTATGGAAAGCGTTGGTTCCTGAGGCTACTAGTTAACTGTGCTGACCTGTAGTGACAGCGCCAACAGAGAATGTGGGCATTTGGAGGCGGCGCCACTAGTAGGAAAGCTAGGAGCTCGGTTGGATGCCTGTTTCTGATTAGGTCTCCTGCAAAAATAACTGTCAATCACAGCGACTACTGGCCAGTCACAGCAGGGCTTCGCTAGACCGGTGGTGGCATCTGTTAATAATATTTCCATGCCAACTATAACACAATGCAACTTGTGGCACACAATTTCCAGAAAGATCAGGCCTGATCTTCTCAGGCCTAAGGGATTGAATGGAGCAACAGAATACAGTATGTGTTCTCTCTCTCTCTAAAAGGCAAAGGCAAAATTAAAAAAATATACTTTAACTGATTCATTGAGATTAATTAATTACAGAAACAACAACGTGAATTACGTGATTAAGGAAAATGAAGTAATTTTAATCGCACATACATTTTACACCGTACCGGTGTACTGTACGCAATGGAAGAAGCCAATGAGGGCAACCAATGGCTAACACTCACACACTACCAACCTGTTTTAATTGACACAACAAACTTTTTTTTCCCTAAGAAATTGGCATACAATTGAGCTATTCCAGACCAATCTGCTGACAGGCAATGTTTTGCCAACAGCTGATTTGGTCTGGCTTTGGCCAGGCTAGTGCACACACTGACCATAGTAACACTAGCAGCTAACCCTCAGTCAGTGTGAATATGCCAAAGAACTCCACCCATTTTCAACATTTTACCATGTCATTGATGTACCTTTGAGGTGTTTGGTGGACATGATGAAAAAGTTCCCCCATTCTGTGTTCCCAAGAAATGGAGGTCTGAAGAAAACCACTAACATGGTGAAACATCTTGATGACATCATCAAGATGGATTTTCACCATGTTAATGGATTTCTTTAGACGCTTCGTTTTTCTGAGAGCGTACAAATGGAACCAAATGAACCCGTTATTCATTTGGGTTCATTTGGTTGCATTCGTACACTCTCAGAAAAAATGTTGAAAATGGATGGATTCCCCTTTAAGCATAACAGGTATGCTTAGTTTGTTTTAGTTGATTTTACACATGGAACTGATTTATAGTCTGTATTTCTTGGCTCAGCCAACAAGCTACAAGCTAGCAGACAGCAGCATAGCAACACCCCACAAACACACACATAAATAACATGAAAGTATAAGTCACTGCAAAACGATTACATTTTGTAGCACAATTCACCTTAATTATGGTAGCAGAAACCACCTGTCCACACTGCAACAGGGTAGCATTTAAATTAGAACATAAAACTCACCAGAGACCACAAAAGTGTAAAAACAAAACATCTTGGGCATCCAGAAGATGGTTTCCTCATCAGGGAACAACACTTTAGAACTTAAAAGAACTTTGTGTACCTTAATTGAGCTGATTCTGTTTCAATGTGGTGTTTGTGTACAAATCTGCTTTCCTCTCACTTTTTACTCTCCTCTCCTGCTTTCTTGCTCCCTGCTGTAATAGTGAGCTATAGGACTGACTACCGCCCCCTACAGGAACATTAGTCATCCTATATTAATCACTTAGTTGAGGGGTTTTCAACCTATTTTTACCCAGAAAACACCAATCTGACTAAAAGCAACCCGGGGACCACAAGTATTGTGTGGGGATGGTTGTCCAAGCCTGCCTCACATTTTGCAAGACTGTAACTGGCAAAATGTTGGTCAAAATAGCAATTCTCCTACATTTTTTGCTTGAAAATTTGGTAATTCAGATGTTTAAAATATAATTTAACTCTTGAGAGCGTAAAATGAAACCAAGTGGACCCGACCCGTGAGGGTCCATTGGGTTTCATTTTACAATCTCAAGAGCACAGCTCACCAGCAAAAAAAAAATCACTGGATTTTCTGCCAGGAGTTTTTCACTAATTTTGGTGCTGGGGCGGGGGAGCGACAAATGTGCCAAGTTGGCAACACTGGTGGGGGGGCTCTTCACTGGGCAGTGCGGGGGGCAGCCAGCCGCCCGCCGCCATCGCTCAACTCGCCGCATAAAACAAAGATCACTCCACATACAGAACAGCAGCAGTTCATCAATTAGACAGCTGCCTGGTTGAAACACCTCGTGGCTGCGGGGATAAATGACTCCCTAAAAGCGTACCACCGTGTTCCACCTTAGCACTAGAAAGCGTCTGCTCAAAGGGCCCCTCAGGCTTTGAAAAGAGACGGGTGCAGAGACTGACCCTCGTACCGCAGCAGTACGGAGTAGTGTGTTTTTTTCCCTTTGTACGCTATACTCTGTCATAATCTCCAAAGAGTCGGGGGAGCAGGGTGGTGGTGGTGGTGGTGGTGTGGTGGGGGGGAGGAGGATACCAATAATGGAACCTGCCTTTTTGATTAGTTTATTCAGCCCTGTTCCTATCTTCAGAGGTAATGCGCTGCCACCCCGGCAAACTGCTGCATAAAATGAAACACAGGATGAAATACTCTGTTTAAAAGACACCGAGGGGTTTGCTGCTGATACTGTAAGATGAGTTTCTGAAAGAGGGAAAAAAAAAAAAGTCTAGACTGGATTTTTTCTTTTTAAACCACATTCATCCTGACAGCCCTATTTTGACATTAGCACAAACATATAGACCTATTTCTACTATTTCGACTCCCAGACGTGCACAAACTAACTGGTTAGATTTCAAAACAGTTTGTTAACTGAACTCTGAGCATTCAAAACAAGAAGGTAACATTATTAGAAAAGAAAAATAAGTGCTCCATACTGGAGTGGTACAGCTTAACGCTTACTTCACCAGCATTTTTTCTAGGTATAGCTACTGATTGCGATTTTCATGTAAACATCATATTTCATATGTTGGTGTATGTTTCCAGTTGGACATTTTAGATCGGTGCACATGATGTGGCTTCTGGTCCATCTCTTATTCCAGGGGTTTTCAACAGGTGGTCCGGGGACCACCAGTGGTCCCTGAGAGGGTTCCAGGTGGTCCCCAGCTAAGTTGGTTAACCAGATGTAACTCTTGAGAACATAAAAATGAAACCAAATGGACCCTTGCGGGTCCATTTGGTTTCATTTTTACACTCTCAAGAGTTAAATATCAATCATTTTAAGTCGACTAAGTCCACACAACTAGAAGATTAATGGTCATTTTCTGTATCTGTATGTTGGACTGTTTTGTTTCCTCGAATCCAGCCTGTAATTGTGGACAAAAGCAAAATAAATCTTTAGTTTTGGGGTCTGTGGGGCTAAAATGTCCTCAAGTAGTGGTCCGTGGCTCAAATTCTGAATAAATGGTGGGCCCTGGTATGAAAAAGTTTTCAACCTTTTTCATACCAGGGCCACCATTTATTCAGAATTTGAATAATCGGATCCCTCAGCTGGCAAGAGGAGGCTAGCGCTGCTCGCAGTCGCTAGCATCAGGATCGTATCAAACAATGACGCTACTAATCAAAGATTGCCGTAGATCTTTGGCAAAGGCAGCCAGGGTTGGATCTAGGCATGGGCATGGGGGAGCAATGCCCCCCCTAAATGTTCAGACTGCCCCACCCACCACACATGAGGGCCTGCAAAAACAACCCAAGATAATTGTTTTTGCAGGCCCTCGTTTGAAATATTATTTCAAATTAAAGTGATTATATTTTAAATTATATTTGAAACACTACTAGGCCTACTGCTACTAACTAACTCAGACCATTAGCTTTATGCATGCTGCATGTCTGTTGCAACTTCAACAACAACTGATGTTATTATTGTTGCTTTACTTGGCGCGAAGCGACACGGGCGATGAAGCCGCCCCCATACCATTTTCACCTGCCCCCCCCCCCAATTGGCAAAGGTTACATCCGCCCCTGCTGGCAGCAGTCATAACTCCATTTGATAAGACTAGATCTACGGCAATACCAGGAAAACGGTAGTATGGATGGTCTCTACCCAATGAAGCAACTAGGGGACTCCATAGAGAGACACAGGGCTGGGGGCATCATCTACTATTGCCTATAGAGATGCGCAGTGACGTCACCGCCCCGGTTCCGCAAGTCTTTTCCCCATTCATTTTTCTCATAGACTTTTCGAAAATAATTTATATCAAGACGATTACGCTGCGGCCAAAGCCAACTCAGGTCGTGACAAATCATGACAACAAACACAACATCGTCATATAATATATAATTAGGAAGTAGAAAACGGCATGATACAAGACTTTTTGTTTCGTTTTTCATCTTAGAAATTATTTTATTGTCCCAAAAGTTTGTGTGTGTCATCATGATTCGTCACGACTCGAGTTGGCTGTGTCCGCGGCGTAATCGTCTTGATATAAATTATTTTCGAAAAGTCTATGAGAAAAATGAATTGGGAAAAGACTTCCGGAACCGGGGCGGTGACGTCACTGCGCATCTCTATAGTCAATTCCCAATGTGATCCTGGGCTCTACACAGCCTCCGCCAACATGGGGAGGACTTGCCTCATGCTTCCTTCAATGCATATAGAGAGAAACAAAAACGCCCCCTTTGGGCGTAAACATTTTTCGCCTCTCCGCCGCGTCCCTGTTGGAGGGCTCTTGGCACAGAGCCAAGAGCAGTCAGTCCGTCAGTCAGTCAGTGAGCCGAGCAGCAGCAGCATTACGAGTGACCCTGTTTTATACTTTACATTTTTTTACTTACTTTATTTACTTCTTCACTTGCTCACTATGGTGCATACTTGCTCTGTTCATAAATGCCATAACAGAAGGACGCCTAAAGCAGCTGCGCATTAGATTTTTTCTTACGCTGTTCCAGCATGGACCCATAGACTGGGACCATATTACAAAATGTGAACCCCGAAGGCAAATAGTGTTAATTTATTACATGCAACTGTTCTAGGGGTATTAAGGCGTGCTGAATCCAAATCTAATGTATGTAAAGCTCAAAAATGGCTGCTAAGCCTTCAAAATGGACCATTTAAACATGGCGGCCACCACCATACTGAAGCATAATAAAATGATGTATGTTTAACTAAATGAGAGGTAAAATGGATTGAAATGTACTTTGAACACAAGCTTGGATCCTTTAATTTGTGGTTCAATCGTCGGAAAAAGTAAGTGTTTACACTGACTACTAATCTTATGACGCGCCGTTGTTTCTCCCTATACTGTAAGTGCATGAAAAGAAGGCTGCCTTCTTCCAGTACCTGTCCCCTCCATCAGGCGTCCCGGCTGGCCAAGGGGAGGCAGTTTACCTCATGTTTTTGTGAGGGTACTGTATCTACCCTAGGGGATACGGGGAGAACATGTATGCTCCACACAGAAGGGCCCTGCCTCGGGTATGGGCACTGATGTCGTGGAGGAGGAGACACGCCGCCAGCACCCCTAGCGGTGTCCCTAGCGTACCCAGGACCTTCTAGCTGTGAGGCGACAGCTCTAACCACTGTGCCACCATGCCCCTGGCACTCCATCTTTAAAGAGACTTGACCTATATTTGTTGACTTTGCAGAAAAGACACGCCTCTCACATAATGACACTCCCTCCGTCTCCTCCCCTTCTCCTCGTGTCTACCCTCTCAGCTAAGTGGTCCGCTGTGTCCTCTCTCGTATGAGTAATTTGGGTCCGCGACTCGAGGCCCTGACCCGCCGCGCCTCCGAAATGTATTAGCTGCCTGCCACCTAATAAAGAAAAAAAAAATCTATTGCACATGGCCGCCGGCGCGCCGTGACACCGAAGGTGAGATGGAGTGAAGACGTGGAGGTTCCCCCCAAAGAGAGTGAAGGAGATTTAATCAGGTGTTTGATGAAGAGAGAGAGAGTGCGTCACTGATTAAGATTCATGGCAGGGTGGGACGACTCTGGGACGGCGACAGGGGCGCTCGTTTGTGTCGCGTGCGGGAGACAGTTAAGTGACACGAGAGGCTGAGGTCGCGTCAGAACCTGTGATGTCTTTTTTAAGTGGCTGAGTATATCAGTGGTGGGTATAGGTTTTCTCTAGTAGGCCTACTGTACTTTTACGCTACTTAAGTTAATCTGTTTTGAGCAATCTATGCTACGCTACAATTTCCTAAAGGAGCATTCAATGAATTGGTTCATTTTTTTTAGGGAATTCCATTGCAAAGCAATATCTACCAGAAGGTCTGTGTGTCCTAAACCAATGTTCTGACCGCTTCTCCTCGGTGGCTAGAACAATTGATCTGAATTTGCACCCGGCATTGACATCTGCAACCAACTGCGACATTTCTTTCCACTTTGACACTTTCCCAAGTAGGAGTAAAGAATTTGGAGTAGGGACTGAAGAAATTGGAAACACCCAGGTCAATTGAAAAGTGTAAAGTATTTGAGTGTAAAATGTATAGGTTGTGCATGAACAATCTGGTAGTAATCTGGTTGACAATATTATGTAGATATTCTTTTACTCAGTAGGTAAGCAACAGCATACTGTATAAATTATGGGCTAGATTTTTGTCACCGCTAAACCCCTTATCCCTTAACTTCTTTGCCTTTTAAAACAATTTCAAAGAACATTTTTCAATAGTTAAAATGGCCAAACTACAAGTTCACAACGTGTCAATAGATTGGCATGTTGAACTATTCCAAGAAGCTTATCAAAATAGTAAAAAGGAGATAAAAGGATAATGGAGCCCTATATCTTTTGAATGAAGCAAGTCAACGGTGATGTTATCTTTACTTATGTGTCATCAAAATCAGGGAAATCGTATATAGAGCAAGCAATTTGGCAATTACATTTAGGACTCCTTACAAACAAGGGACACTGTGCATTGACATACTGCATTTTGCAGATGTACAGTCACTCCCCATTCGCCAATAACCAGCCCACAGACATGAAAGGCAGCAGGGAATGTTTGAGCGTATAATAGTACGTCAACTTGAGGAAATTAACATCACAGTTCTAGCATGTGTCAGGATCGTCAAAAATCAAAGTTCAAGGGTAAAACCATCAAACACTTCTTTGTCTTTGTGATCCTGGCATAATAAATCCTCTTTCTACACATTACAAGTTCCGTCTACTATACTGTAAGCCCTTCTCTTGGAGCAATTAACTGCTACTTATATGATCGAGGCTGACAACAAACGTCCCTGACCCGGTGGAGACCTGTGCTCCGACAAGCACTTGTTCTATAGTTTGTACTTGATTTTCTTTGCCAGCAAGAAGAGTTGAGCAGTTTGTCACCCTCTTCTAGGTTGAAGTGTTCACAGCACTTAGACTACAGGGACCTGCACTTGTAACAGCACTGTTATACATGACAGACTGTAATTATCTTTCTCAAAACAGATTTCACCATGACTGTATCGGGAGATGAGATTCACATCTTACTTTTTGTGTGAGCCAAGTACTGCTTGTACTGCTGTCTCCATCATAAAGACAATAGCCTGAACTAACCTGCAATGATTTTGGGCTCGAGCAGTGGTTTTCAACCTTTTTGATACCAGGGCTCACTATTTTATTCAGCATTTGAGCCACGGACCACATTTTGAGGACATTTTAGCCCCAGAGTCCCCAAAATAAAGATTTCTTTCGCTTTTGTCCACAATGTGTAGACTTGGACTAATTCCACTGATGAATATTTTAACTCTTGAGAGTGTAAACATGAAACCATTGTTACACTCTCAAAGAGTTACATCTGGTTAGCCAACTTTCTATCATTTATCCTGGGGAACACCTGAAACCCTCTCAAGGACCACTTGTGGTCCCCAGACCACTGGTTGAAAACCACTGGCCTAGAGGGGTGGGTACCGGTGCAGCCAGGCCGGTAGATCTGATTTGATCTCACCAACAGGTTGGCTCCTCCCCCACCCCTCCAGTACTGTGCTACGTCACATCATTTGGAGCGACGTCCATCTGGAAAGGTGGCACCTCGAGGCCTCAATGGCTAACGATCTAGTCCAGGGTTTTCCCTTGTAGGGCTTCATTTGGCCTTGTTTTCATGGTTGCCTATCTCTGTGGCAACACTGACAAAAACATCAAAAAGCAGCTAGTGCAGAACATTCACTCAACAGAGTCCATTAGTCCTGCAGGGCCAGCGAAGGATAAGGGGGAACACTTGACTATTCTTGGTATCTTGCTCTGTGGTGTCATCTGTGTGTGTGTGTGTGTGTGTGTGTGTGTGTGTGTGTGTGTGTGTGTGTGTGTGTGTGTGTGTGTGTGTGTGTGTGTGTGTGCGCGCGCGCGCGCGCACGTGCGTACACATGTGTGTATAGGGTATAAGCTCAAAACCTGCTGCCATCACATATATTACAGAAATATAATCACTTTTTGAATTGATATAATACCACAAGCACAAATGCACATATCCATGTCTGCACCACACACATGCTAACGGGGACAAGGCAACTAACAATCAATCAATCCATCCATCCATCCATCCATCCATCAATCTTTTGATATGTAGCACAATTCAGACAAGTGCCGTTCAAAATGCTTCACAGAACAAAGTGCAAATACAACAAGAAAACATCAAATACATCGTTAATAGGAACAAAGGAACAAATATATACTTCTGCCTATGCCTAACTTTTTGAACGACAGACTTTTACTTCAAACAGAAAATTCCAACGATACAGAGATGACTGGAAGCAAAACACTTCATCCTTTGCTGTCTGGTCTTTACTGTTTCACTTTTTTCAGTTTGGGAGCAACCAATTATACAACCTGTTACAATTGCAAGGTCGTCTTTATCTCAGGTTCAGTCTTTCATGCATCTCTGGCTTACTGCCCAGCTGGCACACGACGTCAATTGACGTTGATTTTTGGTTGGATTTAGGGTCTGACGTCAGACAACCAAAACCCAACGTTGGAACAACGTCAAATTCCAACGTCAAATTGACGTGTTAATCTGACGTCAACTGACGTTGATATTTAGTTGGATTTACGTTGTGTTGGTAAGTAACCAAAATCCAACGTCTGTTAGACGTATTTATCGCAACGTCATATTGACGTAGAATACTGATATGCTGTTGTCGGGTTTTGACAAAAACTCAATGTCTGTCCAACGTCATAATTCCAACGTCAAATTGACGTGTTTATCTAACGTCAACTGACGTTGATATTGAGTTGGATTTACGTTGTGTTGGTAAGTAACCAAAATCCAACGTCTGTTAGACGTATTCATCGCAACGTCATATTGACGTAGAATACTGATATGCTGTTGTCGGGTTTTGACCAAAACTCAATGTCTGTCCAACGTTATAATTCCAACGTCAAATTGACGTGTTAATCTAATGTCAACTGACGTTGATATTTAGTTGGATTTACGTTGTGTTGGTAAGTAACCAAAATCCAACGTCTGTTAGACGTATTCATCGCAACGTCACTTTGAGGTAGAATACTGATATGCTGTTGTCGGGGTTTTGACCAAAACTCAATGTCTGTCCAACGTTATAATTCCAACGTCAAATTGACGTGTTAATCTAATGTCAACTGACGTTGATATTTAGTTGGATTTACGTTGTGTTGGTAAGTAACCAAAATCCAACGTCTGTTAGACGTATTCATCGCAACGTCACTTTGAGGTAGAATACTGATATGCTGTTGTCGGGGTTTTGACCAAAACTCAATGTCTGTCCAACGTTATAATTCCAACGTCAAATTGACGTGTTAATCTAATGTCAACTGACGTTGATATTTAGTTGGATTTACGTTGTGTTGGTAAGTAACCAAAATCCAACGTCTGTTAGACGTATTCATCGCAACGTCACTTTGAGGTAGAATACTGATATGCTGTTGTCGGGGTTTTGACCAAAACTCAATGTCTGTTTAACGTTATAATTCCAACGTCAAATTGACGTGTTAATCTAATGTCAACTGACGTTGATATTTAGTTGGATTTACGTTGTGTTGGTAAGTAACCAAAATCCAACGTCTGTTAGACGTATTCATCGCAACGTCACTTTGAGGTAGAATACTGATATGCTGTTGTCGGGGTTTTGACCAAAACTCAATGTCTGTTTAACGTTATAATTCCAACGTCAAATTGACGTGTTAATCTAATGTCAACTGACGTTGATATTTAGTTGGATTTACGTTGTGTTGGTAAGTAACCAAAATCCAACGTCTGTTAGACGTATTCATCGCAACGTCACTTTGAGGTAGAATACTGATATGCTGTTGTCGGGGTTTTGACCAAAACTCAATGTCTGTTTAACGTTATAATTCCAACGTCAAATTGACGTGTTAATCTAATGTCAACTGACGTTGATATTTAGTTGGATTTACGTTGTGTTGGTAAGTAACCAAAATCCAACGTCTGTTAGACGTATTTATTGCAACGTCACATCGACGTAGAATACTGATATGCTGTTGTCGGGTTTTGACCAAAACTCAATGTCTGTCCAACGTTATAATTCCAACGTCAAATTGACGTGTTTATCTAACGTCAACTGACGTTGATATTTAGTTGGATTTACGTTGTGTTGGTAAGTAACCAAAATCCAACGTCTGTTAGACGTATTTATTGCAACGTCACATCGACGTAGAATACTGATATGCTGTTGTCGGGTTTTGACCAAAACTCAATGTCTGTCCAACGTTATAATTCCAACGTCAAATTGACGTGTTTATCTAACGTCAACTGACGTTGATATTTAGTTGGATTTACGTTGTGTTGGTAAGTAACCAAAATCCAACGTTTGTTAGACGTATTCATCGCAACATCACTTTGAGGTAGAATACTGATATGCTGTTGTCGGGGTTTTGACCAAAACTCAATGTCTGTCCAACGTTATAATTCCAACGTCAAATTGACGTGTTAATCTAATGTCAACTGACGTTGATATTTAGTTGGATTTACGTTGTGTTGGTAAGTAACCAAAATCCAACGTCTGTTAGACGTATTCATCGCAACGTCACTTTGAGGTAGAATACTGATATGCTGTTGTCGGGGTTTTGACCAAAACTCAATGTCTGTCCAACGTTATAATTCCAACGTCAAATTGACGTGTTAATCTAATGTCAACTGACGTTGATATTTAGTTGGATTTACGTTGTGTTGGTAAGTAACCAAAATCCAACGTCTGTTAGACGTATTCATCGCAATGTCACTTTGAGGTAGAATACTGATATGCTGTTGTCGGGGTTTTGACCAAAACTCAATGTCTGTCCAACGTTATAATTCCAACGTCAAATTGACGTGTTAATCTAATGTCAACTGACGTTGATATTTAGTTGGATTTACGTTGTGTTGGTAAGTAACCAAAATCCAACGTCTGTTAGACGTATTCATCGCAACGTCACTTTGAGGTAGAATACTGATATGCTGTTGTAGGGGTTTTGACCAAAACTCAATGTCTGTCCAACGTTATAATTCCAACGTCAAATTGACGTGTTAATCTAATGTCAACTGACGTTGATATTTAGTTGGATTTACGTTGTGTTGGTAAGTAACCAAAATCCAACGTCTGTTAGACGTATTCATCGCAATGTCACTTTGAGGCAGAATACTGATATGCTGTTGTCAGGGTTTTGACCAAAACTCAATGTCTGTCCAACTTTATAATTCCAACGTCAAATTGACGTGTTAATCTAATGTCAACTGACGTTGATATTTAGTTGGATTTACGTTGTGTTGGTAAGTAACCAAAACCCAACGTCTGTTAGACTATTTATCGCAACATCACATCGACGTAGAATACTGATATGCTGTTGTCAGGGTTTTGACCAAAACTCAATGTCTGTACAACGTTATAATGCCAACGTCACCACAATGTTTAAGCCTAACATCAATAGACGTTGATATTTAGTTGGATTTGCGTTGTGTTGGTAAGTAACCAAAATCCAACGTCTGTTAGACGTCTTTATCGCAACGTCACATTGATGTAGTATACTGATATGCTGTTGTCGGGGTTTTGACCAAACCTCAATGTCTGTCTAACGTCAAATTCCAACATCAAATTGACGTGTTAATCTAAGCCTAACATCAACTGACGTTGATATTTAGTTGGATCTGCGCTGTGTTGGTAAGTAACCATAACGTTATCATGCCAACGTCCATAGAACAATACAAAGTTTATTTGCCCGTGTGCATTAGGCAAGGCACCATTTATCAATTGTATCTAGCAATCTAGCTATTTATCCAAACGTATCAATGAGTTATATGGTCTGTTACTCATACCTGTGGATTTGAGAGGAGATACTTGTATTGTGTGCAATGTAAAAGATAGATTTAAAATGCGGTGTGGTGGGACTTGCGGTGTGTGGAGTGGTGTGGTTCCATGCCAATGGAAAAGGGGTTATGTTGCAGCCTGGTATGGCTTGGTATGGTGGATTGTACAGTCCGGGTAGGGAATGAGGTATTACCCCAGGTGAAAGGAGTTTAAGTATCTCGGGGTCTTGTTCACGAGTGAGGGGAGGATGGAGAGGGAGATCAGCCGGAGAATCGGAGCAGCAGGGGCGGTATTACAGTCGTTATACCGCACTGTTGTGACGAAAAGAGAGCTGAGCCAGAAGGCAAAGCTCTCTGTCTACCAAGCTATCTTCATCCCTACCCTCACCTATGGTCATGAAGTGTGGGTCATGACCGAAAGAACGAGGCCGAAATGAGTTTTCTCTGGCGGGTGGCTGGCATCTCCCTTAGGGATAGGGTGAGAAGTTCAGTCACTCGGGAGACTCGGAGTAGAGCTGCTGCTCCTTCGCCTGGAAAGGAGCCAGCTGAGGTGGTTCGGGCATCTGGTTAGGATGCCACTCGAGCGCCTCCCTAGGGAGGTCCTCGGGGCACATCCCACTGGGAGAAGACCCCAGGGCAGACCAAGGACCAGATGGAGGGATTACATCGACTCTCTGGCTTTGGATCGCCTCGGGATCCCCCAGGAGGAGGTCGCCAATGTTGCTCGGGACAGGGAAGTCTGGAGCTCCCTGGTGGAGCTGTTGCCCCCGCGACCCGACCTCGGATAAGCGGAAGAAGATGGATGGATGGTATGGCTTGCCCACAACCAGGTGTCTGGGACCATAGAGTAATAAAATAACAGAGACCTGACTCGAGCGACAGCCCCGCCCCCTTGTTATTCATTTCAATACAAGTTGCTCATTGGCGCATGAAGCACCCGGAAGACCGCCGGAAGTGCGCCTATTTCCGCATTGGGGCACCAAAATTTGGTGCCCCAATGCGGAAGTATTTCTCCATGAACGCGCCCGACGCAAGGGATTATGGGAACCATGAACGAGCGCCGTCGCGCACGAGAAAAGGAAAAAAACATCAAAAAGCATCAAAAAACAAGCTTGTGGGTTTGCATTGAGCTTATTATCTGTCATATAATACATCCGTTGTGTTTTGAGAGGTAGTATATGACGTGAGGACCGCGGGTTTATTCAGAAAACAACTTAAACACAAACTGCCCTGTCCGCGTGCACAAAGCAAACGAGCGTGCGTGCTCTCCGGCGTTCGTGCATGAATTCCACCCGCCTGCAGTACCAAACTTGACCACCAGGGCCCGCCTGCCTCAAGCCTGGAGCCACTATCTGGGGCCGTGGCTGGGACACAGAACTCACTAGGCCCTTTTCTAACCATCACCCAACATAGCTGAGCAGCCCAGAAAGGGATTTTTTTGAACAACAAATTTTGAGAAAATTCCAGGGCAGGCTAGTCCCAGGCAAACAAATAAAATCTGTACCAGACAGATGATGGCCTTGCTGGTGTATGACTCCCAGCTTGATTTCTGCCTCCAGCCCTGTACCAACACATCGTGCTGCACCTTGTGAGGCTGCGAGCTATAATATTATATGCATTGTGCATCATTAGATTGTATAACTAAAGGACGCATGTTACGCTTTGAAACAGGCATGGGTTTGAGAAGCTGTAAAGATGTATAGGCTATATGTGGCAACCATATCACACAATTTCTCTTATTGACCACTGCAGATTTATAGGAAAAATGTTTAGCCTGTCTTTGCAAACAATGCTACGGGTGGAAACAATCTAGCCAGTGTGTGCTGAGATATCATTGTGTCATCAATCTCTGTGGCTAAACTTTCACATACTGCCCCTCATTGAGAGGCCGCGAGCTACAAACTATGAAACTATGAGTCTTATGCCATAATGTTACATAACATAGGCAATTTACAGGGTTTTCTTATTATAGGATGCCTAATGTATTACAATGTTTTAGCGCATACATTATATATTGTAAAATGTATTGTATATTGGAAACCTTTTTACTATTGTAAGTCACTCTGGATTAAGAGTGTCTGCTAAATGCCAAAATTGTAAATTGCAGGCAGGCAGGCAGGCAGGCAGGCAGGCAGGCAGGCAGGCAGGCAGGCAGGCAGGCAGGCAGGCAGGCAGGCAGGCAGGCAGGCAGGCAGGCAGACAGACAGACAGACAGACAGACAGACAGACAGACAGACAGACAGACAGACAGACAGACAGATAGATATCTAGTCTGCCCCCTCTCCCCCAAACACGATGGCATGCAAAACAACCCAAGATATTTCAAATTAAAGTGGCAGGCAGGCAGGCAGGCAGGCAGGCAGGCAGGCAGGCAGGCAGGCAGGCAGGCAGGCAGGCAGACAGACAGACAGACAGACAGACAGACAGACAGACAGATATCTAGTCTGCCCCCTCTCCCCCAAACACGATGGCATGCAAAACAACCCAAGATATTTCAAATTAAAGTGCTTCTATTTAAAATGATGTGAAACACTACTACTGCTCCTAACTAACTACAGCTGTGTCACCACTAAACCAACAGCATTTCATCATTGAAAACAGAAAACTCTCTGAGTCAGGCCTTTAGCTTTATGCATGCTGTGTGTCCGTTGCAACCTCAACAACAACTGTTGTTATTATTGATGCTTTACTTGATTAATAAAAGTCCTGTAACCGAAAATGGTATGGGTGTGACTTCATTGCCCGTGGCGCAAAGCGACACGAGCGATGAAGCCGCCCCCATACCATTTTCTCTTGCCCCTCCAACATGTTCTCTTGCCGCCCCCAAATGGGACATGTTACATCCGCCCCTGGATAGACAGACAGACAGACAGACAGACAGACAGACAGACAGACAGACAGACAGACAGACAGACAGACAGACAGACAGACAGACAGACAGACAGACAGACAGATAGACAGATAGATAGATAGATAGATAGATAGATAGATAGATAGATAGATAGATAGATAGATAGATAGATAGATAGATAGATAGATAGATAGATAGCGGGGTGGATCTAGGCATGGACATGGGGAGGCAATGCCCCCCTAAATACCCAGTCTGCCCCCCCCCCCCAAAAAAAAACACGATGGCATGCAAAACAACCCAAGATATTTCAAATTAAAGTGGCAGACAGACAGACAGACAGACAGACAGACAGACAGACAGACAGACAGACAGACAGACAGACAGACAGACAGACAGACAGACAGACAGACAGACAGACAGATAGATAGATAGATAGATAGATAGATAGATAGATAGATATCTAGTCTGCCCCCCCTCCCCAAACACGATGGCATGCAAAACAACCCAAGATATTTCAAATTAAAGTGCTTCTATTTAAAATGATGTGAAACACTACTACTGCTCCTAACTACAGCTGTGTCACCACTAAACCAACAGCATTGCATCATTGAAAACAGAAAACTCTCTGAGTCAGACATTTAGCTGTATGATTGCTGCGTGTCTGTTGCAACTTCACACTGATGTTATTATTGATGCTTTACTTGACTAATAAAAGTCCTGTAACCGAACATGGTATGGGTGTGACTTCATTGACGATGAAGCCGCCCCATACCATTTTCTCTTGCCCCTCCAACATGTTCTCTTGCCCCCCCCCCCCCCCCCCCCCAAATGGGACATGTTACATCCGCCCCTGGATGGATGGATGGATGGATGGATGGATGGATGGATGGATGGATGGATGGATGGATGGATGGATGGATGGATGGATGGATGGATAGATAGATAGATAGATAGATAGATAGATAGATAGATAGATAGATAGATAGATAGATAGATAGATAGATAGATAGATAGATAGATAGATAGATAGATAGATAGATAGATAGATAGATAGATAGATAGATAGATAGATAGATAGATAGATAGATAGATAGATAGAGACGTGAAAGAAAGAAAGAAAGAAAGAAAGAAAGAAAGAAAGAAAGAAAGAAAGAAAGAAAGAAAGAAAGAAAGAAAGAAAGAAAGAAAGAAAGAAAGAAAGAAAGAAAGAAAGAAAGAAAGAAAGAAAGAAATAACATGAAAATACTGCTGTCATTTTTAAAAGTTTATACTGGTCCCTTTTATGGATGCAGGCTAATAAGATCCCTCAAAGTTCCAATTTAACAGGATAATACAATATTATTCCAATTTATATTCAATACTTAGAGGTTAGGGCCGGGCGTGCGTGCGTGCGCACATGCGCACATGCACGCGCATGCGCACGTGCACGTTCAGACCCCGCCACTCTGATTGGCTGAGGAGTGCATCCTCCAGCGCCGTTTGAAATCAAAAGCAAAAGTGAAACTTAACTAACCGACAGCCTGCTTGCTTGTGCTGCTGCTGCCTGCTTGCGTTGCACCAGCTGTCATAATAATAGGCTTATTACCGTCGCGTCGTGGGGATATTAATATCGTTTCGTCATCAACCTCCCGTTGCAGCAGCATGTACAACGACGTATGGTGTATCCAGAAAAAGGTAAGAATAACTGTTGTGTTTAACCAACTCTAGTGTAAACATATGGGCTCTGGAGCAGCAGTATAGCTACAGTAGCATGTTAGCTGAGGCTCTTGTTTACAACCAAATGAACCCTCATTGTGTTAGACTTGTGGCTCCCAAAGTGTGGTCTCCGGACCCCCAGGGTCCCTGAGGGCTCAGGGGGTCCCTAGTCAAATGATAATTTGGAAACAAATGAACCTTTTCCATTTGGTGGTCCTTGACATGAAACTAGAGAACATGCACACCAGGCCACATTAGCTACAGCAGGGGTTTTCAACCGGTGGTTCGGGGACCACCAGTGGTCCTTGAGAGCAGGGGTTTTCAACAGGTGGTCCGGGGACCACCAGTGGTCCTTGAGGGGGTTCCAGGTGGTCCCCAGGGCCAGGCTAAATGATAGAAAGTTGGTTAACCAGATGTAACTCTTGAGAGATGTAAAATGAAACCAAATGGACCCTTGCGGGTCCATTTGGTTTCATTTTTACACTCTCAAGAGTTAAAATATCCATCTTCTGAAGCACTAATTTAATAACACACTTTTGTTTGCCCTGAATTGTGAACAAAACCAAAATAATTATTTAGTTTTTGGTCTTTGGGGTGAAAATGTAATCAAATGGTGGTCCTTGGCTCGAATGCTGAATAAATGGTGGTCCCTGGAGTCAAAAAGGTTGAAAACCCCTGCTTGAGAGGGTTCCAGGTGGTCCCCTTCTAAGTTGTTTAACCAGATGTAACTCTTGAGAGTGTAAAAATGAAACCAAATGGACCCTTGCAGGTCCATTTGGTTTCATTTTTACACTCTCAAGAGTTAGAATATCCGTCATGTGAATTAGTCCAAGTCTACACTAGAAGATTAATGGTCATGTACAGAAGGAAAATAAATCTTTAGTTTTGGGGGTCTGTGGAGCTAGAATGTCCTCAAATGGTGGTCCGTGGCTCAAATGCTGAATAAATGTTGGGCCCTGGTATCAAAAAGGTTGAAAACCCCTGAGCTACAGTACAGTAAGCATAAACCATACCTGGGCATTATGCGTACCGGGGGCCAAATGCGGCCCCTTGGCTGACTCTGAAAGGCCCGGGGACCACCAGTGGTCCTTGAGAGAGTTCCAGTTAAATATGGAAAGTTGGTTAACCAGATGTAACTCTTTGAGAGCGTAAAAATGAAACCAAATGCCTGGTATGTTTGTGAAATCCAGCCTGGTATTGTGGACAAAAACAAAAGAAATCTTGGTCGTCCTCTTTGGCTTAAATTTTTGTATGAAATCAGAGATATTTGGGTAATTGGAATTAAAATTGGAACCAGTGGTATTACGGTAACTGTTTTAATAGTGAAAGATTTGGCATTTTAGGATTAGAATTCAAAAGTAGCAGATCAACAAGCTCATGTTTTGCGCTCGTAAATGTGCTACTTTTGTATGACACTGTAGTATGTTAAAGATGGGCTTACAAAAAAGCTGTTTACAATATTCTACTTTTAATTGGGAAAATGAGGTACTCTAATAATTAGAGATTATCAGGGCTTGACACTAACACTTGCCCACTTGCCCGGGGCAAGTAAAAAAAATGGTGGGGCAAGTGAAAACTGCTACCAAGTGTGCAACTTAGTGCACTATAACACTACACAAGATAAAATTGTATTGAAAGCACACACACGCACACACACGCACGCACGCACGCACACACACACACACACACACACACACACACACACACACACACACACACACACACACACACACACACACACACACACACACACACACACACACACACACACACACACACACACCAGGACGCTGGCTGTCTTGTTTTGTTTTCTTTCTTTTTTGTATATGGACAAAAACCCGAAGTGGAGTTTGTATTAAACTGAACGGTTTATGCTGTGGTCAAAAGGGGACTAAAATGAACTGAACTCCTTATTGTCAGCAAATAGTGATTGAAATGCATGAACTGAAATGAATTAACTGTATTTCTATTACCTTTATTTTTCTTTAATACAAATATTATTTGAAATAGACTTTCTGTGAGTTTTGCATTTATTGACAATTGGTGGTTTTGGGTGTGACGATTTAAGATTTACCAGCTTACAGATTGATTATCAAATAGACTGAGCTAACTTTGGTAGGTTGCTGTTTATCACAGGGACCTTTGTAGGGTTTACTTTTGAGCCTTGAAACTCTCTTTTTGAAAACCGCTACATAAATATTAAATAAACCAAATGGACCCGCAACCAAATGGACCCGCAAGGGTCAATTTGGTTTCTCTTTTTTTTTTTTTTTTTTTTTTTTTCAAGAGTTACATCTGGTTAACCAACTTAGCTGGGGATCACCTGGTTTAAAGCACCCAAGTAGGAAGTAAACTTAAATGGGGGGCAAGTGACCATGACCTGAGGGCAAGTAGAACCTGACTTGCCTCAGAGACCTTAGTGTCAACCCCTGGATTATGATTATAATTTTTAGAATACAGAATGCTTGTACTGCTTGCTTTTCTTTATGCTGTACACATCAGGTCTTAAATCATTTGTACAAATGTCTCTTGCAATGTGCAATGTCTTCATCCCCATAAAGCAAATTAAATTACATTTTGGCCGCACTTTCACCACTGCTTATTCACCTAACAAACCTTTCAGGTGTATTATGGAATATTTTTTGTTTTGGCTCTATTCCAGTAGTAATCATTGCTGTTTGTTAGAGTTGGGCGCTCTCCTGTCCTTTACAGAGCTAGAGAATAGATATGGTCACAACCCGTTTTACTGAACAAACTCTCGCTGTGGTAGAGAAAGGATTATTTTACTTGTTTTGTTATTGTTGAACACAATGCCATTATCTCTTCAGATATTCCTAATTAGGTTGTTTTGTATTTTTATATTCACACCCTCAAAAAATTTGGGATAATACTCCTTGGCCTTTTTTTTATATAATAAAGAATGCTTGTAATGCTTGCTTTTCTTTATGATGTAGGTGCACTGCCCGCACCCTCCTAGCAGCACCAGGACGATGCAGAACCCATGATGGTGATGTAATTATTTATTATATAAAGTGATAGTAGTGATTCCTTGTATATAAAGCTCTGGTCAGAGCAACAGTTCGAGGGCGTGAATTCCCTGTTCATTTTCTTCATAGACTTATTAATTGACAAAGCCAGCTTGCTGAAATAATTGGTTAGAAAAAGAAAAAGGCAAATACACTTTCTTTAGTTTTTCTTCTCACAAATTTCATTGGCCCAAGCCTACAGAGCGGAACACAACAATAGTTACAGGGTAATTTAGCCTAATTCAACCAACATGGTAAAATAAAACCAAATTATGTTTATGGGGGATTCTGTTATACAACGTATATTATATATAGTATATAAGCTTTGTCATCAACGTTAACCTGTCTTTTGTCTTCTCTCCATTCCCTCTCTGTACTGTCAAATCTTTTGCATGATTTTGGTGCACAGTACGGTGCACAGTATGTTGTACAGTATAATTCAAAGTTAGTGAAATATGTGTTGTAACCAGAACTTCCCATATCCCAGCAGGTTGGTGCTGTTCTGAATTGGAAGGTCCAGGAAGGACGTACTGTAATGACCAAACCAGGTATATTTCAAGATAATCATGTCAAAAATTTTAGTCTCTCTCAATCTTTGTCTACTTAACCCCTGAATTTATTTGTCTAGTTTTAGTCAACAAAAACTGTTGACATTTTTAGTCTAGTTTTAATCTGCCGATTATTTTTGCACTGTACTTTTTTGGTCAGCATCTAATATAAAACATTTCACATTTTCTGGAATCGTTTTGATAAAAAAACACAATTTTAAGAAATGCATTCAGGAATGGAACATGTGTTAATTGGATCTGCAAATGTTTTTGGAACCATAACAAGTCACAGAAATATCAATGATTTTTACAATTTCTTGTGAGCATGTAGAATAGATCATAGAAGTAATTTAGAAAAAAGCGACTTGTCTTCACTAGTTTACTGAATCTCATGTCCACTCGTCCCTCCCTGACATTTTAGTATAGTTTTTATTTGTTTGACAAAATTTTCATTATATTTAGTTGTCGCTCTTTTACCACTGCTTCAGGGTTGTGCCACGAGGTGAAAGTAACTTGCAAGGATCTTTATTTACAATCATCAATTGTTTCAGCATACATATCCTTCCACCAAAACATATAGTCCCATAAACACCATGATTGCAGCCACATTCACTGGCCCAAAACAACAACACAACTCCAGGTCATCCAGCTCTTCTTTATTTTGAGGCATTGATCTGTGGCTCATTTGCATCACAACATATAATAATGACTGCGCTGATTGTTCTTTTTCTCTCTTGAGACCCGGAACAGGTTAAAGAGCTTCACACTCTGTTTGCCCGGAGAGCGACATCGCGAGCAGGACATCTGTACCAGCAGGAGCAGTTTCCTGACAGCTAGTGGCTTCTTCATTTCATATAACCATCTAACCATGGATCAGGCATGGATTCACTGTTTGACTCACAAAGGGGCAGTGTGGACCTGTCCACAGTCGCCATGGAGAGGTCCTAGAAGAACGTCGGCCAATGGAATCCGAAGTACGTTTTCTTTTTCCTAGATCAGGCAACTTATGATCTCCACCCCCTAAAAGGGGGGGGGGGGGGGGGGTAAAGACTTAATTCCTTCCCTCTACCTTTTCATGTGAATTCTCAGTGTTACATCACAGATTTCTTTGAAGCATCTGAATATCTGGATATTTTTTTTCCTATGGGCATGTTTTCTGTTGCAATATTGATTCTGTTGATGGGATCAATAGAACAGGTTGATCATACAGACTTGCTCTCACATTAGTCATCTCTATTGTGTACCAAAAAGCAATTGTTCACCATCTTATTCACAATGGTGAAAGTGGTTGGGAGTTCTTGCCGGGGCTATCAGAAATAAGTGTATGCGATGCCCATGTGGAAGTGCTGCTTTGTGGCGCATCCGGAAATTTTGGGGGAGCTCAAACCCTCCAATAACCCTAAAATGCATTCTGGCACAGTATACCAACACAATACAAACATCCGGTCTTAAATCATTAGTGCAAATGTCTCTTGCAATGTGCAATGTCTTCATCCCCATAAAGCAAATTAAATGACATTAAAATAAGCACACAATGTAAGTAATTTATTCTAAGAGTAGAAAACTGTTTAGCTTTTTACTCTTAGAATAAATTACTGCTTTTGGAAACCAAAGGATTTTGAGAATGGAGCAGAACTTACTGTATTATATTTTAACATTTTGATAGCTCCAGTGCGCTAAGGCTGGCAAAGTCTTACTGCTCGCTTACACTTTCACCATGCTTATTCACCTAGCAAACCTTTCAGGTGCATTATGGAATATGTTTTGTTTTGGCTCTATTCCAGTAGTAATCATTGCTGTGTTGTTAGAGTTGGGGGTCCCCTGTTCTTTACAGAGCTAGAGATATAGGCCGTAGGCCACCGGAAAAATCTTTGCCATCAAAAGGGACAAGACATGTGGTATCATTACGTTCGTATGACATCCAGGAATGTGTAATAGCAGTTTCAGAAGAGTAGCTGAATACAGGTTTTTGGCCTTTATATCTGATAAAATGTTGTAATAACTTCCTAACTTGAAATGCATTGATTTTACGCCCCATAAATGTATTGAGCGTCGAACATTACGAACAATTTGGTACCAAGTACATGTCTGTATCTCCTACGGATCGCAAACTACAGCATATAGGTACGTTCACAGATTGAGGAGAGCAAGACATTTGTAACATTGATTCTTAACTCCATCAAATGGTGATACAGGCATGAAAATTGGTACACACACTATTTAAACCCCACCCCACTATTTAAGTACTGCTTGAGTGAGGGTGACCACACAACAAGGTCTGGTGGCAGGTTGGTGCATGGGATCTCAGTTGGAGTTTCTTGTCCAGGTCTGCCAGCAGCTTCCAGTCCCGTGCTCTACCCAGCTGCCCGGTGTCAGCCCTTATGGTGGCGAGGCTGGCTTGGCCCTCTCGGACAAATGATGTTCGCTGCCATGGGAGGAAAGGGCATTCACACTTGTTCTTTAATATTCCAGCACTGTTGCAAGGCACTTTAGCACGTAGTTGTGCCACCAGGTGTATCAGCCTTTGTGTGAGGCTGGTCTTGCACCCCACTAAGATGTGCTGGGCTTGGACATAGGGGTCAAGTGGGGTCTTCGTCATGCCACTGGCTTAGGTTTGCACAAGAGGGCAACACATCATAGGCAGCCCTGGTGGTAAAAGTTGCCCTGAATGCCTCCATATCCCACATACTGTATCTTTCGAGAAGATCTTCCTCTTCTCCACTCCTTCCAATGCCATCCACTGCCCTTGCTCTGCCTGCGCCACAGCTTGTGTGCACCTCCCTGCTTCCTCTTTCCGCCGTACCTCCTGGACCACCAGCTTGCGTCTCTCAGGCAGATTAGCCTTGCTCCAGGCCGGTGCACTGGGCCCAAGACCACTCCTCCATTCCTGAACTCCAGGTGTGTGCCACACATGTGTGGCACATAAGCATGAGTCCATCTTTAAGCAGTAGCAATAAAGATGCTATGTTTGTCCCTTCAGGATATGTCCCATCCAATAGGACAATTGAAAGCTGGTGTTTCAGCATACATAGTGGCAGCCTCATTTGGTGTCATTCCTGGTACCTTTTACAATTTAAGTTTTGTAAGAGCCCATATCTTCAGAATCTGGGCCCTCAAAAGCAAGGGTTGATGCAAGCCATTAGCCATTTTGGCAAACTTTTGGGGGTGCAATCCACATGTTTAGCAACGCTACTCATTCCAGGAATGTCTGATCTCTATATGCCATACCTCGTTGTAAAGGTGATTAATCATTGATTAAAACAATATACTGTAAGATGCAAACCAATTGTTATTTATTAAGGTGGAGAGAATAATTCCCAAAGGTAGGTTTCTGAACTTATATGGGCCACTTTACTATTACAGGACATTTAGATACAAATGACCATGACATTGACCTTTGACACATGAATAAATAATAAATCAACTCGGCACCCAAGAAAATGTATACTTTGATGTCAGAATCATCAAAATCGGCCCATTAGTCAGCATGTTCACCATATACTGTATTCATTTTTATCAGATGTAAAGGCCAAAAACATGTATTCAGCTACTCTTCTGAAACTGCTATCATACATTTTTTTTAATTCATGGATGTCATATGAATGTAATGATACCTCATATGTCTTATACCTTTTGATGGCAATGGATTGCCATTTTTAGGCCGGTGGCCCACGGCCTAATGTGGTCACAACCTGTTTTACTGAACAAACTCTAGCTGTGGTAGAGAAAGGATTATTTTACTTGATCTGTTATTGTTGAACACAATGCCATTATCTCATTAATATTTGCCTCGGCCTTAGATGTGAACAAAGTAGTTAGATGGTTGAATGTTGTACAGACAGATTAGGGGAAACCATAAGGCAGAAACACGAAATGAAATGCTATCGAGCATTTAGCGTTTATCTGGTCTATTGGGTAGCAAATATAGTGTTTGACAGTAGCAGGGAACTCTTCTGCACTTAGGTAACACAAATGTATAATTGTCTATGTCACATTGCTATAGAAATATTTACTAAAGAACTGGAGAACACTAGACTGAATCTTGATAAAGACATTGGTTGCACACGCCAATAGCCAAAGTATCAACTTTATTATGGACGCAGCATGAATGTTTCCCTGATGAATGCTTAGTCTCCGAAACATTGGATTTTAATAAAGTTGGTACTTTGGCTATCGGCGTGTGTGGCCATTTTCTTGTTTTATCAAGATTCAGTTTACAGTTCTCTCCTGTGGGCCTGCACCGCACAAAAAGGAGTTTGGAGTGCGTGAGCATTTCTGTGCACACTGAACAAACACTGGCAAAACTTGCTGTCTGATGTAATGACAGCAATGTAGTGGGCTGTTGAAATGTATTTCAAGGAGTTGCTTGGTGAACCTTCGGTTGAATTGATCAATTTAATTTCATGCGTCAAATCACTTTTGACATGCAATATATAATATAGGGATATTTCACTATTAAAATATAATTTTAATATTGCCTCAGTCTAATGTGAATTAAACAGATTATAAGTTGCATAATTCAGTGGAATTTCATTTAATGATTTAATTTATTTCTAATAATTGATTCAATTGAATACCAAATATCTTATTACTGAATCAAGAAACTTAAATATTCTCCGGGGTGTTCACAAAAGCCGCAGTGTATGATACATTTTAAAAGTGAAATATCCTTTCATTCATTTTGTTTTTTATTTGTTGTATGGATGCTGTAAAATGTCTTAAATGCTTTGTTTATTTATTAAGGTTCTGTAAAAATGTTCCTGTGTATGGAATAACATCAACGTTGATCTCAACCTTAAGTCTGAACCTAATCTCAACATTGATTCAAGAACTTTTTGCTATCTGGGTTATTTTTTAAGACTTTTTGTTTTATAGAACCTACATTGAAGAAATGTCGTCCTTTAAGAGGCTGTCTTATGTTTTAAAAAATTTTGTTTCATAGAAAAGATGTGGAGGGGGGAATTTTTCCATGAGAATGTTCAGCCTACTATCTGTTTTATGTTATGTTTTTATATACTGTGATTTAATAAACAGATTGACTGATTTTGGACATTATGTCAACCTAATTTGGGGTTTTGACCGCAATGCGCTTTCTTACTGCCACAAATATCGGATTATGATGTCTTGCCAGTGTTGGAATATGTCTGTCTGATTTTCAGTTGAACCAATTGTCTAACATCGGATGTTGACCTCAAACAATGTTGGTTTATGACGTCAATGAGATTGACTTTTTCAGCTAAAATATAACATGTATCCAATGTTGGAAGTCAAACCTATAATCAACGTTTACGTAACATCACAGATTGACATCAAATCAACGTTGGGTTATGATGTCAGTCCAATGTTAGATTATGACGTCAATCAAATTTTCATTCAACTAAAATACAACTAATATACAACGTTGGAAGTCTAACCAATAATCAACGTCTACATAACATCATAGAGTGACCTCAAACCAACGTTGGATTATGATGTCAATACAACGTTAGATTATGAGGTCAATCGAACTTTCATTTTCAACACAAATACAACTAAAATCCAACGTTGGAACTCTACCCAATAATCAACGTCGACATAACATCATAGATTGACGTCCAACCAACGTTGGATTATGATGTCAATACAATGTTGGATTATGATGTCAATACAATGTTAGATTATGACGTCAATCAAACTTTCATTTTCAACACAAATACAACTAAAATCCAACATTGGAAGTCTACCCAATAATCAACGTCTACATAACGTCATAGATTGACGTCAAACCAACGTTAGATTATGACGTCAATCAAACTTTCATTTTCAACTAATATACAACTAAAATCCAACGTTGGAAGTCTACCAAATAATCAACGTCTACATAACGTTATAGATTGACGTCAAACCAACGTTAGATTATGACGTCAATCAAACTTTCATTTCAACTAATATACAACTAAAATCCAACGTTGGAAGTCTACCCAATAATCAACGTCTACATAACGTTATAGATTGACGTCAAACCAACGTTGGATTATGATGTCAATACAACGTTAGATTATGACGTCAATCAAACTTTCATATTCAACCAAAACCCAACCGTCATCCAACGTTAGAGTACAACGTTATCCTAACGTTGTGTAGACGTCTTGTGCCAGCTGGGTGCATGTTATTCTTGATTCTTGTTATTCCTGCTTTGGTCCCTACTTATCGCTGCTTGCAGCTATATTTATTTAGCTTGGAATTGATCTAAAAAAAGGGGGAAAAAGACACTATGAGGAGCCATTATTGTGGTGTTGAAGGCGTAACTGTTTGGGAACTATTGAAACAAAGAGATATGAGTTGAAAGAACATGTCATGCTGGGCTCCTTTCACTGTTTTTTTTTACTAGCTTACATTATGCAGCTCATCTGGGAACAAAAAAATATGGATATACTGCAGAAGACACATGAGAGCGAATGAATAAATAAAGGGAGTATGATGTCAGTGTAATGGAACCGTGTGCTTAGCTTTCACTGTGAGTCACATTACTCCATGTATGTAGTTAATAACTGTTATGAAGAAGGAGAAAAAAGTGCGGTGGGGGCAGAGAGAGAGAGAGAGAGAGAGAGAGAGAGAGAGAGAGAGAGAGAGAGAGAGATAGACAGAGAGAGAGAGAGAGAGAGAGACAGAGAGAGAGAGAGAGAGAGAGAGAGAGGCAAGAGAGAGAGAGAGAGACAGAGACAGAGAGAGAGAGAGAGAGAGAGACAGAAGAGAGAGAGAGAGAGAGAGACAGAGAGCGAGAGAGAGACAGAGTGAGAGAGAGAGAGAGAGAGAGAGAGAGACAGAGTGAGAGAGAGAGAGACAGAGTGAGAGAGAGACAGAGACAGAGTGAGAGAGAGAGACAGAGAGAGAGAGAGGCAGAGAGAGAGAGAGGCAGAGAGAGAGAGGGGCAGAGAGAGAGAGGCAGAGAGAGAGAGAGGCAGAGAGAGAGAGGCAGAGAGAGAGAGGCAGAGAGAGAGAGAGAGGCAGAGAGAGAGACGCAGAGAGAGAGAGAGAGAGAGAGAGAGAGAGAGAGGCAGAGAAAGAGAGCTCTATAGCCATCGAGGCTCCATTTGCCAGAAAGCTTGGCCCTGTCGCGAATGAATGCGACAGCCTCCCGAGATGGCGAGATCACAACAACGACGCGCAAACTGATGATCCACCGCCACACTGGCAGGCGTGTAATTAAATATTGGCTCTTGGCATCGCACCAGCACATTAATGTGGTCTCTGTCGTCCCAGACCCCCCGCTCATTTCCTTCAGCCAACACACACACACATAACCATCCCTGGAACCAACCCCCCCCCCCACCCCCCCCACACACACACACACGCCCACCCACTCCCACTCCCAGTCCTCGGCGTGACACCGATCAGTGGAGAGGCTCCCCCTGTCCCGTTGCCAGCAACCGTACTCAAAGACATTATTAACCTCTTTTCCCGAAGATCAGAGGCTGAGGCGAGATGCCTCACGATGCATTAGAGATGGAGGGAGGGTGGGCTGAATTTAATAAACACAGAAGGGGTAAGTCATGACGGAAAGGCCTGAAGAATAAGGATGGGCTCATAAATTGCCAGCGATCATAATTCTGAAGTTGTCAGTGGGCGAGCGGAGGGTACTGGAGGCCACACTTGGGTAGGGAGGCTTATTAAATTTCACCCATAAAATCTCGTCTTTGTGTGTGGGGCTGTGGCAAAGCGCACGGCTCTCTTTGTTCGCATGCCAGTTTATGAGCATGTTACACAGATTAGGCTGAGCGCGGGCAACTGGCGGATACTGGGAGCCTCTTGCACCCTCCACCTTTACTTAATATGGCCCTCGGGTTAATATTGGCATACTGACGTTTTATTGATTTCAGCTGTTATACGATTCCAAACGTGCAAACATGACCCTCTTTAATTACTTCACTCACGCTGCAGCTTGCTATAGTAGTTAAATATTATTGTCTTCTTTTGTGTCCAGTGCATTTTGATTTAGATCATAAAGTTATGCAAAACAACCCACGGTATTTTAAATTAAAGTGCTTATATTTAAAATTATTTGAAACACTACTACTGCTACCAACTAGGCACCACTCTAAATTCTAGATTCTGACACTAGATTCTAGTTTGTGGCACTAGATGCTAGTCTGCGGCTCTAGAGTCCAGTTTCCAATGATAAATTCTAGTTCCTGACACAAGATTCTAGTTTGTGGCACCAGATTCTAGTATGCGGCACTAGATTCCAGTTTGCGGCACTAGAGCTAGTTTCCGATGCTAAATTCTAGTTTGGCACTAGATTCTAGTTTCCAATGCTAAATTCTAGTTCTAGTATGCAGCTGAAGCCCCCCCCCCCCCGCTCCCCAATGCGGGTAACGTGAGTGACTAATCTGAGGACTTTGACTTTGACCAATTGGTAATGAAAATCTAGGCCATAGTGTTTCTCTTCATCATCAAAGTTAACCATCCCTGATGTACAGTGGGTTAGAAGGCTTTACAATGGGAAACTGAAGGTGCAGGTTTTATTCTCTATATTGTTTTACCCTGTAAATGGCACAGCATAGGCCTAGAAAGTGTAGATTGGAACGGAAAGTGGCCTTATTATGTATCATTATTCTCAGGACATTAAGAAGGTGAGAATAATTCTACATAATCCCTTCGCAATCCATCCTGGACCAAAAGGCATGTTAGTAGAGGAAGCTTGACCAGGAAATCTTGCCCTGCATAGCAACAGTTACTAAACAATTTGGATTGGCATTCAACAGTGACTAAACGCTGCCCCAAAGGGTTAATTGTCTTGTGTTTGCTGAAAAAAAATGTTATTTATTTGCAATACTTTATTTTACTTGTAAATCTGCGATGCGACAATAAAACTGATTCTAATACGTTTGTCAGTGTCAGTGGTGCTGACACTGACAAACATAGTGGTGCTCATGACAATGCCAGCAAAACTAATATAACATAATAGTTATAGTGTACATGTTAGAGTCTAAATGACATGAAATTTTAAAATAGCAGAGAATTTATTGCACATTAACTTCATTTTAACGGATTAGACAAGAACCACAGGTCTGTGAGTTTGGTATTGCAAGAGTCCCCCCCCCCCCCCCCCCCCCCCCCGCACTCTACACCCTCCCCCCCCCCCCCCAAAAAAAAAAAAAAAAAAATGTCCGATCTACAAGCTATGCTTGACCTGTTTCTTTCCAAGCGAACGTCCACCAAAAGTACGAATGGATATGTGGGTTCACCTGAGACAAATGGAAAGGGCAGTGATAACAACAGTGAGTAGGGAAATGTCTCAGGATATAGGAGATAGATGGATCGCAAATGAACCGAAGAGGGAAATAACTTTTGTTGGAAAGCGGATGTAAACACTGTCTGGGAGGTTGTGGTGGTGGTGGAGCACCTGGCAAAATGAGAGAACGGCGATTATATTACAACAAACCGACTGAATGGCATCGGATAAAAGGAACACGATCCGAGACTATAAACCAATTAAGACGCGAGCTAGTCACATGTGTTATAGACACCCAACATCTGCTGATGCACGTATGGTATGATACCCCGCGACACGTGTAAGGCATCACAATCACTAATGGCGCCTCGTCGTGCGAGCCTGCATGCCGTGTCAGCGTTCATTCATTATCCCCCAGACACTTTACTTTATGTCTGCCTGACGTTACACAAAGTGCATACATGTACACACTGATGAGTAATTCAAGAACGCGTACACATATCGAGGCGCATAAGTCATGCGCATACCATATATATATCAGATGCCGACCTATACTGGCACGCATGATGAAACGCTATGATGAATGCCCATTGTCTGCCACGGAGATATCAATTTCCATGGTGACAGCGCAGTGGATTGCTGCTGAAGTAAGTTTCATTCCTTGTTTTATTACACGTTGACGTGACCTTCACTGAGTTCTCTTCTCTTCTCTTCTCTTCTCTTCTCTTCTCTTCTCTTCTCTTCTCTTCTCTTCTCTTCTCTTCTCTTCAGGGGCGGATCTAGGCATGGGCATTGGGGGGCAATGCCCCCTAAATGCCGGGCGATGAAGCCGCACCAATACCATTTTCTCTTGCACCTCCAACATGTCCAATTGCCATTCTCTTCTCTTCTCTTCTCTTCTCTTCTCTCTCTCTTCTCTTCTCTTCTCTTCTCTTCTCTTCTCTTCTCTTCTCTTCTCTTCTCTCCTCTCCTCTCCTCTCCTCTCCTCCTCTCCTCTCCTCTCCTCTCCTCTCCTCTCCTCTCCTCTCCATAATGCAGCATAGCCGTTGCATTCTGAACATGAACCGCACCACCATGTTGCATTAGGGATGCATCTACCGCAAGCACACATACTAATAGCGAGATAGCAGCGTGCATATGATAAGGGCTCAATTGACTCATGCGTGCCTCTAGAACAAACGCCGTGCAGAAAAGATAAAACGGAAGTGCTCCGAGTACACACATCAATAATAATTAGCTGCTAATGTCCGATCAAACAATATGTGATTAGATATGCAACACCAGTGGTGGAAATGTAAGTAACATTGTACATTTACTTAAAGGGAAATTCCACCCATTTTCATTTTTTTTTCTGAGAGTGTACAAATGCTACCATTTGAACGCTCTCATAAAAAAGAAGCGTCTAAAGAATTCCATTAACATGGTGAAAATACATCTTTATTATGTCACGTCAAGATGTTTCACCATGTTAGTGGTTTTCTTCAGACCTCCATTTCTTGGGAAAGCAGAATGGGGGAACTTTTTAATCATCTCCACCCAACACCTCGAAGGTACATCAAAGGCACAGCAAAATGTTGAAAATGAGTGGGCTTCCCCTTTAAGTACAGTACTTGAAAAGTAGAGACATTCTTCAAAAAGAGTATGTTTTGGTACATTACGGGAAGTACAATTTGATACTAATATTCAGTATCAAATTGGTATTAGTATGCCTATACTATATATATATTAACATGGTGATATATTATATATATATATATATATTAACATGTGAAATGTGAAATCTTGATGATGTCCATCAGATGTATTTCACCATGTTAATGATTTTTTCAGACCTCCATCTTAGGAAACACAGAATTGGGGGGAAACTTTTTTTTTTATCATGTCCACACAACATCTCTAAGGTATATTAATGACATATTAAATTGTTAAAATGGGGTTTAAGTCTTTTTTTTTTAAACAAGCCAACAATGCGGACTCCTCTCCAGTAACTACTTTTCAAGGTGTATAACACTCAAAGAGAGATAGCCTAAAGGCTGCTGAAAGTGAATATGTGGACTTGAGGTGAGACAAAGAAATGGTGAGACGGTGGAGTATTCCTTTGGTAGCGGCAGTGGATCAGAGTGCCCTTTTAAGAGACTTAAACTCCTGACCGCAGAGATAGACTGTATAATGTCACAAACCGCCGTCTTATAGAATGAATCAATGGGGCTATCTGCCTGCTCTGCGGCGGGCGCTGCAGCCTGGCTCCCCAATGTTGACATTTGGCTGTAAGTATATTGATCCAGCGCGGGGCGAGGCGGGCACGTCCTACACACAGCGACCAAAAGAGAGAGAGAGTTCATGGAGGAGGATGGGAGTCCAGAACAAACAGCCCATCTTTGTTTTGTTGTTGCCGTCAACTTATTGGGAGGTGCTGCCTTTCAATGCTGCCATCGAGAGCGCCGAGAAGTTTTAGCGCTAAGGCATGCAATCACTTTGATTCCATGTCCACACTGAAATATCCACGGCTGAGCTTATACCAGATGAGGGATATAATGAAAAGGTCTCTTTCAAGCCAATTGCACCATTGCAACAACAACAGCAAAAATGTTTTTTTAGATTACAGCAGTCTGGACGTCTGGCCAGATTGAGAATAATGGTTGTGGGTAATGTTTTATGACAGGCGTTTTCAACCTTTTTCATGCCACGGCCCACTATTTATTCATAATTTGAGCCACAGACCACCTAAAGATTTCTTTTGGTTTTGTCCACATTTCCAGGCTCGAGTTTCTCAAAAAACAGGCACACATACAGATTAAAATGACCATTAATGTTCTACATTCTCTAGTTCTCTAGACTTGGGCTAATTCAGATGGTGAATATTTTAACTCTTGGGTGTAAAAATGGAACCAAATGGACACACAAGGGTCCATTTGGTTTCATGTTTACACTCTCAAAGAGTTACATCTGGTTAACCAACTTTCCTTCATTTAGCCTAGCGACCACCTGGAATCCTGTCACGGCCCACTGGTGGTCCCGTACTACCTGTTGAAAATGCCCCCCCCCCCCCCCCCCCCCCCCCGGCCATAAAACGATAAATCGATACAACTTCGACTTGACTGTCTGACAAGTCGACTTGAAAAAATCTCAAGTCGTTAATGCCCTAGTGTGTGTATGTAATAATGCTACAGCCAGGGAGCCACTAGGGCTGTGTTCTAGAGCCGCTCCTGAGCCGCAGGTTGCTGACCCCTGGTCTATCACATGTTATGCTTAGCTGTGATTTGGCCATAGCAGTTTGGAGAGGGGCTGACCGAAAGGCATTGGTGTGGATTGACTTCTGCAGTAACCTCAATATCGTCGCTGTTTGGCAGGAACCTATCCCCATATTCTAACATTGTTTTTTTTTAAGTTACTGTTTACTGTTACTGATTACTGGCATTAAAAATAATATCCTGTTACGTTACAAGATTCGGCCAACCTTATGAGAAAGGTAACTTATTACCAAATTATTTATTTGTTATTTTGCATTACCAACATTTAAAACCCAACCCTTGAGAAAAAATAAGCTAAAAAACTGCATGTTGTGGAGCCGCTGCTTGCTGCTTCAGATATTTGCACGGATGTTGATCTCCTCCTTAGCCCAATAAATCCAAAAATGGTGTGAATACTTCCACAGCCTTACTAAATCATAGACTATCCGCCTGCTCTCAATCTCATGCCACTCTGCACTCTTGTTGGTGACAAAATGTGGTAAACACCAGCTGTGGTGTCACTCCAGAAGTGTTGACCTATCCAATCTAGTGCATTACAATCATTTTGCAATCATAGTCAGACTGTACAGTAGCATAATGGGTCACTGACTTTTGGATAACATCTGTGGCCACAACGGTGGTCTCATTCATTCGGGAAAGTGTTTTTTTTTGTCCAACAAAAAAATACAGGGTCTTAAAGGTAATAAAGAGTTTAAAAACACAATCCAACTCCACCTCATCTCCATTCTTTTGGCTCATTATTAATCAGTAGACTGGGAAAAGGCAAAAAAATATAGCACTATATACAAATCTATTTTGATTTTTGGCTAAAAGTTGCCTCTATTACCTTTAAGTGAACCTAGTAAGGACATTGCTTTTGGGAAAGGTATAGGTAACAGCATAGGCGTGCATAGGTAGACGTCAAGGGGGGTTTGAGCACCCCCTAGTGGCCCTCTCTGGACCAACATGCCCTTTTTAAAAGAGCAAAAAGATGCTGAAATGCTGTTTTCTATGCGTTTTTAACCCCCTAAAACTCAATTTTCCGCCGCCCGGCATTGCCGGGCGGCTAGAGTGCCCTCCTGGTTACATTTGAGCACCTGCCCTTGAAACTCTCTGTGCACGCCACTGGGTATAGGTAACAGAATACTCTTACAAATTACAAACTACCTCATTAGGTTACTCCATTATTACCCTAAAAGGTGTTGTGGTTACACGGTTACTTTACCACTAACAGTACGTTTTAAAAGCGGGCGATGGACAAACGGCATCGGCTGGCATCCATTATTTGTCTATGAGAGCCACCAATTCAGGCGATAGCAGCAGAACGGGTGACGTCGGCCAATGTGGGCGGGCGACGTCGGGCGAAAAGATAAGAATTGCTGAGCTTTCGCCGGCCGATGTCGCTGAAGTCGGCCGATGCCGTTTGTCCATCGCCCGCTGTTAAAACGTACGTAAAACGATAGCTGTTGATCACACAAATGCCTCAAAAGTAGCAAAACCGCAAGATCAAAACGCAGTCATTTCTGCTGTTTTTGCTCCAATAATCCAATTGTTTTCATCCTGAAAAGTAACACTTTTAAGACATACCAGGTTTCCACCCGACCCGAGATATATCATGTAGATATTCCTTCATCCCCATTCCATCAATATTTCACTGTTCTCGGCTGCCAATCTGTGGAGCGATGTTGCATAATTGTTTCTTCTCTCCAACTGGCACAGGGAGAACCATTTTCACAATTGTACAAACTTGCAGCCGAATTGACTTTTGCTTTGGTGAATATGTATAGGAGTGAGTGCAAGGGGCCTTGAATAATGTATAGGAATCAGATATGTTCCACTGCGAGGAAAAAGGAGAAGAAGAAGAAGTAGAAGCTCAACTACCAAGCTCATTGTTATGCACCATGACAGCCTTTGATGTGAAAAGCGAGGGGTCTCTCAAATGTAGGGAAAAGGCATACAGAATGTGTGTTATCGGTTTAGTAGAGTCACCCAGGAATGCATACATTTAGTAGAGGTACCAATATGGAGTGAGAGGGAGAGAAGAAAATAAACTCCCAAGATGAATGTATAATGAGGTCATACCTTTTGCTGGGAGCAGGGGCGGATCTAGGCATGGGCATGGGGGGGGGGGGGTAATGCCCCCCTAAATGCCCAGACTGCCCCACCAAACACGATGGCATGCACAACAACCCAAGATATTTTAAATTAAAGTGTCTTTATTTAAAATAATTTGAAACACTACTAACTGCTACTAACTAAACCAACCACTAAACCAACAGCATTTCATCATTGAAAACAGAAAACTCTCGGGGCACGGTGGAACAGTGGTTAGTGCTGTCGCGTCACAGCTAGAAAGTCCTTGGTTCGATTCCCGCTAGGGACACTGCTGTGGGTGCTGGTGGCGTGTCACTTCCTCCACGTCATCAGTACCCATACCCGAGGCAGGGTCTGAGTCAGACCTTTAACTTTATGCATGCTGCATGCCTGTTGCAACAACTGATGTTTTTATTGATGCTTAGTTGCCTAATAAAAGTCATGTAACTGGAAATGGTATGGGTGCGACTGGAAATGGTATGGGTGCGACTGGAAATGGTATGAGTGCGACTTCATCGCCCGTGTCGCTTCGCACAATGGGTGATGAAGACGCACCGATACCATTTTCTCCTGCCCCCCAATTGAGAAATGTTACATCCGCACCTGCCTGGGAGTAAAAAAATGAATGGGGAAGTACCGATGCATAAATGTCTGTGTGGGGGTAGGAGGACCACTCCGGTGTGAGCTAGGAGGAGAAGTGGTATATAAGGACAAGGCATGGCTGTATTTTAGAATTTCAAACGGAATACGATGAATAAATAAATAACGTTTGTCTGTTTGAGGCCCCAGCAAAATGTAGTGGGGGCAATTTCAAGTAGTACTGTATGAAATATTAAACAGTGCTAGGTGGTCAACCGTGGTCACTGACTGTTAATTTCCAGCAGAACCTTCAGGGTGGCCGAGGGGCCATGCGCCACTCTGGAGTCACCCGCTGAGGACCCCCTCCCATCCCCCCAACTCCTCCATTCCAGCAATGCACAGTTCTGGAGAGCAGATATACATGCCACAGATCAACACATGTTTGCGTGGAGGTCTGCAGTAGTCCGCATGCACGGGGGTCCGTGGTTAGCAGGAAGAGTGCCAGAGAAATGGTCATAGATACATCCCAATGTATGAATGAATGGACCATTGTAAAGCGTAGGGCTTCACAATTTTGCCTAAAAATAAAACCTCGATTTTTGTCCTCTGAAACCTCAATTTCGATTCCACACATTGCATTTTTATTTCATTTAACGGAACACTTTTTCTCTCTACCCGACAGTACGGTAGGCCATGAGCCAGTGTGACAGTTCTACCATAAAAGTGCTAGTAAATGGGAAATCTCTACAGCTTGGTAGAACTACAGGCGGCCAACATATACCAACATAGTCAATGCAAGATGTATGCTTATCAATAACAGATAAACATCGACTACTGCCCATATCGGTAAATGTGACTTTCATTTGCCACTTTTATTTCAGTGGTTATTATTACGCAGGTAATAACCACTGATAACCAATAATTTCCACCACTGGACAAAAACATGTCTCTCTCTAAAAATTTGCAGAGCGCAGGCAGGCATATTTGCTCATGTCCATCCCATTATGTGACGTATGAGAGCGGAAATGACTGATGAGTCACGAATCAGGCTCCTCTCAAAACATGGTAATCCACGTGCGAACGGCTTTTAAATGTCAGATTTTTTTTTTTTACTTTTTGGACCGGTGCCCTCAATCGAACCTGCGCCATTAAGGAAAACGCTCATGCACCGATCAGTCACCAGACTATATCCAATTATGAAGACTAAAAGAGAAAGAGACATTAGTCACTGTCAGGAGGTGAAGAGGAAGGCGGGAGGAGAGAGACTGGTATACTGTACTGTACCGGCGCCAACAGAAAAACATCGCTGGGAAAATAATATGCTAATTGAGATATGAATAGAGATCAGACCTGCTTCCCTGAGATGAATACATTTACCCGCAACCTCTCATCTGTATGCAAATGAGGAACAATGGGCTACCGCTTTGCTTCAGAGTATTTAACGCTTCAGCTTCATGACGGGGGAAAAAATGTGTTGCGGTCAGCGTTTTGAAACGAAACCAACCTTAAGAGGGGGCGGGATCAAAGGTGAATACACCCTGTCTGCCGGGTTGATTGGAAACCATGTACTGTATGTCCAGGACAGTTAAACTGAAAGATGGTTTGTCATGTTTTGACATGATCAGAGTTTAGTCGAAATTTAGTCACTGACCAATGCCAGTCCAAGTAGTTTAGCAACTGTTGCTATCCAGTTCAAGCTTTCATGGTCAAGCTAGAGTACTATAATTAGGAAGAGTGCGCCTCGCACTTTGCGCCTGCACTGGAGTCCTGCTGTCAATGCAAGTGGATGAGCGAGAGTGGTTTGTTAGGAACGATGTTAGTTATGTTAGTTCCACACATGCGCTTTTCCAGCCAATAGCCGTCGTCGCGTGTGCTCTTAAGCCAATAGGTCTCTCTGTTCAGCCATAGCATGCGAGTCAACAGGATTCTCGCTACTCTCCCTATTGGACAAGGACAGATTGGGGGAGGGGGCTTAGTGAAGGGCTAATTACCTGGACTGGAGCATGTACTGTATAGGAAGACAGTGGCTCTGGATTCAATTCCTCAGCTCCTCAGCATGACCAATTGACCATGGTGTTGTCCATGAGCAAGTCACTGCCTTCAGTGGATGACTGCATGGTCTCTGCCAAGGGCCCTGACTGGGTGAATATAACAAGACAAACGGGCACATTGTAAAGTAAATTGGATAAAGCTGCTGCAACATAAATGGCGTATCATTTATACAACTCCACTGCAAATGAGTTTTGCGCGAGAAGGATGATCAGTTAATTTGTCTTCGGTACAACAAGGGGCTGTTTGTGCTATAGCTTTACTTTAGCAGGCACACAAATCCCACTAAATTAATTTCATCAGGTACAGTTAATTATTTTGGCAACTCAGAGGGGATGTTGGAGGCAAGAACATAAAATGTCTTTAATAAAGACCCGAGGGTTTCAGTGAAAAGGGCAGGGAGACTCGCACACTACTGTATATTCCCCCTTTCTGTCAAAGGGACCTTGGTTTCCAAGGTGCTACAGTATGTATAGTAAGTAGTAGTGATTTGTACATCCCTTGACAGGGGAAGAGCTGTGCTTTGTGTCAGAAAAAACAGTGTCTCATTCAGGCGCCAGGCAGGCAGGCAACGCCGCTTACTGCTTAACTCACCGACGCATGTCATTAGAAGTAATTTGTGTGGGGAACAAAGTAACATAAAAATAAAAAAAGACCTCATCAATTATTAATAATAAAAAAAGTATATCAACGTACAGTATATACTCTAAACAATCCTCCTGCCTGGAGCGGAACAAGAAAGTTCTCATCAATTATTAATGCAAAGAAAGTATACAAACATACACACCCTATACGAGCGCTGCGTTGCCGGTGATGTTGTCAACAAAGAGCTGCGTTAGATCCACTGTGGAGAACTGCAGGGAGAGAGAGAGAGAGAGACAGGGGCGGATGTAACATGTCCCATTTGGGCGGGGGCAAGATAACATGTTGGAGGGGCAAGAGAAAATGGTATGGGGGCGGCTTCATGATGAAGCCGCACCCATACCATTTTCAGTTACAGGACTTTTATTAGGCAATTCAGTATCAATAATGAGATCAGTTGTTGTTGAAGTTGCAACAGACATGCAGCATGCAGAAAGCTAAAGGTCTGACTCAGAGAGTTTTCTGTTTTCAATGATGGAATGCTGTTGGTTTAGTGGTGACACAACTGTAGTTAGCTAGTAGCAGTAGTAGTGTTTCGAATCATTTTAATTATAACCACTTTAATGTGAAATATCTAGGTTGTTTTGCATGCCATCATGTTTGGGGGGGCAGACTGGGCATGCCCATGCCTATATCCACCCCTGAAGAGAGAGAGAGAGAGGGGGGTGGGGGGTAGTTTCTGTTTACACAAAATAAGAACAATTTCCCTTGTGGGATCAATACCATATCTGTCTGTCTTCCTGCCTATCTATCTACTCGCGCCCCGCCAATGGTATGCAGTCTCCCCAGTGGCTCTGCACGTAACCAGTGGTGCAGTGATCTTTCAAATTTGTGAAAAAATGTTAGTTTCAGAGCCTAAAAAATCAAATTAAAGGGAAGCTCTGCAGTCAGCACACTAAAAAAATCTGTGCACAATCGATATATTTATTTGCAAGGGCATTTTTTGGCCCAAACGGTCGATCGTCAGCTACTAGTATAGATCACAAGGGAAGTAGAGGTAGACCGCAATATGCTCCCCAAAGAAAAAAATAAATCCACAAAACTACCACTTGAATTAAGGTGAGTTGATTGATTTACTTTGAAAATAACCAATTTCTCCATCAGAAGCGAAGAAGTTCTAAAGTAGGCTCACCCAAATACAATTTCAAAGGATCTTTATTCGCATGAGAAAACAAATGTTTACATTGCCAATGACTGGTAATGCAAACGTTTGGTACAGAAGACACCATGGTACAGTGTAGAAATGTATTTGTTTTACTATTTTCAAACAGTGTCATTTATTTGCCTTTTCAGGACAAATGGCAACATTTTTTCTTGAGATTACACAGAAAAAGAAAGACAAAATAAAGTCTAACATCAGTTTAGATGTAGCATGTAACATGGGCAGGGCGAGATAGTAGAGACATCATCCTTAGGGTGGTTGTATTACATTTTCTAATCTTATGTCACAACAGTTCACAAAACTTACCGCTGTGTTTTGTGTATTTCTCACAATAGGTATGGGACTTTTTCATCAGTGGTCATAATTTCAAACTCACGTTGAAGTGTGTGTAATTTTGTGAAGTACTGTATGTGTCTCTGTCCGTGATGTCTTGGTGTAAGGGCAGGTGGTTAGAAAGTGTACAATTGAAATCACTGCAGGCCCCAGACACGCAGCATGCATAAAGCTAAAGGTCTGACTCAGAGAGTTTTCTGTTTTCAATGATGAAATGCTGTTGGTTTAGTGGTGCCACAACTGTAGTTAGTAGTAGCAGTGTCTTAATTCATTTTACATACAGTATACAGTACTGTAAGCACTTTCATTTGAAATAGTCTTCGAAATGTGGGTTGTATGCATGCCATCATTTTTGGTGAGGCATGCCTAGATCTGACCTTGAATCACTGTATTATCCAGGGGCGGATGCAAAATGTAGAAAAAAAGAGAAGGGGCTTGCAACTCACTTTAAAGCGCCCATGTCGCACCCATACCATTTTCAGTTACAGGACTTTTATTACGCAATTAAGCATCAATAATAACAACAGTTGTTGTTGAAGTTGCAACAGACACGCAGCATGCGTAAAGCTAAAGGTCTGACTCAGAGAGTTTTCTGTTTTCCATGATGAAATGCTGTTGGTTTAGTGGTGGCAGAGCTGTAGTTAAAATCATTTTAAATGTAAGCACTTTAATTTGAAATATCTTGGGTTGTTTCGCATGACATCGTGTTTGGGGGGGCAGACTGGGTATTTAGGGGGGCATTGCCCCCCCATGCCCATACCTAGATCCGACCCTGGTATTATCAATACAGTGATTTGAAGTGTTGCATACAAAAACAAACCTCAGCATAGCATGGTGAGGCAAAAAACCTGAAGACCCCCCCCCCCCCCCCCCCCCCCCCACGATTTCACATTCCAAGCACGTTTGTGTTATGTAACGCCAGCACCGCTGTACGCTATTCAAAAGCCCTCTTTTTGGAGGGTAGATCTTGTTGAGCTGGTCGTTTTAAAAATAGTTCTCTCTAGCCAAAAGAGTGCAGCTGTGTGCGGGTACCCCTGCTTCAGGGCTTGTTGTTTTAATTTGCCTCTAACAATGTCACCAAGGTTTCAGCACAACCATGTAGATTGGATATTTATAGCTACGTTTTACATAATGAGCTTTCTGCCAGACAGCAACAATGCACTCTATAATGTCTTTTTTCCCCCCTTCTGAGTGTCATTTGTATACACAAAAAACCTAAAAATAAAATATAGTAAATGAAACCATATTCCTTTCACTTCCTATAGGCACTATATTCAGAATGTATGTATTTATGCTAAACTAAATGAAAGGTAAACACATGGAGCAAATAGTTTTTTCACCTGCACCAGCGCCATTATACTGTACTTGCTTGACTATTTTTGTGTCTTTTTTGCATAAGCCTTTAATTAACCGCGGCTATACAGTGTCGGGACAGCCTTGGTCGTTCTGTCGGGTTTTGTGGCAATTAAAGCCACATTCATTTCAATCTCATCACATTGTCCTTGAGAACGAACTGTGCACACGACCAATTACCATTGAAGATGTTATGGTATTGACCATATTGTGGGTGACCACAGGGCTCATCAGGTTTTCCCTCAAATCGACTCAATTTAACTGTAACTTCAGAAGGATCGTTTCCGCGTGGAATTGACTGAGTCATAAAAAACGAGACAGTTTCACCAGGCAGTCTATTACTTATAAGTACTGTATTAAGTACAAATGTAATTATTATTATACTTTACTGGATGATTTCCAATGTTCGATAATGAAAGATTTTCTTGGTATTGCCGTAGATTTATGCTTATCAAATAGCGTTATGACCGCTGTCATTGCAAGATCTATGGCAATCTTTGATTAATATCACTATTGTTTGATACAATCCTGATGCTAGCGGCTGCGAGCAGCGCTATCCTCCTTTTGCCAGCTGAGCGACCCGAATAAGAGACAGACCGGCCCGTGCGCAGATCTAAAATGTCCGACTGGAAACATAGACTGAAATGTGACATGTTAGGACATGTTATGATGATGTCCGATGATAGGAGTGTCTCTCACTTCACACAGGTGTGATTTATACACAATTTGAAGCCACACTGTTTACAGCAGATGCAGACTAACACTAACTGACTGGAAACTACAAAATGTATGTATACACCAAGATTCCTTCACCTGAAAAATGTGGGTCCCAGAATATGGGCGCTATATGGTTTAAAGATCTCAACGGGCCTGAAAATTAAGGCCCGGCCCTACCCGGCCCTAACAGTTCAGGCCCTAGGCCCTACCCGGCCCTACTAAATGGAATACATTTTAGGCCCTACCCGGCCCTAAACTGTCGGGTTTGGGCAAAATTTGAGAATTCACCACAGATTAAAATCAGCAATCAGCACCATCTTCATAATGGGTAAATACAGAATTTTTTTTATTCTTACTATATTAAAATTAAAATAATTCAATATATATTATGTTTTCATGCGGCCCTAGGCCCTACCCGGCCCTATTGATTAGGATAGATTTTCGGCCCTACCCGGCCCTAAATGTCAGGTCGGGCCTGTTCGGTTTCGGTCCTGGTCGTGTTCGGGCAGAGTTTGAGAACTCTAATGGTTATTCTCACGAAGCAAGATTTCAACGTGCAAATTTTCAAAATGCTTTTTTTGAAAAAATTCTTTTTGAACCATTATTAACAAGATCTTAACTATATTAAAACAATATTTTGCAAATATTTAATGACAATTTATTACCTTTTTTAGCATATTTTCAAAAATTTGTCCAGAAAAATTCTCATTACCGCAACAGTTTAAAAATGGCCATAACTTTAGGAAAGATGATCATTTTGATTTTTTTTAAATGGATTATTAACAGTTATGCACAGTTAACTTAAACTGTAAAATAATATATATATTTACATTTTCTTTTTTATCAGAATTTGACACATTTATCTCATTACCGCAACAACTTTGATAATTTACAACCCAATCTTTGAGATATTTCCTTGAAATCTGAGTTGTTTTCAAAATGATATGGCAATCCTGAAAGAACATATTACATAGATTCTAGACATGTATTTAGCAACAGATCTACATTTTGCATGTGCTGAAAAATGTTAAATAAACACCTGGTTGCGGTAATGATATGTGTGTTTCGGAAATGAGGTTGATGATTGCGGTAATGATAATTACCATATAGTAGTATAGTATAGTGTAGTTAGTATAGTAGTTAAAACATAAAATGTGAATTTTGATTTGGCAATGTATTTATTATGAATAATAATAACATGCTAACAATGATTCAAACTGCTCACAACTCAGAACATGCACACTATTTAAACTAATAGGCTGTTAGAAAAGAACACACAACCTTAAACATTAAGTTCAAAAGAGAAGTGGCACTCTGTTTCATTGGTATTGAAAATAGCAGATATATCAGCACTTAACATTTTACAACCTCAGAATGACAAAAGACAGTAGCAATGGCTGTGACAGAAGCAAAGCAGTGGGTGTGAACTGTGGGAAAGTTTGGAGAATCCATAGAGAAGGACTTTCTAGCTAAGCTGATTGAGATTGAAGATCTTGTTTCACAAACTACTATTATTTGGAATCACTGTAACAAATCCCTGAAGAAGGCAGGCCTTTTTTCAAGTTATTTGAAAGATGATTGGCAGCTCCTGCCCGTTGTTGCTGCGGATTGGTCAGAACTATATCCAGTCCATGTCTTTGCAGATTGTGAACTGGTGGAGTCAGGCTACATTTGGAGCAACAAAGTGTTTCTGGAAAACCATCCAACACCTCAGGAAGGGAAAGCAGTGAAACAAAGCTGTGTACAGCTGTGGACATTGTCAACTTAGAATAAGGAAGTCATTGAGTAATGGAAGGAACACTTCAGGAACTCCTAAAATACTGAAGGCTTGGATGTTGAGGGCCGGTCTTGGTTTCTTAAAGAGTAGCACTACTATTCCAGTCTGCCCAAAGCAAGAGCTGTGTCAGAGTGTTGGGCAGTAAGTCGTTTTTGTTTCGTGTGGGGGTTGGCCACTGCCTTAACTTTTCAACTATCCGGCTTATAATATTCATGGATGGACAGGATCTTGAGACAGTCATGGACAAGAGGGTATACAGTTTGGGGAGCTATGGGTTGTTTTACTGCTTTTTTCAAATGATGTGGTCCTGATGGCACCATCAGCCCTACACCTTAAGCTCTTACTGGAGTGACTTGCAATTGAGTGTGTGCCCACTGGGGTGAGGATCAGCATCTCCAAATCTGAGGCCATGGTTCTCAGCAGATGTAAAGTATCCCAGGGTCTTATTTACAAGGGGAGGACGGAGTATAGATCAGCCAATCAGAGTAGCAAGAGCTGTATTGCTCACGTTGTTGTTTAATAAAGAGAGAGCAGAGTAAGTGCAAGTCCAGTTGTGGGGGATTATATCTCCACACTGGCTTAGGAACAAGCTTTAAATGTTGCTCTGGAAAGGGAAGTATGGACTCTGAAGATGGATGGAAGGTGGTTTCCTGATTAGCCAATCTAAACCTACAGCTTCAGGGATTTGTTTATGCTATAAGTCCCTACTTGGCCACAATGTTCGTTCAGTTTGTCAATAATGTTTTTACTAACGCCTACTAACACTATCATACCAATGAAGCTACAGTGTAAGATGGAGTGTATCAGATCTGCTCAGCTAGGGCCAATTATTTGGGAGCACCTGCTCAGTAGGACTTGAATAACACTGCTCTGTATTGCATTTTAAATTAAATACATACTACCAACCAACCAGAAAGCAACTGTCTACAACTATCTCATGCTAGCCCAATGGTTGTGGCAGTGTAAATACAACACATTCTCTAACGTTTACCACCGACAGTCACCTGTGATTGGAAAATCATGAGTTAACAGTAACAAATATTAGAGTGGGGCCCATAGGCTCCACCCAATTATTCTGTTTGTGTCCCTTGTATGCCCATAGATGGAGTTCTTTGTGAGGAATGCCCAAACATGGAACCTATAGATGTCAGAAGAGTTCAAGTGATAGAGTAGTGATCAGGTCCAGAGCCTGGGCAAAGGCCTTTTGTGGCGTTTCTGAACAACCGTGGGTCAGACCGTCACCTAACACTGTACCCTTTGTGGTGGGGTGGAATACATGTGTCAAATTTGGATCATGGGGTGAACGGTTCCTGAGTTATGTTCATGGTGTATGTGTATATACAGCTGTACAGAGACTTGGTGCATTTATATTTAAAATACACTATGATCTCCTTGCAAAAGCCACTGAGAGTCCAACAGAAAAGTATTATGTTACATCTCATTATGGCATGCATTTTGCTAAGATGTCTTTAAGAAGAATGTTTGGTGCTTCCTTTGCCATATTATAAATTGATTATATTAGTGCATTGTAGTGGTTTATAATGTATTATAGGCCATTGTCTTCACTAAACAAGTCAGCAGATGGATCTCCGAATTTTGACAGCCTAGTCTTTGCTCTAAAACTTTCTTTTTAAGAAAAAGGGAATGCATAAAATATCTAGAATTAATTAATAATACTAGAATTATTTTTGATCATTATTACATATATTTATGATTAAAAATATAGTCTGACCTTATTAAATTCTCATTACTAAAACAGCCATTCTCTCTACCGCAACTACTTAAAATCATTGCGGAGTATGAGAATGGGTGTTGCGGAGGATGAGCAACTTCAGCATTTTTTGCTCATAATAGAGAAGCCATGATGGCTGAGGCATTTTTTATTCAATGTACAGCACTAGACATTAATAAAGTATATTGTCACCAAAAGAAATCTTTCTAACTATTATCTAAATGTGGAAAAGTGCCTGTTTCGGTAATGATAATCAACAATGCGTTTTCAGACTTTTTTAACAGAGATTTTAACTTTGCACTTGATAAATGTAAAGTGATCTGCTAAACTTTTAGCCATGTTGAATATACTGTCAGATGTATTAAATTGCTCAAAATCAAAATTTATTTGCAATTCTTTGTTTGAGTTTAAACAGCCCTTCAAAAACATTGCGGAGGATGAGAAATTTGCATGTGGACATGATGTTTTTTCCCAATTTATATATTTAATTGAAATATGTTTTTTTCAAATTATTTCATTTTATGATTTTAAAAAACATAATGAATAATTTGAAATTATTTTGAGCAAAATCCATAAAGGTTATCCAATAAAAAATCCAATCTAAACACCACTAAAATGACTGCGGACGCATTGCGGTAATGAGAAATTTCAGCTAAAAACGCATAAAAAAACAATAATAATGAATTTTCAGATAAATATAAACCTCTGAACAAGAAAGAGAAAAAAAATATCTTTAAAATGGTAATTTCATTGTATTATAAAGTTGTGTTTTTGATGCTGACATGCAATTTCATGTTTCGTGAGAATGACCCTAATATGGTTTGTGCTGATAAACCTAAGTGACATTTGGAGAATATAAATCGCAGGGGTTCTCGCCAGACATCTGCAAGGTTTCACATTTAATTCACAGGCCTTTAATATCGGCGTCTTGTCAACACAGAGTCACAGATTGCTCCACAACATCAGTGGGAATAGCCCTAATTGCATTCTAAGACATAACCATCGCAGAGGCAGGGGCGGATGTAACATTTCCCAATTTGGGGGGGCAGGAGAAAATGGTATGGGGCCGGCTTCATCGCCCTTGGTTCGCACCCATACCATTTTCGGTTGCAGGACTTTTATTAGGCAATTAAGCATCAATAATCACATCAGTTGTGTGAGAGTTTTCTGTTTTAAATGATGAAATGCTGTTGGTTTAGTGGTGCCACAGCTGTAGTTAGTTAGTAGGAGTAGTAGTGTTTCAAATCATTTTAAATATAAGCACTTTGAAATTTGAAATATCTTGGGTTGTTTTGCATGCCATCTTGTTTGGTGGGGCAAACTGGGGATTGCGGGGGCATTGCCCCCCCCCATGCCCATGCCTAGATCCGCCCCTGCGCAGAGGGGAGAAAAAGGTGGAAGCTAATGCAATTCACCCTACAAGTGTTTGCAAAGCCTGTGTGATGAAAAACATCTGACAAGTAGATACCCAATCTAATTATCAACCTAATCGCAGAATAAACACATCAATATCCAAAGACTTAGGCCAATAACTCTTTGGTCCTAATCAGTATGAGGGAGCAAAGAGTGATGAATTACTTTTGAAGAAAATTATTCATTTAAAGGGTTCTGTCTCATCTGCACCCATGATGGTCAAGATCTCTAACCTACGCTGTTTTCAGATACATATTTTAGCATGAGCAACACTCTACCTGGATGTCACCTTGAATGAGATTAAAAACAAAGTACTTATGTTATTAAAGTTTGTTTGCTCGGTCGGGAATTCTCCAACACTGCTACCGATTTTCATGATTTTTATTTGTCAACCAAGCAAAAGTAAAATCTACAATTCCAAGTATGCCGGGGGGTTATTCTTTCCATCGATCTTCAAGTTAGGTGGCAGTATTGTGGATGATTTCCAGAAAATGGCCGCAAAACTACTACAGAGTAGGGGTGGGACGATTCAATACAATAGTGATACAATAGTGATACTGAATCGTTCTGAATCGATTTATATTGCAATTCTTAGTTATGTTGCAATTTGATTTGATATATCGATATATCACATTTTTTCCCACAAATGACTGTGCTTTTATTATACTAGAACAAGGGCCTTAAAGGCACAGACACAAGTACCCATAGGGACATGGGGGAAAAAAGTATATGATTATATATGTTTGTGATTTTTTGCTGTTGAGATTAATCGTTCAACGAATGCATATAGCTAGCACCCCGACTAAAAGGGAGCAGGGTAGGCCGGCAAAATGGCACCTAAGCAGTTAAACAACTGTTTTCTAATTTATAGAATTCATTTTGAGTTTTCTTTCATCTGTCCATATAATGTGTTGTTTTAAATGAGTGAATAATTAAAAAAGCAAATTCCGAGACTGAGCCAGGAGGGGTTGAGGAGGGCGCATGGCTGCCGTGTGGAGACCAACAGCTGCTAAAGAGCGAGCGCAACGCTCCTGAGAGGAGAGAGTGAAAAAATAAAGCTCCGGTCTGCTGCTTGCCCCCCGACATACGCCCTCAGCATCTGTGAGTGAACGCTGGGAGGTGTGTTCAACAAAATGTAATCCTGGGACCAAGCACACAACACACACACACACACACACACACACACACACACACACACACACACACACACACACACACACACACACACACACACACACACACACACACACACACACCACAAGGGGCGGATCTAGGCATGGGCATGGGGGGGGGGGGTGCCCCCCTAAATGCCCAGACTGCCCCACCAAACATGATGGCATGATGCAAAACAACACAAGATATTCAGTGCTTATAATTAAGTATTTGAAACATTTACCACTGCCACTAACTAACTATAATTGTCTCACCATTAAACCAAGAGCATTTCATCATTGAATACAGAAAACTGTCTGAGTCAGACCTTTAGCTTTATGCATGCTGCGTGCCTGTTGCAACTTCAACAACAACTGTTGTTATTATTTGTGCTTTACTCGCCTAATAAAAGTCCTTTAACAGAAAATGGTATAGGGGCGGCTCCACACGATCTTCTCCTGCCCCCCCAATTGGGAAATGTTACATCCGCCCCTGACGCACACACACAGCTTTTCATTATCTTTTGGCAGCTGTTGGGGGCCAATGTCAATCAGTAGCGCTAGCCTGGATGTGTCTCAGTTAAGAGTTACTGTAACCTGAGTGGCACCGGCTCTGCCCAGGTTAAAACCAGATTAGTGTGCAGCGCTCTGGTGCAGGTGCAGCGATGAGACTGTCCAACACACTGAGGTACTGTGGTTTTGATTCCATTATGCGTGCACTGTAGTTAGTAGCCTGATCATCAGACTCCAGTTCAGTTTCCTGAAGCTTGAGTCTGAAATTGCCAATCAAACAAACACAGCCAATGAGCGCTACTAGCATGTGGACACAAAAGCAGTAAAATAATGATGATGATGTTTATACAACCTGGCACTTTTTTTAACACTAGGATTGCGTTAGGACTTAATAGACCTGCAGTGACATCACCAGCCCTGTTCCACTAGTGGATTCCTCATTCATTTTCCTCATAGACTTTTTGAAAATGGTTAATAAAAACACGATTGCGCCGCGGCCAAAGCCAACTCGGGTCGTGACAAATCATGACAACAAACACAATATCGTCATATAATATATAATTAGGAAGAAGTAGAAAACGGCATGATACAAGACTTTTTGTTTCGTTTTTCATCTTAGAAATTATTTTATTGTCCCAAATGTTTGTGTGATTCGTCACGACTTGAGTTGGCTTTGGCCACGGCGTAATCGTCTTGATATAAATTATTTTCGAAAAGTCTATGAAAAAAATGAATGGGGAATCCACTAGTGGAACAGGGGCGGTGACGTCACTGCGCATCTCTATAAGCACGTTGTTCTTATGTTGCACTGTTGAGTGACGGGGCTGCTGGCCAATCAGCTGCGTCTATTCGGAATTGCCGTTAGACCAATCCCAACTCCGACTCTCATTGCATGAATACTTCTTAGTACCGAAGCAAATTATAGGTTGACAATAGAAGGCTAGACCAAGAGAGCCAATGCACTCAGAGTGGGCTGTGTCTACCGGTTTGGACACCAAATTTTGGTGTTCAAATGCGGAAGAAGGCGCACTTCCGGCAGTCTTCCAGGTGCTTCAAAGCGACTTGTATTGTGTAGCAACTTGTACTAAAATGGGGGTGGGGCTACCACTCCGGTTACAACTCTATATTTTATTACTCTATGGTTTGGACCAGGCTATGCAGTTAGGGTCCTTATGCACAGCTATGGATGGTGGACCAGTGTGTTGGATAAATTAACCGGAAGAGTAGGATGAGAACAAAATGGAATCCTGCACACCGTCTTCACACATTCATTAATTTAAGGACCAATGTCATCAGGCCAGGTGAAGGTCTGCTAACCTATTTTCTTCTATTTTCTTTTCTGACTCCCACCATGGGTCATTGCTTGCTGGCTTACTGTAATTTTTTTTGTCAAATTTACATTTTTTTTTGCCATAGGCATACAAACTGAGTAGGCAATAATATTTCCAGAAAGACAAAGAGATGGCCTTGAATGAACAATTTGAATGACAAAGGTGTATACAAATGAAGTACTGAAGTGACTGTGGAGCAAATCATAGTAACTCTCATCACAAGTCACGCATACAATTCTAACAACAACCTGGAGACTGAACTGGGTCTCATTATCATGGACCCATTTGCCTGTGTTCCAGTGTTGCCAACTTGGTACATTTGTTGCTATATTTAGCTTTTTTCAGCCCCCCCTAGCACCACAATTAATGGAAAAAATCCTGGCAGAAAATCTAGTGCTTTTTTGCTGGTGAGTTGGGGCAAAATCGGTTGACAGACACCAGAGATAAAACTCTCGATTCTAACCATTTTTCCTCCTATGATAGAGTCCTCCTTCCTTCCTAGAAAGGAACATTGATAACCAAATGGACCCTTATAGATCTGTATCTCTTGAGAACATAAAAGATTTACGCTCTCAAGAGTTAAATTATATTTAAACATCTGAATTGGCTATTTTTTCAAAAATCTACATATTTAGAAAATGTAGAAGAATTGTTATTGTTATTTTGCCAGTTAGTATCTTATATTAGCCCAAGAGACTAAAATCAACATCAAACGGTGATCCTCCGTGGCTAAAATGCAGAATAAATAGTGGGCCCTGGTATGAAAATGGTTGAAAACCACTGCTCAAGCACATTATTCTAGTGCATTTCGGAAGTGCCACTAGTGCATTTGGGATTTTGGCGACACTGGTGCCTGTGTACCGACATAATGACTCCTCACTCTCGTTTGAAAACATGTTTTGTGCCAGGGGACCCTCATAACAAGATTGGCTTCTACAAGGTTACCCCTTGGGATGTGAAGGAGTTCTTGGGTCTGTCTGTCTGTCAATGAGGAGCAGAAATGGCAAAAATTGGGAGTGAAAAGTGGGTGAAAAATAATTGGCAACTCTAAGAAAATGAGAAGGAAAACACCCCCAGTGAAAAGAGGCTAATGGTGAACATGTTCGTGTGATGAATGTAGCATGTCGGTTTGTTACGGAAAGGGGCGGATCTAGGCATGGGCATGGGGGGCAATGCTCCCCTAAATGCCTTGACTGCCCCTCCAAACACAATGGCATGCAAAACACCCCAAGATATTTCAAAATAAGTGCTTATATTTAAAATGATTTGAAACACTGCTACTGCTACTAACTAACTACAGCTGTGTCACCACTATAACCACCCCCCCCCCCCCCCCCCCCCCCCCAATTCCCAATTGGGAAATGTTACATCCGCCCCTGGTTACGGATAATGTCAGCAGGGGTCAGTCTGAGACACGCACGTGTGCACGCGCACACACACACAAACACACACACACACACACACCACACACACACACACACACACACACACACACACACACACACACACACACACACACACACACACACACACACACACACCACACACACACACCCCACACACACACACACACACACACACACACACACACACGGCCATCTGTTTGTGTGCAGGTAGAGCAGAACATATTCCAATCTAATCACACTGTTTGCGTATCACACAGTAATTGAATCTCGTTAGCACAAGGGGAAGGCGACAGGTCTAAAAAAAAAGAGAGAGAGAGAGAGAGAGAGAGAGAGAGAAAAAAAAAACATGATTCCGATTTGAATATTTGCTGGTCTGGTTTAGCGGGCAGGGGGGCTGAAAAAAAAAGAAAAGAAAATGAGATTACATGGCCTGAAGCCACTGCTAACACACGTTGGTAGTGGCGGTGCTTCATGCTGCGCTGGCTGAACGGCCACATGCGCTAAACGCACGCTAAAGGGCCTTTCAAACGGCGAACGATAAAAAGTACCCGCTTAATGTTTCATTTTCAATGAGGTCCTACCTGCGTTTTTGCTCTGAGAAATCACAGTGCGACAAGGCAAGCACAATTTACATAAAAGCACACAGGGCAGCAAAAAAGCATTTCACCATTTTAACCCCTGGGCCTCACAGTGGCGCTTTATATGTAACTTGCCGATTACCGTTTTTACCTAAAACTTCACATCTGTGAAAATATTTGTCTGGACACTGAAGGATGAACCTTTTCCAGGAAGACGAAAAAAATATTACTCCTTAACATTCTTATCACGCACACTACTACCCTGCTGGTGGAGACCTGTGCCCACAAGGATACTTTTTCTACAGTAGTTTACACTCTAAGCAAGAGCAAGACAGCAAATGCTTGAATACACAAGACTAAAGGAAGTATTGTGGGGTGAGAAGGGACAGAAGGCCAAGGAGAATTCAAAAAGGAGTTGCCGCGAAGGCACCCACGGGGGAGTCCACATTGGTTCATGGGAGGAAACAGACATGCGCAGTACAGATCAGGAAGTCAAACCATCCAAGAGACCAATGGCATGCATGGTTTGCCAGCGTCAAACTTCCTGGAATGTACTGCGCATGTCTGTTTCCTCCCATGAACCAATGTGGACTCCCCCGTGGGTGCCTTCGCGACATGTCCTTTTTGAATTCTCCTTGCAGAAGGCCAGGAAACGGCACCCTCACACTATGACTTCAAGGGCTTCAAACAGTAATATTTAAATGTCCTTTAGCAACCGAATGGAAATTGGCCATGTCAGAAACCACCCCCATATTATTTTCACCTGCCCCACAGGGGCGGATCTAGGCATGGACATGGGGGGGGGGGGGGGGGGGGGGGGGGGGGGGGATAAAAAAGCACACTGTCCTCTGTAGAGGAAAAAGAACAAATTATGAATAAATAAACCAACATGCTGTTAGCCTGGGGGATAAAACATACACTATTAGCTTCCTCCCCGGAAAAAAAATGATAAAAATAATAATTTAAAAAATGTTTAAGCGAAACAGATGGCTTGCAACGCCCTCTACGTGTTTTGGCCATGTCCGACTCCCCACCGCCTTTTATCTGTGCATGGTCTCGCATTCTGTACGACGTCGTGCACATTGCACAATCGGGCCGTGTGCATGTTGTGTGTGATGTTTGAGATAGGCGCTGCACCAAACATATCTGGTCTGGCATGATGTGACACATGCTAATCTTTTGATTGTTGCACATGCACAGCAGCAACTGCAAAGCAAAGTGTGACGCATAACAAATACCAAACATACTGTATAAAAAAAAACTGTATATCAATAGCAAAACATGAGGCTTGAATATTTCTTTTTTTGAGTTCAGAAGAGTACGGTCCCATTTAGAATGGCATGTGTAGCTATACTATAATCATGTCAGAATAAGCCTAAAGACCTTTAAAGGTAGAGTAAGGGGTTTGCCTTAAAGGATAATTCCACACCAAAGCACATTGGGCATCAATCTACCTTGATTCCTGTGACATGATACATAATGTCCTTGATTTTTGTCACAGATGTCCCATTTTCTACATTTCACCCTTGAGGTCCCCGTCCCCACGACGATGTTGGGAACAGTTAACATGGCCGCAGGTTGTCTTTATTGTACTGTGGGTATTTCTGTAACTCCAAACATCATATTTTAGTAGAATACTGATCAACACAATTGAGTTTCATTTCACTCTGGGGCAGTCTTTACATGTAATCCCAGAGGTAATCTATTCCTCCTCCTCTCCTCCCCTCCCTTTCGCCACTCTCCTCTCCAATCACTCCGGTAAAAACTCCTGTCTCACGGGTGCCGGCTGACTTTTTAAAGGTCAATTATCTTGTAATGTGTGTTTTTTATGTGATGTGTGAAGAATAAAATGAGTTTGGAGTTACAGAAATACCCGCAGTAGAATAAAGACAACCTGCGGCCATGTTAACTGTTGGAACAACGTCGATGTTGGGACGGGGACCTCAAGGATGAAATGTAAAAAAATGGGCATCTGTGACAAAAATCAAGGACATTATTGTGTCTACAAGCTCACAACCTGTCAATAGATTGGCATGTTGAACTATTCAAAAAGGTTTAAGGGATTTGGGATAAGGGGTTTAGCATGCAACAAAAATGGAGCACATTTTGATTCATCTCTTTTTCTCTTTCTCTATCTCTCTCTGTCTTTCTCTCTCCCTCTCTCTCTCTCCAAAAAGACCATTCTGATAAATATTAATGTGTGTGTGTGTGTGTGTGTTGTGTGTGTGTGTGTGTGTGTGTGTGTGTGTGTGTGTGTGTGTGTGTGTGTGTGTGTGTGTGTGTGTGTGTGTGTGTGTGTGTGTGTGTGTGTTGTGGGGGTTAGGAGGGTCTTACTCACAGCCAAATGAACCTCACACAGAATAATGAAGCCACTGGATCCAGCTGGAGAAGGGGGGGGGTGGGGTTAGATGGTGTGCGTGTGTGTATGTATGTGTGTGTGTGTGGTACGTGAGCTTATGTAACTCTCTCTCTCGCCTTGCCAGGTAAGGTTCTCCATCCATAATTGAACACCGCCCATGCGAGGGCGAAAAAAAAAAAAAAAGATGGGGGAGATATCGGAGGAGACGTGAGGAATTAGCCTCATAACCCGGGGAAGGACGGGGAAGGAACGAGGGGGAAGCAAATCTAATGAGAAAGTAAGGCCCCGCGGGGAGGACTCGTTAACTCGGCCGCCGCCGCTGCTAACGCCGCCTTTTCCCCCCGTAGCAAGGCCGCGGGTTTGCACCGTACGGGGGTACGTGATTACGAGGAGAGGACGAGGAGCCGTTTCTATTCCATTCATACGCCCCTAATAACATCATTCTCGTTTGGTCACCAGCGGGACGTGGATAAGCAATATGGGAACACATTAAACGTAAACAAATTCGCTCCCCTCGCTATCAATTAGGCCGCTCTCTCCACCGCCACCCGTGAACCCAGCCACCCGCTCCACCGTACGTCAGAGAAACACCCACAGGGTTCCCACTACATATAGTATGGTTAGTCTGGCACCATATAGTGTAGTTAGCCTGGTACCAGACTTCAAGTTCAACTTCATTTCAGTTCATCACATTTTTAAAATTATGAGCGGCATTTTTGTTACATAGCACACTCCCTGAATTTCAGCCTGCAAAGCAGGTGGGGCAAACAATTTGGGTGGTCAAATTGATCGTGCTGGTCAACTTGCGGCCGCAAAATGATTTGGCACCCATCCTGTTTTTTAGACATTTTCTAAAATGTTCTGCGCAAAATCCTCTTTCAGGCTAATGCCCATTATCTGTTTTGCCGTCTGCTTCTGTTCTCTGAGCCTTCTTCAGTCACACCACATCCATCATAAACCTGATCCCTTTTCTCTCCACTAGCCCGGCAGTCAGAAACCTTCTCCTGATATATACAGTATACCCCTCCATCTCTCCCTCATGCACACGTCCAAACCATCTCGTCCCATAGCCTCCTTTCTGTCTTTATCCCCCAAACCTTCTAACCTGGACTGTCCCTCTAATGCAGCCATCTCTGATCTCGTCCCTTTCCCTGTCACTCCTCCGAGGGGAGAATCGTTGGAACGCTTCGGTTCTGTCACCTCCAGCTCTGCCTCCTGCCTTTTTTTTCCATCAGTGCCACCGGCCAACCGTTTCCAAGCCGTGGTGTACAGCATGTCCTGGTGTCACTTATCCATCGTTCCTCTCACTCTCGCTGGTATCCTTCTGTCACAAATCCCTCCAGACACTCTCCTCCTTTCCATATCCCTTCCGCTGTCCTCTCTCTCTCGTTCCAAGAAAAATGGTCAGCCGATCTATAAAAGCTCACAAATCACGCACGCTTTTGGAGTAGCCATGCATGGCCACTCCAAGGTTCCAGCTTTGTTCCTATGTGTACGCCTCAAGCTCAGTATCGAGAAGACTATAGCAATAACATTCTACCTAGGGAAGCAACATTATGGTTGACGATGCCTGGTTACAATCCCAATCCTCAACGACATACAGGGGAAGATTAGCCAACAGGCACACTGGCCCAGTACAGGCTTGTGCTAAGAGGGTCAAGCTCAGTAACGGTGAATAGCAGTGGCAATGTGATTATTCATGTTGTGGCAATAAAATAACCCCAAACGTCCTAAACCATCATGATATGGTACGTTGTACATTACTGTACATTAAAGGTAGGGGAAGTGATTTCACTTTTGTCAGATATCACCTAGCCTCGACACCCAGGCTTTCATTTTCGTCCGCCTTGCGCGAAAACGGAAAGCCTGGACTAACGCGCGTTGGAAAGTGGCCTTGAGGGGCGTGTCAACCTTCCTGGGTGGGCGTCGCTCTAAATGATGTGACGTAGAACAGCAGTGGACGGGCGTGGGAGGGGCCGGAGATGACGACACGTTAGTGAGATCAAATCAGAGCGCAGCACTTCCGCCGTGTGGTTCCCATGACACCCCCGCCCCCCAAGGCCAAAATCATTGAGGGCTAGACCAGGCTAGCCCAAAAAACATTTATCACCCAAAAAACATTTTTTTCTGTTAAAATGCTCTATTATAAGGCGTGCAGACCATATATGGAGTTCTCCCCTCCCCCACGTTAGCAGAGGAGCTAATAAAAGTTCCCCAGGTGGAGGGTGAATTCTCCTCCAATCAGGATCGAGCAGCAGGTTCACATAGTGTAGCTACTCTTGGAGGCCTCTAGTGCAGCAGGCTGGTACTACACAATGAATTTCAAATCACTTACCCTACCTTTAAGTACAGTACATTAAGTGTAAACAGTTTGCATTTATTAGGCTTAGTTATTTTTAAGCAATCCCTTGCTGTAAATCCTGCTGGAATGCAGGTGAATAACACAGGCCTACAATATACAATATGTCAAAATTGATATGTGTGTACTACAGATACTATGCACCATAATAGGAAGAAAAAAGCTCCAGTATCTGATGGGCCCTTTGGCTGGTGGCGGCCCAGGGACCCATACCTACTAGATCCGCCAACATACCTCGGAGTAAAGCTCGACAGAATACTGTCCTTTAAACAACATCTGGTGAACATCAAAGGAAAGACAGGGGCTGCACTGATACAGCGTTTATCCGGAACCTACGAGGGTACAGAGCCTCCTCAAAGACTAAAAAAATAAATAAACAGATGTATGGAGAGATACGAGGTTTGTGGCGGCGACATGCACAGCACAGAACAGCGGCGTACGTACAGTACATGGTTGAACAGCCAGCGCACCGCGGGGAGTGACACGCGGGATCACATCTCCTGACAGGAGGGGGAAGTGCATATCGATCCCACCGACAGCACTGTGAACTCCAACGCCATTTGGCCCCCTCACTCCCCCTCCATGATCACACAGAACCTATATACCTCCTCCACATGACAGACCCCCCGCCACGCCGCCGTCCCAGCATGCCGCTGGTTAAGTTCCTGCTGTGCGCACAAATTAGAGACAGAAAGGAATGACAGGGATTGTGTGTGTGTGTGTGTGTGTGTGTGTGTGTGTGTGTGTGTGTGTGTGTGTGTGTGTGTGTGTGTGTGTGTGTGTGTGTGTGCGTGTGTGTGCGTGTGTGTGCGTGTGTGCATGCTCATATCTGTGCACATGCAGGTATGTTTCTATTATTCACAATTGATGATGCGCATGATGGTGGACAGCTGTCTGAACAGCCCACAGGTCCTATGAGACACAGACCGAGTCAGGGCCGGATCTAGGCATGGGCATGGGGGGGCAATGCCCGTCTAAATGCTCTGAAAGCCCCACCAAACATGATGGCATGCAGAACAACCCACATTTCAAATCAAAGTGCTTATATTTAAAATGATTTGAAACACTACTGCTGCTACTGACTAACTACAATTGCCGCACCACTAAACCAACAGCATTTCATCATTGAACACAGAAAACTCTCAGAGTCAGACCTTTAGCTTTATGCATGCTGCGTGTCTGTTGCAACTTCAACAACAACTCAACTGATGTTTATTATTAATGCTTTACTTGCCTGAAAAAGTCCTGCAGCCGAAAATTGTATGGGTGCGACTTCATCATCTTCTTCATTATGAAGCCGCCCCCAGGCCACCCCCCGCCCCCCCCCCCCCCCCCCCCCCCCCCCCCCCCCCCCCCCCCCACACACACACACACACACACGCACACACACCCAAATGATAAAGGTTACATCCGGGCCTGGACCGAGTAGGAAAAAAAATGCTGTTTTATCATGAACATTACTGAGGATTGATACGTGGTGATGTGGTTAACCTGTTATCACTATACATTACAATGACAAATGTCCCAAGAAACTGCCTAGCCTAGCCAACTGCTGTGCTCCAGGAGGGGCCAAATCAATTTAAGACCATGGCCAGGGGCGGATTGGCACATATTTTCCCACCGGGACAATTTTGCCTTTGCCAGGCCACCCTGAGGGGGCAGCTGGTTAACCAGATGTAACTCTTTGAGAGCGTAAAAATGAAACCAAATGGACCCTTGCGGGTCCATTTGGTTTCATTTTTACACCCTCAAGAGTTAAAATATTCATCATGTGAATTAGCCCAACGTAGTCTACACAACTAGATATGTAGAAGATTAATGGTCATCTGTATGTTCCAGGTGAGCGTTTTGGAAGTGCCACTAGTGCATTTTGGATCTTGTCCAGGCCACTAGGTGGCGCAGGCCACCGGGAAAACTCCCTGTACTCCAGATGGCCAATCCGCCCCTGACCATGGCATACGTCGCGGCGGGAGGCCAAACTGTTGCAACCGTTTGGCACAAGGTTAGGTTTAGATGTTCTGGTTAGACAGGTTCAGGTTTAGGGTTAAGCTTAAGTCGACCGTTTTTGCGACCGCTTGGCAAATGGTCGCAACTGACGGCCAAAACGGCTGACCATTTTCCACACCACAAGAGTGGACGTGTGCTGGTCTTTAAAGACCCCGTAAACCAAAATCAGCCTTTTTCTTCTAGACATGAAAATCATGTACAAAAGTCATTTTTATACCCCTGGACAAAAAACTAAAACTTTATTTTACAGCATTGTAGAATAAGACCACTTTATGTGTTTTGGTTAATCTCATGGGTAGGTTTTGTCTCATTAGCATATTCGGCTTGATGACGTAGTCAAGCCGAATTATATGCTAATGAGCCTACTGTACTACTGTATATAAATCATATTCCAGTCAGTCAGTTAGAAGCCGAAGCCCCGCCCCCTCTTCTTCACAGCGGAGCGGAGCTGCTGGTGGTGGTGTTGGTTGATAGCTAGCTAGCTAGTAGCTACTAGCTACCATAGACTGTAGACATATATAAGAAAGTGTAGTTACTACAGTGTGTTTTGCCTGTAGGCTGACAAGCACTGACATTTGTTTGCTCTCGATGCATGATTTTGTGGATGACAGCTGAAAACTACTCTGTTTTTAGTAACTGTCGATGATGGAGAGGTTGGCGACGTTTTCACATTCAACGGCTGCTGCTGCCTGCCAGCAGTATTGCCAACTGCCAAAATCCAAAGTGCACTAGTGGCACTTCCAAAATGCACTCGAATGCGCTAGAGCAGTGGTTTTCAACTATTTTCATACCTAAAAAGCACTTGGATTTTCCGCCAGGAGTTTTTCCATTCATTTCGGCGGTAGGGGGGTCTCGAAAAAAAATCTAAATATAGTGACAAATGCGCGAAGTTGGCAACACTGCCTGCCAGCCCTGCTGCGTACCATCAGAGCTATCTAGTAGATGAGTTGCGACATCAAGGGGTCACAAACTGAGCGCTCCAGCGCTGTTCATGTAGCCCGAATAGGGACAAAGTGGAGATGGAAATGCATTGTTTTCAATGAGGGCAGAAAATAAAAGAGCCGCCATTGGACTAACCCTATGAAGAGGACGGAGTTGTCGTAACTCCTGGCTGTCCCATAGCCTGTAGGACCGACCGTGACGGCCAGGCTATGGGACCATGATGATGGGACCGCTGTAGTCAGTCAGTCTCTTTTCTCAGATCCGCATGTCTCACTCACACACACACACACACACACACACACACACACACACACACACACACACACACACACACACACACACACACACACACACACACACACTACGCTAGTGAAGTTAGCGTGCTGTAGTACTGGCTTGTTGTTGACAGTTAGGACGGCGAGATATGCTAATTAGCATAATGCTCATGAATATGCTAATGAGCTTACAGTACTGACCACGCCCCTACAGTCCTGGAGAATTAGGCCAGATTTTTTTCCATTGAATTTCACACATGTTTAAACATCATTTCTGAAACATAGCAACTTTTTCAATCATAAATATTTGGTCTGTGGGGCTATAATACATTACTCTGTGGTGTGACAAACTGGGAATACATTTTTTATCATATAATTTTTTGCTTTACGGGGTCTTTAAGTAACTGCATGTGACATGTCTTAACCAATCAGATGAGTTCCTCGAAACGACCTGTTGTATAATGGTCATTATGATGGAAATGTGTGCATGCATATTCATAGTGCTTAGCATGGTGTGTACATGCATAGAAAGCTGCTTAAGCCCATTTGTACGGATGTCTTTCTCATGTCTTTCTGGTGTGTGCTGTGTGTGTGTGTGTGTGTGTGTGTGTGTGTGTGTGTGTGTGTGTGTGTGTGTGTGTGTGTGTGTGTGTGTGTGTGTGTGTGTGTGCGTGCGTGCGTGCGTGCGTGCGTGCGTGCGTGGATGCACACGCATTAACAAGTGTAATTAATCGTCTCTGACTGTCAGGAGGAAAATGCCCCAATTGGGGGGCAGCAGGAAATGGTATGGGGTTGGCTTCATCGCCCGTGTCACTTAAAGGGGAAATCCACCCATTTTCAAACATTTTTCCTGAGAGCGTACAAATGCAACCAAATGAACCCTAATGGGTTCATTTGGTTGCATTTGTACGCTCCCAGAAATAAAGAAGTGTCTAAAGAAATCCATTAACATGGTGAAAATACATCTTGATGACGTCATCAAGATGTTTCGCCATGTTAGTGGTTTTCTTCAGACCTCCATTTCTTGGGAACACAGAATGGGGGAACTTTTTTATCATGTCGACCCAGCACCTAATGACATATTAGAATGTTGAAAATGGGTGGAGTTCCCCTTTAATATAGGCAACTTCAGTGTGTAAAAAAATCTGTGTTCGTAAACAGATTTGAATCTAACTCCAAATCACCTTCACTCTATTGGCTCATTATGAAACTACTGGAGATTGCTGCACTGTGATTGGCTAAAACCACAGAACCCCCCCCCCCCCCCCCCCCCCCCCCTATACACACACACTAGCAACGCCTTGTCATGGCCCAGACGAAAACGATTTGTTGACAACAAGAAAAGGTCTGGACCGTCTGCAAGGCAAAGTGAATGTCTGTCTGCAGACACTGTACTTACATAGTGGGGAAAAAAGCAAAAACAAATCTAGCTATATAATTCTAAAGCAATATACATTTAAAGCCATATATAGGAGGGACTAGCGCCGCTCAAAAAATAAAGCCGAAATGGAACAGAAACGGTTACTCTCATACTGTAGATAAGAGGTTTCTGCTCAACAGCGAAAGCGGCGTGCGTGTCCGTCCGTGTCCCAAAGCAAGCGTTGCCCTTGCGTCAAGTTCCTGAAATGTGCACGTTGTGTTTCCACCACGGGCCAAACGCAGGGCGGGAGGGACGAGGGAGGGAGGGCTAAACAGATCAAGTTGATCAGAAAACCCCCTGCTAGGGTCCCCTGGAGGGCCACTAATGGAGCTGTCACCATGCCACGTCCTTGCTGTCCAACAGCCCCCTCTGATGTCACAGTATACGCACGCACGCACGCGCGCACACACACACACACACACACACACACACACACACACACACACACACACACACACACACACACACACACACACACACACGAGCGCGCACACGTGCAGTCATTACATGCTTGCATGTCTTTGCCGTCGGGGGCAGAATCCCTGCATGTACGCATCATACATTTTTGTGTAGATTAACTCATTAGCTTGATCAGAAAAGTATCAAAAGTGGCAGATTGGATTGGAAAAGTGGTCGCGAAGCGATATTACACACGCCATCTGCTCTGCTTTTGCTGTGTTTGAATTTGAATGCTGAAAAAATTAACAGATTTGTACATACAAGGTTTCCCCCCTGACAGAGATGACATGCACTTGCACACAGACACACACACATGGACACACACACACACACACACACACACACACACACACACACGCACACGCACACGCACACGCACACTTGTCAGAGCTCAGTATTGAGGCGTCAGCAGCTTCTCATGCATCAGAGTCAGTACCATGGGGAGTTCAAAGACAAAACTACTCTGGCCGTGGCATGTGGCCGATGTGGTCAAGAGGGAAGTTATGCTAGAATCCCCTGTGGCGTCCAGACGCAGCGCTGAAGGTCGTTGATGAAGGGTCTGACGTTTTGACCTCCAAAAAGTGCAGGTATTTTGTTGTTGTTTGTTGTGAAACAACATAGTAAACATCATATGGGGGGATGTATGTGCAGTTAATTTTGTGTATACCAGCAGAAGCCACTTTAGACGGTGATCACTGGCAAAGATGAGAGATGATTGAGAGATGATGAATTTAAATTGAAATGCCTATACTGTGTATAAAGTTGTACAGTTAAATTAAGTCAATTAAGTTGATTCACATGGTAACAATAATAATTCGAGTCTAATAAGCATACTTCCTGAAAGAGAATATTTTTAAAGTAGAGAAAATATAAAGGTTGCGGTCTGTATGGACAATCAAAATTGGATGGGAATATACTGTATGATTTTGATGTTGTCAAAATTAAACAATAGCTATAAAAGGTTGCATGGGTCCATTTGGTTTCATTTACCTTATTAACATATTTAAACACCTGAATGACTTACTTTTCAAGAATGTAAACATTTAGAAAATGTATAAGAATTGACATTTTCACTAAACTCAGCATTGAATGAAGGTCCGTGGCTAAAATGCAAAATAAATGGTGGGCCCTGGTATGAAAAAGGTCGAAAACCACTGCTTTAAGGGGTTAAGGAAATCACACCATCTTTTATTTATTTTTTTTATTCATTTTTTCCTCTACAAATTGCAGCGTGAATATTTTGTGCTGTTGGATGTTTTGTGCTGTTTGTTTGCTACAACTGCAGCGACCGCAGGGGGTTCTGGCGTACGATGAATGAAGCAGCCGTGTATTATCTCTTTTCCTGGCGTTTGTTCGTTCGTTCTATCCACGCACACATCACGGCGAAGAAGCCGTTCTCTCTAAGTCCCTTTGTTTCACGCAAATACCGGATTTGTCTTTCGCGTAAAGTGGCGGCGGTCCAATTGCACGCGCAAGAAGATCGAAAAAGCAGCGTGTCGTGTTAAAAAACGGCAGCATGTCGAAGCCTAAACAAGCCAGGGAGAGAGAGATTTGGTATTATAGGTGTAAGCACCTCTTCAAACAGCTGTTTGTCCTTGAAAGGAAGTAAAAGTTGTTTGCACGTCAGTGGCAACGGTACAGACGCGAGGATTTGTGCGCGTGTGTGGGCTGCATGCGTTGTCACCCTCTCGTCCTTTGGATTTAATAATGCGCTTAGGCATGAGGTCGGGTCACGCTAATATTTCCCTAAGGGTGTCAAATTCTCTCTCTCTCTCTCCCCCCCATCTTTCACAGTCACACTCACTTCATTAAAACAAAATGATTGGTAAAAGGAGTTGGAGTTAATCGCGTGCATATTACCATACTAATCGCATGATAGGCTGTTTTAGGGACGTACTACGGCCTCCTCTCGCCCTACCCCCAGCCCACCCCCCGGATTGGAGCCAGGCACGAGACAACACACAGGGATTAAACATTTTATTCTGACCTGGGGGACAGGATGTGATTCTTGATGACGTGGCTCTAGTCTACATGCATGTATGCATGGATTGCACGCATGGCAACGTCTTGTCACTACCGGAGACTGAGGAGTGCTGTGCCAGTGGCGCTAATCCCAGTTTATAGGAATAGAATTCAAAAGTGCGTAAAAGGATGTCATATAGCGTGGAAGTATGGAAGTGTAGAATTGTTAGAATGCATGTCCATACACAGTCTATACTGTACACTTAAATAAGTAATACCATGAGAGACTGAAATTAATGTTACACTGTATGTTAACAGTATGACACCTCTTTTTTGATGACAACGCTTAATCCATGTTTCCAGTCTTTTATGATTTATTGTGCTCGATACACCAATGTTTTAATGTTATGATGAAAAGCCGTCTTTATCACGGAGATAGGGGCGAGGATGACTGGTTATGATGATGGAAACAGGTCAAGTAACCGCAAAGGCCTCTGGGAAACTGAGTTCAATGCATGCCTAATGCAATGTCATTGGGGTTTGTTGTACACAGTGTGGCATTGGCCGGTGTTGTAAGGTCATGAAGGAACGCCGGCTTCCACGTGGACATAGTGACTAGGATGACACGTTATGATGACGTAAATGGAAATCGAGCCGATCACGTTACCGCAAGGACTGTAGTTCACTGTGACTCAATAGAAAGTTATTGGGGATGCAACAGTATCCCTCCATGGTATTCCTCGACTGCTCCTGGTTCGTTGCGATGCTTATTGCTTGGGGACTAGTAGAGGGACTATTTTAAAGGTAATTTTAGTGTGTACAAACACTGTGTTTGTAAACAGAGGGAATCTCTGTTTACGCGTCACCTCCACTCTATTGGCTCAATACTGTATGAAACTGCTGGAGACCACTGTGCTGTGATTGGCTAAAACGCTGCCTCACCCCACACGACCTCTCCCCCTCGCACATTAGCTCCGCCTTGTCATGAGCCCGACAAATGTTTTGTTTTCATGATTTGTTGACAACAACAAAGTTTTCGACCGCATACAAAGCAAGTGTGCAGGGAAACAGCTGCAGCATCAAAGTAGAAGCAACATAGAGGGGAAAAAGGCAACAAAAATGAAGCTGTAGAGTATATGTTGATTTTTGGTCTAAAAAGTTGCCTCTATTACATTTAAGCAAAAAAACAACAGCCTAAAGTGTTGACTTCACTTTGATTTGTTTTTGATCACACTCAAATGCAGGAGGAACTCCGAATGCACCTGGCCCTGAAAATGTGCTTCGGACAGCTAATAATGAAAGTCTAGGATCTCTCTCTGAACCTCAGAGAAGGATGGGTTTGATGTTGAAGAGTTGAAGACCCCGCCCCCTTTGTGTTGCTGTCATGACGGATTTCTTTAGAGGACCAGATGGCAGAGTTTCTGCCATGCCAGCAGGCATGGTGCAGAGAGCTAAATCAGACAGTAAGTAAGAGTCAGAATAGCGCGCCACTCATTGTGTCGACGACACAGTGAGTGACGTGAGACGTGTAACAAAGAAGAAGTCGCTGCGGCACACATACAGTAAAATTGCTATGCGGTGAATACATCCCCAAAGTGTCAGCTTCTGGAAAGCCATGGCTGAATCGACAGAGAGATAACAGTTGAACGCCTTTCAGTGCACTTGACTATAGATACATTCCTTTCCTTTCCTTCCGAGTGACAAGAAATATGTGTCACTTGTCGTTTTTTGGGGGGTGAACACGTGAGGAAATGCACAACGCTTCGATGAGCACAGGGGGGGAAATAAAACGGATTGGCGGATACTGACTGACTCAAGTTGCTCTGCTGGGTCTGTGCAGGGAGGCAGTGTTGCCAACTGCCAAAATCCAAAATGCACTAGTGGCACTTCCAAAATGCACTAGAATGCGCCAGAGCAGTGGTTGTCAACCATTTTCATACCAGGGCCCACTATTTATTGTGCATTTTAGCCACGGTCTGGTTTGGTTTTTCACTAATTTTGGCACTAGGGGGGTCTGGAAAAAAGCTAAATATAGCGACAAATGCACCAAGTTTCCATCACTAGCGCAGGGAGGTTCTGGGACTACCCAACCACCAAAATGAACAGAATGAATGGGTCTTTATGCTGAATGACTGAACAATGATACGGTTCTTAAAGCAGAATTCCACTCCCTTAAAGGGTTTCTTAACTTTTTTTTTTTTTTTTTTTTAAAGTGGTCTAGTTGTTTTTTTATGAATAACAGTCCTTAAGGCTGTTCCCCCTACCCCAAAATAAGCTTAAGGAGGCTAATACAGTAGGTGTTGTTCAAATTCACCTATTTACATCTCATCAAAATGCAGTTTTTGCTGTATCATTATATCATTGATTAAGCATTGATTCAGCTGTCTCAAAAGGTGTGGGGGCGTGGCGCACGGTTAATGACTGAACCACAGCTGAACCAAAAAGCGAAAGTGTGAGTGTCAACACACTACTGACATGGTGGAGAGACAATATATAGCAAAAAAAAATGCGTTTTGGAGCAATGTAAATATGTGAATTTGAAGCTTATTTTGGGGTAGGGGAAACACACATTAAAGAGTGTTTACACAAAATAACAACTTGGACAACTTTCAAGCAAGCCTTTTGGGGTGGAATTCTCCTTTGATATAGTTGCTGTCAGCAAATCAATGAATAGATTAGTATTTGTACTTGTACTCTGGGTTATGTTAAATACAACCTTTGTTTAATTGCCAGTATTGTACATGACTTTTTTGTCAAATACAACATGTTGTAAGATATATGTGGGGGAGCCCAGTAAAATTGAAATGGCAGACTTCTTTTAAAAAATGCAGTTGGTGGTCCTTCTAACTGCATAATGTGCATGATTAGAATCTATGGTTTAGAATTGTGCATATGATAAATTGCCAGGCTTTTACCCAGAACTCCTGAGCACCTCCATTAATAGTCAAGCTTCCTTCCAGCACCCCATTAAAAATCGTCTGGAGCCTGCGCCGCTGTCAATCTGTCCCAGGCTAGTATGCATCAGGATCCCACAGTAATGGAGACAGCTCTACAGAGAGGAGAGGGAGGGTAATGAGTCTCCCACTTATGAATGCAACAAAAAAAAAAGAAAAACAGGAAATATGTAGGATAGAACATATATAGGAGTAATTGGTGTATGGAATGGTATAGGGTAGGCCACTGCAGCCAGACCACACTGACTCCCCCACAACTGATGCAAAAGGTTGTGTCATACAGCAGTGTTTTGCAGGGACCATCATTTATTCAGCATTTGAGCCACAGACCACCATTTGATGACAATTTAGCCCCACAGACCCCCCCAAAACTAAAGATTTCTTTTGCTTTTGTCCACAATTTAAGGCTGGATTTGGGAAACAAAACAGTCAAACGTACAGATCAAAATGACCATTAATCTTCTGCATTTTCTAGTTGTGTGAACACAACCACTTTCCATTTAGCCTGGTGTCCCCGGACCATTGGTTGAAAACCCCTGGTATAGGGTAGGCCACTGCAGCCAGACCCCTGGAGGAACAAAGAAGCGTTGAAAAACATCTGGATTAAAACACTTGAGTTTTGGACTTGTGTTTGGCTGCATGGATTATGGTTTGACCAATTACCAGCCCAGCCCAAAATATGGTATTTTAGAACTGACTGAGACTGATATTAAAATTGGCTAATGGGTGGCCTGCATGACTTATTTCTGAGCCATTTAGGATTCAGACTTAAGGATCTTTCACACGGGTAGTAACAAATCGCCCCTCTAGTTCATTTTCGACGAGAGTGGCGTTTTGTGCTTAGAAAATGCTGTGCTATAAAGCACAGGATGGGGCGAAATCAATTTGTGACTATAGCCTCTGTCGTGGCAGCTATAAATCTATCATGTATTCATAACTGTCGTGGCACTTTTGCTAACTGCCGCGGCGGTCGGGGGTTAAGGTTAGGTTAGGTTTATGGCATAGGTTTCCCTGATGTTATGTTTAGGGTTAGCGTTAGGTTTAGCAGTAAAACTGCTGCGGCAGTTAGTAAAACTGAATTGCCGCGATAACAGGCCCGGATGTAACATTTCCTAATTGGGGGGGCAGGCAAAGATGGTATAGGGGCGACTTCATTACCTGTGACGCGAATGAGGTCGCAATCATACCATTTTCGGTTACAGGACAAATAGGTAAGTAAGCATCAATAATAACATCAGTTGTTGCAACTGAGTTTTCTGTGTTCTAATGATAAAATGCTGTTGGCTTAGTGGTGCCATAGCTGTAGTTAGTTAGTAGCAGTAGTACTGTTTCAAATCATTTTAAATATAAGCACTTTAATTTGAAATATCTTTGAAAATCAGGTTGTTTTGCAAGCCATCATGTTTGGTGAGGCAGTGAGGGCATTAAATGCTCCTCCTAATTCCCTCCTAAATTTTAGGAGGGAATTGCCGGTCCATGCCTAGATCCAGCCCTGTGCGATAATGCAGGCGTTTATCAATTCCCATCTGTAATGCCCTTTAAAATGAGCATACTACACTGAAACCAGGTATCTCCATATACTGTATGTGCTAGGAGCACAGAAGTAATATATTTCTGGAACTTGTTACCATCTCACATTAATCTTAGACAAAATCATCATTTTTTTTCAAGAAAGCTTTAAAGGTAAATTGGGCCCCAAATGTTTTCGACGGAAATAACCCAAAATATGCATACTGTGTCTGATTGGCCACCCTGATTTTCTGGAGTAGGAAAAGGGTGTACACAATTGACCTATTCCAGAACTATCTGCTGACATGAAGTAATTTGCCAACAACTGATTTGGTCTGGCTTTAGTCAGGCTCTGCTCTCTCTTTCTGACGCAGCAAGCAGCTAGCATCCCTCTTGCAGGCACACAGTTCTGTAGCCTGGTTTCCACCAACATGAGTCAGCTTTGGTGTACAAGCACAGCCCTGCTGGACATGACTCTAGTCTAGTATTATGTCACATGGGAGGGTCGAGCCCACAGGCGTTTGGTATGATGACCCTAAAGCCCCTGACCTCCCCAGTCAGTCTCAGAGCAGTCACTCTAAAACAGGGCTGTCCAACCCAAATACAGAGTGGGCCAAAATAGAACAATTGGTACGAGTGTCGAGGGCCGGAGACACCGGCCTGTGTTTCAACACCGGTTTACAATGTAAACTGCTATTATTTTCAATAAAACTTAAAACTTAAGATTTATTGAAAAATAGCAGGTGTTCATGTCTCATAGCGCGCCACTCTGTGGCGCGCTATGAGACATGAACACCTGCTATTTTTCGGGAAAAACGTTAAAACACAGCGCACATCTTTGAATATTATAAGTTCTTTCGGAGTTAACGTTTGAGTAACGTTTTAAGATTGAGTTGAGGAAGTAAAACAGTTAGTTGCATTCAATTCTTATCATGTGTGCGTGCAATATAACAACACTAATTCAATATCATCCCGCGGGTCGAAGACAATTCATTCACAGGCCTGATTTGGCCCCCGGGCCTTGAGTTTGACATATGTGCTCCACAGCCACAATGCTCTGTGATAGTTTTGCAGCCAATCAACAATATTATTACGTGGTTGCGGAGGGGGATATGGAGCGGAATAAAAAGGCTGTTGGAGATATCATGTAAGACGTAGTGACGTCGTGTAGGTTCACACACTCACTACCCCCCACTCTCTGTCTCTGTCTCTCTCTCTCTCACACTACGCAACTGACGATGGAGCAGACTGCAGTCGCTGGGCATGTGCTGCATTTTTTAGTAAGAAGAGAAAGAGCTTGCTCAAGTTAACCCACTTAGTTGTTGTCAAATGGAGCACACTGAAGTTCTAAAGCTCACTTGATAACATCATTTCTCTAAATCTCTCCCTCTCTCTCTCTCTATTTTCTTGTCCATTGTAAAAGCGTTTGTTTATATTTTATTTACTTTGAATAATAAAAAACGACTGCGATTTGCAATTACAAAGTGTGGTTGTCCTCGATGATGTAGGATGACGTAAAACAAAGTATTGGGCTACTCTGTGTCACGCCTTTCCCTTCAATAGCAGAGGCAAGTATGATAGCTTGCAAGGCCAAATGCGAGCAGACAAACTCTCAAAGCTAAAACTTGGACCGTTAGCTCAGCAGACTACATTTGTAATCCAAGCTCAGCTGAACCAAAACAAAAATGGTTACATTCAGGCACCACTGCAATAGATCTTTCAGTAAGCCCCTCCCCAAACTGCTATGGTCCAATCAACAGCTTAGCATAACATGTGATAGACAAACCTCTCCACCAATAGCTTTCCTGTATGATAAAACATTAATAAAAACTAAATGTCCCACATACATTTTTCCACTACATAGGGCATGCCTTGTTGATGGATTTGGAGGATTCTGAAGACCTGGTTCCAAAATGAACAAGTATTTAATGTGTATTGTCCATTATATTTGCATTGGAATGAATGAGCTCTGCTGAAAAGTGTCCTAACCTTGGGTGGACACTGGGGACTCACACTTTTTCTGTCACAAACTGACCCTGACCATCAGAGAAGGGAAAAATGACGTGGGTCCCCATGGGACCCCTAGGTTAAAGGGTTCCCTAGCCTAATGCATGTCAAACTGGGGTCCATGTGGTGGCAAGGAGTTGCACGGTGACCCTTCAGTGTCATTAGGGCCATTGAATTCCCACATGCTGAATCGCTTGGGACGACACGCGTCAACACGCGTCACCGTCTAACAAGACATATCATGCCGCTGGGACAACAACGTTAAAACCTTCTCGACCCTTTAGTGTGGCTCGGGGTTTTACTTCAAAAACATACCCAACCTACTGTCCGCCCAGTGTTGCCAACTTGCCGCATTTGTTGCTATATTTAGCTTTTTTCCAGACTTTCCAGCTTCCAGCGTTTCCAGCTTTTTGCCATACACTAGTATGTGACCCCTAGCGCCAAAATGAGTGAAAAACTCCTGGCAGAAAATCTAGTGCTTTTTTGCTGGTGAGTTGGAGCGAAATTGTTTGACAGGCACCAGAGGTAAAACCCTCTTTTTTTTTTTCTTTAATCTTTAATCTTTAATCAATTCTGAATTACATAATTTTCAAGAATCTACTCATTTAGCCAATATACAAAAACTGCTATTTTGCCAGTTAGCTCTCCTAAATTAGTCCAAGAGACTAAACCCAACATCAAATGGCGGTCCGTGGCTGAAATGCAGAGTAAATAGAGTAAATGGTTGCAAATAAACCACTGCTCTAGCACATTCCAGTGCATTTTTTGAAGTGCCATTAGTGCATTTTGGATTTTGGCAAGTTGGCAACACTGTGTCCGCCACTGCCTACTGTGTGTCTGGGGAGAATGTTGATGCATGTCCTCGACCGGTCGGTCCGCCCGTCCGTCCGGTCGGTCGTCGACAACACAGCGCTTCTTCTCGTACGAATTCTCCCCCCTCCCAGGGGGACCGGCTGACGGCGTGCAGAGGGGTCCCCCGCCGGGGGAATATATTAGAGATGTGTTCACATTGGACACGCCTGAGGACGGAGTGGAAGGTAAAAGCAAAGACTGTCTGTGGTTCAGGGGCGGATGTACATGTCCCATTTGGGGGGGGGGGGTGCGGGATATGGGTGCGACTTCTGAAATCGCACCCATACCATTTTCTGCCTTTGATTAGTCAAGTAAAGCATCAATAATAACATCAGTCGTTGAAGTTGCAACAGACACGCAGCATGCATAAAGCTAAAGGTCTGACTCAGAGAGTTTTCTGTTTTGTGTAACACACTGTAACACAATGATGAAATGCTGTTGGTTTACTGGTGACACAGCTGTAGTTAGTTAGTAGCAGTAGTAGCGTTTCACATCATTTTAAATATAATCACTTTAATATGAAATATCTTGGGTTGGTTTGCATGGCATCGTTTTTGGGGGGGCAGACTGGGTATTTAGGGTGGCATCCCCCCCCCCCCCCCCCCCCCCGCCCCATGCCCATGCCTAGATCCGCCCCTGCTGTGGTTTGCGCCGGTGCTTTGCGCCGGCGAAGCAAATAGGCTATACGGTGGAGGAAATGAGGCCCGTTGAGATGCTACAGACCTCAGCTGCTCACAGTGCATCCATTATTATGGTCTGTCAGGTTGAATAGCTCTGCCACGGGGTATGGTGGTGGTGACGTCCATTTTCTGCTGGTGCAAACACCATTCATTTTTTACCGTAGATATTGAACTCCTTAACAGATTCACCACAAGTTTTGGTGCCAAGACTAAAGGCTGAACTAAAGTCTGCGTAGTATTAATTTAATTTCAAGATAAAAGTAAGAGTAAGACCAACCACTTCGACACAAGGGCCCTGTATATATTCAGTATTTGAGCCACAGAGGACCACCATTTGATAACATTTTAGCCCCCCAGACCCAAAACTAAACTACATTTATTTTGCTGGCTGGATTTCACAACACAACACAAGCAAACATACAGATCAAAATGACCGTTAATCCTTTACATTCTCTAGTTGTATAATTGGCTAATTCACATGGTGAATATTTTAACTCTTGAGACTGTAAAAATGAAACCAAATGGACCCTTGCGGGTCCATTTGGTTTCATTTTTACGCCCTCAAAGAGTTACTTCCAACTTTACATATTTAACTGGAAATGTCTCAAGGACCACTGGTGGTCCCCAGACCACTGGTTGAAAACCATGGTAACCTTTCACAGGCCGGTCAGAGTCAGCCAAAGGGCTGCATTTGGCCCCCGTGCCACATAATGCCCAGGTATGACATGAGCTATTGTAGGTGTTGGTATGACTACAAAACCCACAAAACACCTCTCACACTTTACAACTATAATTGACAAATGATATAACTTTAAATGTATGTATCTCTGAATGAGCCCTGGAAACAGTGAAATGTGAAAATACTGCTTGTTATAAAATATATCAACAAATTATTTAGTTACTATTGAACCTAATGGGAGCGAGCCTAGTGTTTCTGCTAATCTGTCAAAGAGTCTTTCATTCCTTTATCTTTTTTTCGTCTAGCTTTTGGTGAACCTCCTGAACAGCTGCCTCAACTGATTTCCGCTCGGATTGTGTCTCAATACTTTCGATCGAAATGGGATGAGAGCGAGGAGGTGACATGCAGCAAGTGGACGTCGGGATCGGGAGTCGAACCTGCGCACATTGCCAGTGCTGGATTACCAGCCGGCGTGCATGCCTGGACCGCTGAGCCACAAGCACAGGCCAAGAAAACCCACCAGGCCTCCTCTAATCAGTAATGTGTGAAGAACCAAAAACAAAAACAACATATCGGTCGACCAGGCCGGTCTTGAACAGCCAAGAAGACATCCCAACGGTTTAGCATCCACCAGGAGAACAACTTGATCCCGGCTATAAAAAAAAAAGGAGAAGAAAAAACGGGACAGGACAGGGAGCTTCCTCGGAAACTCACGCTGTGTCTCTCAAATACCCCAAAACACAAGATCCGTTCATCTTCCTCTTCTTCCCAGGCAGACCCCCTATCTTCACGCTCTGACTGTCTCCCTCTGTCTCCTCCCCCTCCGTCAAGTATCCAAGTCCCATCCCTCCACCATGAGACACTTCATGGGGAGACGCACAAAAGGAGAGGGACTAGTTGGGGGTTGAGAGAGGGCAAGAGTGAACAGAAAGTACTGTTGAAGGAGAGCGTGAGAACAGCCAGAGAAACAGAGAGGGGAAAATGAGTGAAAAAAGGAGAGAAATGGTGACATGAACAAGACCTGCATAAAAAGTTCTGATTCTGTGCAAAATAATTATTATTGATATATAAAATAAAAGCCCTACCAATATACCATTTTGATGTGTTTTATTTCCCAAATCCAGCCTGGTATTGTGGACAAAAAATATAATAAATGGGTAGTTTTGGGCATACTGGCAAAGGCTTTGAAAACTGCCAGGCAGCAAATTGGTGCTCTGGGAACAATCACATGGGCATCGCGGACACGAGGACATCCCACACTAACATGCGTTGATGTACTAAAGAGCGATGCAGGAGTGCAAAGTAGCAACAAACTGCCAATTAAGTATATCAAGAACCTTGATGACACAAGACAAAAAATATCTTGTGATTGGCTGATCACACCCGCGAGGATGTTTTATTGGCTGAGCAATTAAACTACAATTGAAGTTGAACGTGGGGCATTTGTGATGATTTCATTGGTTGAGCAGGGAATGTGATGTACGGCAATATACTGTATAGGAATGCCCATCATGGGTGTGATTTGTGTTTACCGGTATGTGTATGCCTTAGAACAAGATTTTTTTTTCCCTGACGTTTTCCGCTGTCTGTTTTGACACCGTGTTGCGCAACAACATCCCTTGACATGTGTTGTTTCAGATGTCTTGGTGAGCAACATCTCAGAGACCCTCACATCACATCGCTCTCCAGACAGCAGCTGCATCCTCATGAAAAGCACAGCACAGGCTGTACTTTCTGAGCCCGTCTCCAGAGGTTTAGTGTGAGGAACAAAGCTCCTGTGAACTATATGCACTATACCAGTGGTTTCAACCTTTTTCATACCAGGGCTCACCATTTATTGAGAATTTGAGCCACAGACCACCATTTGAGGACATTTTAGCCCCACGGACCCCGAAACTAAAGATTTCTCTTGCTTTTGTCCACAATTCCAGGCTGGATTTGGGGAACAAAACAGGCAAATTAACATAGGCCTACAGATAAAAATGACCTTCTTCTAGTTGTGTAGACTTGGGCTAATTAAGATGATGAATTTTAACTCTTGAGAGTGTAAAAAATGAAACCAAACGGACCCGCAAGGGTCCGTTTGGTTTCATTTTTACGTTCTATTTAACTAACTTAGCTGGGGACCACCTGGAACCCTCTCAAGGATTCCTGGTGGTCCCCAGACCACCTGTTGTAAACCCCTGTACTATACCACTGAGAGTGTTCTGAGTGTATCTATCAGGCTGTATTTCAGCAAAAAGACAGCAGCAGCAGCGGCGGTGGCAACAATCAGGGCCAGGGACTGCCATGGGTCCAAATGGATTCTTGGAGTTAAATAAACACTGCGGATTAAGGCCATGTTACACGCAAAGTGTTCTAGAGAAAGCGGCATAGTGCCATCGCATTCTCACTTTTTTCTGTGTTTAGCCAAAACAGAGGTTGAAAACGCTGTAGTGTGCATGCCAGGTGGCTAGGTGGCGATGACACTCTGCCAACACAGATTAGTCACGCACACATGGAACACGGAATTAGACTTCCGCTCAGGCTGTTTGTTTACATTCACCAGTGCAACATGGTTTTGTGGCTCTGCACCAATACAATAAGCTATTATTTTGCTATTGGAGCAGGAATTACTGAGGGCACTAGCTGGCACCAGACTTGCCCTCCAAATACCAACGGATTTAAAGGCCACTCATTCTATTCGCACGGCCTCCGAAGAGTCTGTGACACGCTTCACACATTTTGAGGATTCTCCATTGTGTATGTATGTTCACTTGGAGATGAGACATGGAGCATTTTCAAAGATTTCCCAGCATGAAAGGTCATTTCAGTTTGTTATGGTTTCAATCCCCGAAAATGGCGTTCGTGTCTAAACCATAGACCTTAGAAATGATTGGACAGCCCATAGATTCTTGCTGAAATACAGTATGACTACATTACAAAAACCTTGTAAAAGGTCTATTGGTCAGAATAGGTTCTATTATGCACAGCAGCCACCAGAGTTGTACCCGAACGCGTTCAAAGAACGAAAGTTCTTTGAACCGTTCATATTTTTAAGGAACTTGAACGGAACGGACCCTCTATCTGCTTGAAGAACGGCGGTGTGAACTCGTTCATTTCTGGCGTGAGTGAACGTCACTTTTCTTGCGTTCGATTTTGTTCAAGAGCGGGGCTCGACAGCCTCGCATTTGTGACTAAAATGTTCATAGCACCGGTGCGAGTATTTATATTACTGTAGTACGGCGGTGTTGTTCACTAAAATAGAGCAGATATACAAGCTAACAACGTGTTGAGGCTCGAGGCATCCTTAGCTTGAAGATCTGTTCTCCTTGCCCACCGCCCCGCCCCTCCCTCTGCTCTGTCAGCAGCGCACAGCATCAGACAGCTCACACACAGCACCAAGGGAGGACGCTTCTCTCCAACACGTTGAATGAGCTTCTAATGCTGTTCATGTTGGTAATAATCTTCCTGCGCTATGCGTGTATTTAAATCATATACTGTCTGCGCAGCAACCTTTTGCCTCACGTACGTGTGCCGCTATCCCGTGATTAATCATAAACGCTCCACATGCGCGCTTGGACGCACAACACTTGTGTATTCTTATCATCATTGCCTGATTTGCCGTCGGATCGTTTTCATTTTTATTTACCGGTAGGCTACAATTAGCCTACTACAAGCAGAGGCGGCCTTAAGGTTTGGGGGACCCTTTCACATTGTTATTAATATAACAATATGGGCTATTGTATAGAGTTGGGATACCCGACCGAAACAATAGCCGCGACGGCCCGGGCTCATTTGCTTAAAGGAGAATTTCACCCCAAAACTTTTTTTTATCTTTATTTGCAGTTATTTATTTAGAAAAAAGTGGTCCAGGTGCTGTTTTGTGAAAACGCTCCTTAATGGCTGTTTCCCCTATCCCAAAATAAGCTTATAATGGGGCTAATGGGTCAAATGCAAGTTCACCTATATACATCACTCCAAAATGCATTTTCTGCTATATATTGTCTCCCCACCATGTCAGTAGTGTGTTAACACTCACACTTTCACTTTCACTTTTGGTTCAGCAGTGGTTCAGCCATAAACCATGTGCCACGCCCCCACCTTTCGAGACAGCTGAATCACTGGGGCTTTCAGTCGACCTGGCTATGTTAATAAATTGATATTGTAAAATAGTAGCCAACGTGGAAAAATGCTAAGCATTGAGCCCTGTTCAAGAGTGAGACTAGAATGAGCTGAAAATAGAGCAGATCTACAAACTCAGTGACGCACTTTGAGCTTGTTGATCTCTATTTCTGCTGATATTTTCTGCTCTATTTTCAGCACACAGAGATGCACAGGGCTGGACTGAACTGAGCGCCTTCATAATAAAATCTTCACAAATCAACTAAGGACATCTTCAGTTGTATATGGCTTTGGGCTGCAACCATTTTGAACAAAAAAAAGAGGGAGGGGAAAAAAGAACGAAAAAGAACTATAATAGTTCTTTTTTTGGAACCATGAACTTTAGTTCTAAAAATTCAACAATGAACTATGAACGGAACTAGTTCGTTTTTAAATGTATGAACTATGAACTGAACTATTTCAGAAAAAAAGAGAACTTTCCCAACACTGGCAGCCACATCTATATACTAATGCTCTGGCTGTCAGGATGTGCTTTTCAAATAGGACCCAAATGCAAGGACGTTCATGGGATCTAATCTGAAAATATTTAATAAGGGTTTCCAGGAGTGAGCAAAAACAGACCTCAATTTACAAGACATGACAATAATCTAACAAGGAACACAACTAAACACAGGGCTTAAATAGGCACAAGATTAACAAGGCCCAGGTGAACTCAAATCAAATGCAGCACATACAGTAGATAGGCTGAGGAGAACAAGACACAGGTGAAACCAAGAACCAAAACATCAGGAAAGGATCGACAAGGCAGGTGAGGTGACAACTACAAACAGAGGAAACACTAAAGTATAACTTCAAAGTAAGATCCAAGAACAGCGAAGCATAACTTCAGAATAAGTTTCAAGAACATCGAAAAACAACACGCGGAAGGCAGATCCTGGCACAGGCTTTGTTCCATAGTGTCAAGAAGACCCGAAATGGTTTTGACTGTTTTATATTCAAGACCACCATAAGCCCCCCCCCCCCCCCCCCCCCGAATTAGAACCCACTGGATCCAACATGCACAATATCAGAACTGCTCAGAACTGTTTTTATAGTCAATAGTCAAGTAAGTCTCTTTGTTCAATGATTAACTTTACATCTACACAAAAGAATTAGAAAGATGTAGATTCTTGAAAATTGGGTAATTCAGAAGTTTAAATACAATTTAACTCTTGAGAGCGTGAAGTAAAACCAAAGAGTGACAGATCTATGAGGGTTTCTAGGAAGGAAGGAAGGAGAATTCTATCATAGGAGGAAAAATTGTGAAAAAGGAGGGTTTTATCTCTGGTGCCTGTCAACCAATTTCGCAGAAAAAAGCTAAATATAGCGGCAAATGCACCAAGTTGGCAACACTGCCTACACCCTGTTCAAAAGAACGACAGATAGGCTTTTTGCGTCATCCTTCAGGCACTTTTGTTTGCAATTGCTTTTTGTATATACCGGTAATTAGTCAGTGAATCATCCCTCCATCCACCTCTCCACAGATCCATCCCTCCATCTCTGCACCAAATCCATCCCTCCTATCTCCACCAATCCATCTGTCCATCTCTCCACCAATCCATCTGTCAGTTTCTCCACCAATCCATCTCCCCATCCCTCCATGAATCCACTTCTCCACCAGGCCCAGATATAAAATTTCTGAGTTGGGGGGCAGCTAGGCGAAAATGGTATGGGGGCGGCCTCATCGCTTCGCGCCAGGGGCGATGAAGCCGCTCCCATACCAATTTTTGTTACAGGACTTATATTAGACAAGTAAAGCATCAATAATAACATCAGTTGTTGTTGAAGTTGCAACAAACACTCAGCATGCACAAAGCTAAATGTCTCTAAATGTCTGAGAGTTTTCTGTTTTCAATGATGGAATGCTGTTGGTTTAGTGGTGCCAAAACTGTAGTTAGTTAATAGCAGTAGTAGTTTCTCAAATCATTTTAATTATAAGCTCTTTAATCTGAAATATCTTTGAAATGTGGGTTGTTTTGCATGACATCATGCATGTTTGGTGGGGCAGTCAGGGCATTTAGGAGGGCATTGCCCCCTGACATGTCCATGCCTATCCGCCCCTGCTCTCCACCTCTCCACCAATCCATCTCTCCATCCCCTCTCTCTCTCTCTCTCTCTCTAT